>CM053598.1:41124620-41152157 GCA_028646575.1 Pseudocheirus occidentalis | reverse complement strand
TTGAGAATTTCTTGAAGGATGATTTCTAGGTTCTTTCTTTGATCATGGCTTTCAGGGAGTCCAATAATTTTTAAATTATCTCTCCTGGATCTATTTTCTAAGTCAGTGGTTTTTCCAATGAGATATTTCACGTTGCCTTCTATTTTTTCATTTGTTTGGATCTGTTTAATAGTATCTTGATTTCTCATAAAGTCATTAGCTTCCATTTGCTCCAATCTAATCCTGAAGGAATTATTCTCTTCAGTGAGCTTTTGAAATTCTTTTTCCATATGGCAAATTTGACTTTTTAAAGCATTCTTCTCCTCATTGGCTTTTTGGGCCTCTTTTGACATTTGAGTTAGTCTATTTTTTAAGGTGTTATTTTCTTTAGTCAGGTTGTTGACTTTCTTTTCATGATTTTCTTGCATTATTCTAATTTCTCTTCCCAATTTTTCCTCCAGTTCTCCTACTTGATTTTCAAAATCCTTCTTGAACTCCTCCATGGCCTGAAACCAGTTTATATTTTTCTCAGAAGCTTTTGGTGTAGGAGTTCTGACTGTGTTGTCTTCCTCCTGTTCCATGCTTTGATCCTTTTTGTTCTCAAAAAAGAAATCTAAGGTTTGATTGCTGTGCTTGCTTTGCTTCCTTTGCTTGCTCATTTTGCCACTCAATTACTTGACTTTTGAGCTCTCTACCACAGTAGAACTCTGCTTCCTGACAGGAGAGCTTCGTCCCAAATTGCTGGGGTTTTCACAGGTGCCAGAGCTATTAGTTGAGTGCCCTCTCTACAGCCCCCACAAGCTATGGCTCACTGGTCACACACCCTAGGACCACCACCCAAGACAACAAACCAGATCCAAGCAGGTTAAAGCAAGAGAGATTAACCTCTGAATGGTTGCTTGGTCCCCCTACAATCTGCAATCCAGGAACTCTGAAGCAACCATGTGGAGGCAGCCGCATGGCTGCAGTGCCTCTGCAACTTTTTGCCTTCTTGCCCTGGGGGCAGTGGCTGGACTGGACAGCGATCTCAGTCACCCTGTTCCCACAAAGTCCACACTGACCTTTTACTTTGTCTTTGGCATTTATGCGTTAATCCTGGAAACTGCCACAGTTGTTGGTGGTGATCCACTCTCTCAGAGTCTGTTCCAGCCACTGCTGGTCAGGGCCGCTCTTTAAATTTAAATTTAATTTCTTTCATATTGTTATCTAAATTACCCAATACTGTTACTTTAATAATGAGTGCTGACCCCAGAAGCGGGGGAAGAAGGGAGGGTCTTTTTTTTTTTTATTGAACTCTAAACTCTAGGTTTCTTTGCTTCGCTGTTTATATACCTCCCCTATTCCACTGAAGTCTCTCTCTCTCTCTCTCTTTCTCTGTGTGTGTGTGTGTGTCTCTCTCTCTCTCTCTCTCTCTCTCTCTCTCTCTCACACACACACACACACAATTACTGTTTGTAGTACAGTTTGATATCTGGCACATCTAGGCCCCCTTTATTCCCACCTTTTTTTTAACATGATTTTCACTGAGATTCTTGACCTTTTGTTCTTCTAGATACATTGTTATTTTTTTCTACAGTTAAAAAGTAATCCACTGGTAGTTTGATTGTAATGGCACTGAATAAGCAATAATTCTCTAAGTATTTAGGTTGGTGTATATTTTTGTAAAAAGAAAACAAAATGCTAATGTTTTGTAGTTGTATTTATATAGTTCTGGGCTGGTAGATGGGCTGCTAGGCCTATAACTCAAAGAGATTAAAGAAAGAAGATATGTACAAAATATTTACAGCTGCTCTTTTTGTGATGATAAATAACTGGACACTAAGAGGATATCTCTTAATTGGGGAGTTGCTGAACAAACTGTGGTATATGCATGACATGGAATACTACTGTACTCTAAGAAACAAGCAGACAGTTTCAAAGAGACATGGAAAACACTTGTATGGACTAACACAGAGTGTTAAGCAGGTACAAAAGAACAATTCACATAATAACTTCAATGTTACAAAAATGAACAATTGTGAAAGACTAAGAGCTTTAATTAGCTAAATGATCAACTATGATTCCAGAGAACTGATAAAGGATGCTGCCCATATCATGACAAAGACATAATAGATTAACATACAGAATAATAAATGCATTTTTGGAAATGATCAATGTAAGAATTTGTTTTGCTTAACTGTGCTTAATACTTGAAAAATTAAAAGAAAAAGATTAAAACAAAGAAAACAAGTGTTACTCTCACTCTGCTAAGAACTAGCCATGGATCTCCCTTGTTTTAAAGATTAAAACATTCTTTAGAAAGAATTCCACAATACGCAGAGCTCTGGCCCCAACTCAAAGTAAATACTAACTAAAATTTCCCAAAAGGATCTAGCTAGTGATCTGAACTGCTTTATACTATATAGCATCAGTTTCTCTTAGGTTAAATATCAAATAAATAGCAAAACCTACAAGAGTACTACCATGCTGTTGATGATTTTAAGAGTCATGCTGTTCATGTTAAGATGCTGCTAATAAATTCTATCAGTAACATGTGCACTTCCATTTGTTTTTCTAGGACTGATGATAGATTTCTACTGATTCAATTATTTATTTCTGCTTGGCCTCCCTATGACCAGTATTATACATTTACAAGGATAAGGATATAATTAGCAGCTATGACTTGCAAATATGTTTTTGGTTCCACAACTGCTTTGCTTCAAATAACTTAACTAACCTACCTTAACTTCAAATAACCTTAATTAATCATAAAAATCACTTAGAATATAAAATCATTCTTTCCTTCTGGGATCTTTTGAGGAAGCTGAGTCAGAATATTTGCACTTTTACAACAAACATCAACTAAGAATTAAGCTTTTTAACTCTTCTTTAAGTTTTAAATAAAGCGATTTTCTTACTATCCAGAATTACAAGCTTGAGAAGTAGCATTTTTGGATTGTTTGCAAAACAATACTTATCATTAAAAAAATCAGAGTAGATCAAGAACCATAGATTTAAAGGTAGCAGGAACATTCGAAGGCATAGGATCATAGATTCCAAGTTGTAAGGGAATATCAACGTCTCAGGATAAGAGTTCAAGCTAGAAGCAACCTGCAGTACTCTTCTGCCCAATCTTCTTATGTTACAGATGAAGAAATGAAGCCTAAAGAGGTTCAATGCCTTGCCCAGAGTCCACAGGCACTAAGTGACACAGTGGGTCCTCTGATTTCCAATCTAGTCATCTTTCTGTGATGTACCATGCTCAGTGCCTGCTGTTTCATAAAAGCAAAACTGAAGGATATGGGTTCACAAACTAATTTAGGCTATCTTTCTTTGTAGTTTCACACTGTGGAAAAAATTCCACACTGACATTTGTTCCTCATTATTTATATGCATTTTACAGTCTGTCTAAATCCCTCAAGTGCTAGTGAATTTGTACTTCAAAAAGAAAAACGGACTAATGAAGAGTATTTAATCTTCCTATTTAGGAAAGGAATTTTGACACATTATTTCAAAATGACAATATTTCCATCTGAAGGAAGGAAAACATAATTCATTAAATGTATCCTTACAATTTATGATCATATTTCAGTGGCCATATGGTACACAAATAAATGTTAAGGATTCCAAAAGCAATTACACACCATTTCCAACCTACAAAATGCTGCAGAATAGGTAGGGGAAGAGAGAAGGCAGGATAAATATTTATATGACATCTACTATGTGCCAGGCCCTATGTTAAATATTTTACAAATATTATCTTATTTGAACCTCACAACAACTCTGCGTTAGGTATTTCTATTATATCAGCTTTACAGATGAGAAAGCTGAGGCAGACAGAATTTAAGAGACTTCCCCAGGGTCACAAAGCTTACTAGCTGACTAGCTCAAATCTAGGTCGGATTTGAATTTAGGTCTGCCTGACACAGGTCCAGTGCTCTATCTACTGTACCAATTAGCTACTTCTAACGAACAAACAAAAAAAAGGATTACTCTCCCCAGAAACTGGAACAAGGTTCTTTTAGATGCAAATTTAGAAAAAAAAAGTTTACTTGTGGCATATTCCTAGTTAATGGAGTTTTGAGATACTTGATTTCTCTTACTCTAACACAAATTCTCCGTCTTGACAGAACAGAGTTATGCAATAAACTATGGTAGGGTAATGCTCATCATACCATAAACTTCACTCTCATCAAAAGCAATTTTCTTTCTAGTCCTAATTCTGACCACTTTTTGGCTTTGCAAAATAAAACTCAAAAAGCTAGGATTAAGTGCTCATCTTTCCTGTGCTGAATGACTGACTACACACTGAGTACTGGAGAACACTTAGAGCACAGTGTTTGAATAGAGGTAATAGCTTTGACAGTTAAAAAATACATACTTTACTGATGATAACACTGATGCCCAAAGAGGACACTTCTTCTTATAATTATCATCTATTTCTACCTTATAGTATTGTCATGAGGCATTATCAGATCCATAAGAGGAAATCTCTTTATTATTTTCTACAATGTTCCTTGTCAACTTCCTTAACTGCAGTTTTGGGAAACAAATACACATATTTTCATCCATACCCAACTAATGTCCAAAGTGAAATTTGGTAACTATAGGGTTTTTTTCTTTATGTGCTTGTTTTGTTTCATTTCTTAAGTCCTGGCTGGTCAGAAGCTGAAAATGCTTTGCCAGAACATGGCTTTAACTCACATGAACTACAGTATATTAATATAATCTTTTCACTGACAACAGTCCCTGAGGTGGGATCAACATAATGTGTCCAGTTTTGAAACACAATTCAGTATAATACTTCCCTCTCTTACTATTTAGAGAAACATAATTCTAAAAACAACTAAAAATTTTCATTTAAATTCCTATGTAATTCATACTGACGCACAGCCATGACTTCTGGAATTCTCCTTCCTCAGATGAAGAGTTTAATACAACAGCCATGTATCAATACAATCACCACTTGTTGTGTCAGGACTTATAATACTCTAAAGTCTTTATAGATCTTAAAATGTATCTCACATTCACATGAATGTATAATGCTAAATTAACTTTAAATCTCTGTATTAGGTGGGACTGAATCTTCTTCAAGCTAAAGAGACAACAAAAATGTGAGCTGTTCAATAAAAATGTTTGCTACTGTTCCTCCAGGGATTCTCTCCCAAGCCCCACCCCCACCCCTACCCCAACTCTGAGCCCTCTGGTTTTTCCCTCTAACAGTAACAAGCAAGTTTCCCTTGTAATTGAAGAGCAAGGCTCCAGCCAATGATGTGGTCCCATATAACTCTTAATGGATCACAGTGTGTAATGCTGTATAAGCATATTTGATATAGTTCTCACTTACAAAATAGTCTTGTAAATGCTTTTTGGCAGTCATCATAGGCCCCCAGAAGTATGTCAACGGGCAATCTGCAATTGGTGCAGTTTTTAATGAATTGAATTTGGCACCAAAAGCTACATCAAACTAGAGAGAAATAAATATGCATCAGCAAGAATTGGTGTCATTAAATCTGTGGAAGAGATAGCCACAAGTCTCTCTATACAACTCACCTCTAGCATTCCAGGCATTGACAAAACTGGCAAAGTGAAGAAGCGATGACATTAAAATACATACGAGCTGAATTAGACAAACTTCATAGGGAAGTGAAAGAAACACAGGGTTTGGGGCCAGGGCACCTGGATCTGAACGCTGGTTCTGCTACCACCACCTTTCAACTTCTAAGAAGCCCTTGCTCTGTTTATGCCTCAGTTTCCCCTTCTGTCAAATGATGAAGAGGAACAAGATGATCTTCAAGGTACTCTTCTGCCTCTAACTCCTATGACTCGATCAACTAAATGCCGGATCACTTTCACAATGTCACTTTCACAAAGGTTGATTTAGGTGAACAAAAAACTCACCTAAATGCTTTTGGTTGAAACAGTGAGGGCAATTACTCTGAGACCCATTCTTTTCATGTCACATTGCATTGTAAACTAACATTTGTGATAAAAAGGCTAAACATTCAGAGATTAGTATTAAAATGCATGGTCATGTTTGTGGTTATACATCAACAACGACAAAACCCAATGAGCTTAGTTAACCTCACATTTGGAAGCAATAAAACTTTAAATAATCCTGCTGCCTACTGGTTTTAATATTTGGAAAAACCCAGGAATTTTAAACCTCCCTTTGGAGCACCTTACAATTGAGCTGCTTCTAGAATTGAAAGATCAGATGAAAGTAGGGGCTAAAGTCAAAATCGGTTAGTAGTGGTGGTAACCAGAGGCTGGAAACACATTTATGGACATGCCTCCCAGCAACACAATAAATATCTGTCACCACTTGTGATAAGCTGCGTCTGAAACACAAGATCAGCACTCTGTACCACAAACGGAAAAGAAACTCCCCTCCTCCCCCAACAATCCTCTACTTTCCACAGGCAGTAGGGATTGGGCATGCAAAGGAGAAGTCCCTGCAATGAAAGCAAGCAAGGAAAGCCTGATCTGGGGACAGCCTAGAAAAGAACTGCTCCATGTAAGGACCTATGGCAGTCCAAGAGATGCAGATGTGTTACCAAGATTTATACTTCCCCTACTTCCTTTTACAAAGAAATTTTTTAAACAATAATTTTCATATTGTAAGACTCTTAAACAACTCACAGGAGATCCTTGAGAATGCAGTAATACTTAGTTGGAATTAGAACATCATTAAAGGGACACACATCATAGCTGATTATAACATAGTTCAAAACAGACTGGTAGTACCTCCAGTAAAGAAGTGTTCTCGCATTCCTGCTGGCTAAAATGTTAATAAAAAAGAAGTCTTCACTGCTACCCAGGGCTCTAGATAAGAGAAACAGCATTTTTGGGCTGAGTGTAAAAACATTTTTATGATTAAAAGAACCAAGTGCACATCTGGGTTCCCAGTCTGTGGGAATTAATAAAGCACACCTAAAAAAAGAATGTCATTTTACAAACTAATTTAGGCTGTCTTCTTTTGTAGAGTCCAACTACAGCTAACTATTTCAATTTACTTGTATGCACTCTAAGCTCTCAGTTCCACAAATTCAATTTAAATTTGAATTTGTATTTCAAAGAAGACTAATGAGAAGCATTTAATGTTCTTCTTCTGAAAGAGTGCAATTTTGACATATCACTTCAAAGTGACAGTTTTTTCACTTAAGAAAGAGATCAAATTTTGCATATTTATCCATCCAATTAATAATTATATTTCAGTACTCAATCAGTGTCTAAATACAGGATTCCCTTCCTTGTCCAGTAGACTACAGGTGCCATTAAGACCTCATAACATACCATGGTGCAGGTGCTAGGGCTAGGGTGGCCAACATGCAGCCAAAGGGCCAAATATGATCTTCCTGAGATTTTTAAACAAATTTTCTGTACCTAATCAGTGAAGTATGGTCGGCAGGGCCTGGTCACCTGCTTGCTGGTAGTGCTGTGTAACTGCTACAAGGTAGCATACTAATAGGTTTGGATAATAGGTAATTATAACTAAAACTGAATGTAATTAATTATAAAATTAAATTCATACAGTCAGGACACACATGAGTTTCATATTGGCTCATTACTTGAAAAATTATGCTTCAAGAGAAACAGTGCCCTATTCTTTCCACCCCGTTTTTTTTTTTTGGAGGGGAAGGGCAGGGCAATTGGTGCTAAGTGATTTCCCCAAGGTCACATGGCTAGTAAGTGTTAAGTGTCTGAGGTCACATTTGAACTCAGGTTGGCCCTCCTGACTCCAGGGCCAGTCTTTTGTATTCACTGCACCACCCAGCCACCCTGAACACTGCCCATTTCTTGGTAAAGGTGTAAGATTTTTTTTATATTCAGAGCCTAGAATATAATAGTTATAAATAGAAAGCACACAGCTACCTAATGCAAACTAAGCTCATATGCTTGTTTAAAACTGTACTAATAAAACAGCAGTATCTTTCCTAAAGTAGAAGTTACGGCTTTTCATTTGATTTGTTTTCCTTTAGATGCAGGGCTACCATAATGACTTTAAAATAAAGATCTCGAGCATTAAAAATTGTGATAACACTATTGTCACAGAGTTTGAATGAACTGCCATATTGCCATCTTCATAAGTTCCAATTTTTAGGGCCCAACAAACATAATACTATTTGAAGATGAGATGTTTTATCAGTGCATTTTACTAGTTAAAGATGATTTTATTGAGTTACATCTCAGAGCTCTGCCTGCCTCTACTCTGTGTTACTCATTCATCTGAATAAAGCCAGTTGAGTAAGGGCCTACTATTAATAGAAGTTAACTCTGATCTCACAACATGGCAAAACATGACACAGCTTTTATTCTGAGTTACACTAATGGCTCACGTAACAGATTAAGAGCTCTTTTTATAGAACCATAAAATTATCATATGTAATTATCTGGACTTTTATGATCCAGCTTCCCTATGTGATTTCTGTTTTCTTGAGTCCAGCACTTAGGGACACAATATACAAGGTAATAAACATGAACAGAAGACAAATTACACCTGACATGTTTGCACCTTCAAAGTGCTGCCAGAGAGACTGAGTCTCTTGCAACATATTTGTCTGTGGTTGTAGCCTTCTAAATAGCGAAGGTTTCTACCATGCTCTTTTTTCATAGCTTTCTCCACCTGTTCACTGGCTTTTCCTTTTTACAGGTTCCAGACAAATTTATATGGCTTAAGGCTGCTAAGCAATTCTCAATGCTGAGCTTCCCTCAGTTTTACTAAATTGACACTTAAAAACAAACAAACAAACCAAACCACTGATTTTTTTTCCTGTGAGGTGGCCATTGCTGGATTCAAACCAACAAATATGTAAGTGCCCATAATATGTAAGAAACTGTACTGGGTAACAGAGATATGGAAATGAAAAGTAACTTAGCCCTAGTCCTCAAGATCACAATCTAGTGAATTAAAAAAAAATTTTTTTAAATCATAATACCAGTTAGTTTGACTCTTCTTTTCAGAGTACTATTGTCCTGCTGCCTAAGGCATCCTCTGACCAGAGTGAAAAGACTGACAACTGCCTACAGGAACTACCTAGGGAAACTGCCTATTTCTTCAGAATATTAATGAACACAGCACAGACCTTTTTCTTTGCACAAAACTTCCTTCCTAGATATGTTTAAAGTCTCCTTTTCAATTGTGTTGGCTACTATATTCTCAAGGACTCACTTAATGTTCTAATTGTCTTTATTCAAGATAAAACATCAATTAAAAGTGACATGAATTTAACCATTCTGAAGGGAGCAGGGGAAGGAAATTAGCATGCACTCTTCCTTTTAGCCCAAAGCATAACTACTCTGGAGCACAGACTAATGGAAAGAACATGCTGATGAGTCAGTACCTGCCAGAAATCCTGATCAGAGAGAAGAAAGGTTAGAAGGAGGGAAGGAAAAAAAATTGGGAATGTTTGATTATGTAAAAAAAAAAAAACCAAAACCAAAAAATTAAAAATCAAGAAACAAACTCTCTATACACAAACACATGTATAAATATAGATTATAACACATTATAACACGTAAGAACCTGGGACAGGAAAAGAACACACAACAATATTTTTTATATTACCTGCAAGGCCCAGTGAAAAGAAAAGGAAATTCCTAATTTCCCTCCAAAGGAAACTTAAGGTTTTGGTCAATACTTCTCCAGGAGAATGTTTAGGAGGGTCCTGGGGGACAGACTTCTACCATGTAAAGGAGGAAAAGGATATAAGCATACTTACCATGAGATATTTTTTAAAGCACTGTATATGAAGTACTGACTAAAGAAGCTAGGAAAACCTTTAAATAAAAAGGAAATGTCTAAAATTTCATTGAGCGCTCAAGGAAAGTTTGGTTTTAAAAATAAACTCGAATTAATGGAGAAACTAGAGAATCAGCAATCAGTTTACTTTGATCATTGCTGTGCATTTGTAATGAGGAGTTGGTTAAAAACCCTTCTTATAATTCCTAAATAATTGGTATAGTAATGATTAAAACTAATTATTGTATTTATTCCCATGGGTGCTTATATTTAACAAAGTAGGTAAAGTGATTTTTGAAAAGGAAAAGGAAATAAATTAAGCTTAATTTCATTTGAAATATGAAAGACACCAACTGCTTATTTTCTTCCTTACCAAGGAAAAGCGAAATCCAAATTTTTAGTTAGACCTGAGGTTTTCCACTTGAAAAGCACTGGTTTCCATAAAAAAGAAATCCCAATCTGGTCTAGAGAATATCAAATGACAGTTTTAGACTACCTTGGGTATGAGGAGAAAGGGAAACACACCAACATAGTCTACATCCCAATTCTTAAATGGAGTAACTAAATTGCAAACTGATATTTTGATAATTTTCTTATCTTAAAATGAAACTGTTGGAAAATGTTATAACACATACAAATTGCTAGCTGTATTCTAGTAAAGTAGCTAAAATTGATTTTAATAAGGTTAAATATAATTTAACTTCACTGAAAGAAAGTCTTGAGTCATATGAACAAGGGAATTGCAGTTTTGAAGTAGTTGAAAAAATGAAGGCTACATGAAAAAATAATTTACTATCAATAAATTATGTGAGCCAACAGCTTGGAGGTTAAACATCATACTGAGAGTTAGATAATGTCAAGCATTCTTCAGCTAGTGGGAGCAGTTTTTCATTTAAACTTGGGAATGTATGGACTATAAATATCAATTGTACAAAGAAAAAACATGGGAAAACTCATCTCACAAAGAAAATGGGTGTGTGATTGTTGAATACATTTGGGAACTTATGGCTTAAGTTTAAAATAGTTTCTCTTTTTTCCTTCAATCCAGTGATAAATTCTTTAAAGTAAAGATTTTGCTACTAAACAAGGACAAGAAAATATAAGTGACAATAAAGAGTGCAAATTAAACAATTTATGGGATTTGACAGGACAAATGAAAACATGAATCATGAACAAAAATAAAATACACAGAACTTATTGTGCCCTAGTGAGTAAGAATGGAGATGGAATGTCCAGTTGCTCATTTATATCAATGGAAAATCTAGCAAAATTTTACATGTACTAAAGAAGAAGCACAGAATAGACTGGACTTGGAGTCAGGAATATTTATGTTCAAGACAAGGTACTGAAAGTACTAGCAGTGACTGTGGGCAAGTCACACCACCTCTCTGAGACTTGGGTAACTCAGCCTTTAAGATCATAGATGGGTTAGAATCTTGTAGTGAAAGAAGTTTCTATGCCTGATGAAACCACAACAATGACCAGCTATTTTAGCTGTGTTAATTTTCAGTGCTGAAGAATTAGGTTCAAATAGATGACCATTTATGTTCCTTTCAAGGTCTCAAATTACATTGAGTCAAATACTTAGAAGCAAAGTAACAGTGATACGGCCAAGTACCGCGGCATTTCTACACAGAGCAGCACAGTCTGGTATTGGTTTCAACAAGACTGAGTCAGTCCTTAGAGAACATGGACCCCATTTCTGACTTAAATTTAAGGCAAAACTGACATGTTTAGAAATGCCTCTAAATCTCCCCATGGGAGTTGTGGGAGTTGTTATCATTCTGACTCTGTAGCTTACATACCCACCCTGGCTGTGCCAACTACCAGCATCCAAAGGAAGAGCCTACTCTTCTGATCATGGATTACTCTTTTAATACAGGTAATATCTTAGATATTATTTGATAAAATTACTTTATCTGTGACAATGAACAAATAACTAGGATTCCCAAAGGGTAGGGAGAGCCTCGAATTCTCTCTAATGAGAAATGGTTTTGCCCCCCATTTAATTACTTGGCTTTCTATACTGATAGGTATGAAAATACAAGTGCATGACTTACTTTGAAATTTAGGTCAATATATTTTTACTAAAATTTCAACCAGCATACAATTACTGACATATTTACATTTTATCTGTTCAATTTTCTGTTTTAAACATAGGCTATTTTCCCTATTTCTTTCTCTGTTTGAGTATCTTCTGGGGTATAAATACTGTAATTAGTATCATCTTCAATCTGAACAGGGACTCTTGAACTTGAATATAAAAGTTGTTCTGTTCTATTTGGCATGAAATTATCCTCTTTTCAGGAACACTACTAGGAATGATGCAGAGTATGGAAAGAACAAAAAAAAAAATCTAAATTCTCAGCACCCTGTGATTCACATGTAAAATATAATCAAACACTAAGAAATCATTTCCAGAGCCCCAAACTCTGAAAACATCATCTATTTAACCCAATCCTTTCATTTTACAAATGTATAATACATTTACAAATAAATCACAATAAATGAGGCCCAGAGAATAATGTCCAAGGTCACAAAGCAAGTTATGGCACTGCTGGTGCAAGCATCCAAGTCTTCTGACTTCTAATCCTGAGATTTTAAATAATGAAAAACCCAGATCTAGGGCCAATGTTTTTCAGAGACATCTAAGACAGGAAAAGCAGGAAGGTTGAAAATACTTCTATCCTTTAAAAATTATGAATAGAGGTTAAAGCAATGGGTAAATTAATTCTGACTTAAGAAACACGATTTTTACTTTAAGTATTATTCTTAAAAGAGATAAAAAATATTACACCAAATGAAGAGAAGTTAGCATTTCTTTAGTAAGAAATAGCTTTACTGAAAAGTCTGTTAAACTTTTACTATGTTTGAAAGTTTGAAAAAAAATGTGATAAGAAAAAGTTTGAGGACCTGTCAATTAGGAGCAGAAGGAAAAAAGAACAACTTTCTCACTCTAATCTGTTAAATATAAAAATGAATAACTAAACAGTGTGAGAACAAGAGGGAAAGAAAACAAGCAAGACTAGGAAACATGCTATAACCACATAAGCTACACCAAAACACACAAAAGAAACTGAGAACCACCAATTCCAAGCATTTTTTTCCAAGTGAAATGGCAGTTGAATTATTCAGAGAAAAATGCCTGGAAACTAAAAGGAATAAAGGCCATATTTAGCAGTGATTCCTATTCCACGTCCTCACTACCAGAAGATGGAGAGCTACTTCTGAACTCTCACCAACAAAGCCTGCCCCCAAACTCCTAGTTTCTTTTTATTCCAGAGGAACAGAAAGTCAGAAAATGTACTCTCTGACTTGATGGGTATAAGCCCATTCACAAACCATTCTGGATACTAGAACACACTGGCAAGAGGGGATTCTTTTTCATCTCGGAGGCTTTTATGCCAGCAAGAACGGAAGCTGCTCAACCTTTGTTGCTATGATTCAGGAAATAGAGTTGACAGGACACTTATGTCCTATGCCCATCACGGGTCATGTCAGAACATGCCTGAAATCTTTCAGGTTGGGAGTTTCTAACTCTCTCATGCCTCTCTGAACTGTCCCTGCAGGATAGTTAAAAAAAAAAAAAGCCAGAGGTGGGTTCTGATCCTCCCTAGCACCTGTAGCCTTGGATAAATTACTTTCCCCATGGGACTCAATTTCCTTATCTGTAAAATGAGGATAATGATCCCCAAAACACCCTCGTCACAGAACTGTTAAGAGGACAGCATTCTGTAAACCTCAATCACAATATGATCCTACATGAATTCTGTGCCTGTCACAGACTGGTTTAGACTACAGCTGTTTAACTTATTTTGCACAGTATCTGTGGTAGGTGGACATTTGACAAATGTATTATAACCACAGAAATGAAAGTGGTACATTGTATCCATTAATTATGGGGGGAAAGAGGAAGACAGGGCAATTGGGGTTAAGTGACTTGCCCAGGGTCACAAAGCTAGGAAGTGTCAAGTGTCTGAGGTCGGATTTGAACTAAGATCCTCCTGACTCCAGGGCTGGTGCTCTGTTCACTGCACCACCTAGCTGCTCCTATCCATTACTTTAAAAACTACATTACAACACAACTACAATAGAAAGAATTAGTATTTCTGGGAGTATAAATGAAATTAAAATTATAAAACAGTATTATGATTTAGAAACAGAGTCCCCAAAATTAAAACAAAATATCTCAAATCTTATTTTATTAAAATTTAACGAGAAGAGGGATGTTTCTTTCCACTTTCAAGCTGGCATTTTGCATAAAGAAATTACATAAGAGAGAGAGCTCAGGTGACCACATGAAAGGCAGTCCACTCCTCTTCCCACTTGAAATATTTAGAGTTTTATGGGACTGAGGTACAAATGAACAATACCCCAGATCAGAGATAACCCATTTCCAAACCCATTTTGCTGATTTTAATAACAAAAATGTCAAATGGAAATCCTATACCCATAATCTAACATTTTCAAGGCATTATTATTTAAAGGAATTTTATTAAATAGTTTGGGCCACAAGCTTGATGGAAATTGATGGAAGAAGCATGATATTTCATTTAGGCAGCTGCCAATTACTTTAATATTACCAAACTAAAAAAGAAAAAAGACAAAAGTTTAAAGCAGACTCCCGTAGTATAATTTCCAACTCGAATTTTTGGTCAAACTGTACATCCTGGCAACAACTGATAAAGTATTATGTTAAGGGATAGCAGTAAAAACAGTTATTCAAAAAAATTACAATCATACCAGAAAAATGGTTGCACAAAAACAACTTTTTCTTCTTTAGTTTATGCTGTTTATAGCCATACAAATTTGATACCTGTCACAACAATGATCAGATAAAGGTTTTCTTGCATAGTAAAAATCTAAAATTCTTATGCTAATGAAATATTTTATGAATTTTTCTTCCTTTATTACATAGTTTTAAGACAATAGGCTGAAAGAATGGTATTTACTATCTTGATTATTTTATACAACATCTAGCTTTCCATGAAAGCACAAAAAAAGTAGAGAACTCAGTTAAAAAACCAACAAAACCCTCTTACAGATGTCTGTCCTAAGTCAATCAAGCAAATGCTAATAGGAAATATTTTAAACAAGACCTCCTTTCTAACTGGAAATTCATGAAGAATCTTTGAAACCAAAAATTCTCCAGGCAGAGAGATAAATAGATTCAATAACAAAATGAAGTATGAGTGAGAAAGAAATGATGCCAGTTCCCTGCCAAGGTGCTCACTCGCCCAGGCTTATTTTTCACAAATCCATGATTCTCATCTTATTACTTTTGCCCAGTCTTAGGCTGGGAATCTTTGGTACTACCTGCTTGCATTTTCTATACACTTCTTCCCATTTCAGAATTTCCTTCTCTGGGTGCCCAAAACTCTCGTGCTATTCCTGAGAAGTGATCTGTTATGTACTATCTTTGAGGGTCAGGATCATATCACAGCTGGCACACAATAAGTGCTTAATATTGGTTGATAAATATACTAAAATGTACGATAAATGAATTATAATAAAGATAAAATATACTAAGAATAGTATATTGGTAAAAATACTAGAATTTCCTAGTATACCTTAGATTCCTTAATGTAATACTCTTCTCAAATGTATCTGAATCTTAAAACAGGAAGCCTAACCCTAAGCCTAATGTTTGATCCAAAGGAATGAACCTCTAAAGGTGGATTTTGAGGCACCAAGGCAGTGGTTCTCAACCTTCCTAATGCCAACCCTTTAATACTCATATGTGGGCATATCTGCATGTAGGCAGACCTGCCTGGAGACAGATAGAGGGGCGGTGTCTCAGTTCCTAAGACCATTGGAAATATGTGTTTTCTGGTGGTCTTAGGTGACCCTATTTGAAAGGGGTTGCGACCCACATGTTGAGAACCGCTGCATTAGGGCAAGACATTTGGCTTGCATACATTCTCTCATTTTGTCCCTCAAAATAATGAACCCACTAAAAATACTAGTCTTGTCCCTAGCTTGACATCTTTCCTGTGTGAGCAAACACACAATTTCATTATGTGTAATACTATTAAGTACTAGCGTATTCTACTTGAGCTCCCCTCAGAGATTGAGCCTTCTGTCCTTTGAGGCACCCCTTTCTGTTTTTGACTTGTTTAGCCAATCTGCAACTTTTATTCTTAATGGATTTAGTACATTCTGCTCTGTAGAGTAATAAATGACTTGCTCTTTCTGATGATTTCTTTTGTCTTCCTCCAAAACTGTCTTTTCCTTTTTTTTTTTTTTTTTTTGAGGCTTCTTTTTGTCTTGGCTTGTAAAAGGAACCAGGAGAAATGGAAAAAAAGCATTTCACTGAATAGGAGACGGTGAGAATGAAGTTTCACCATTCAGTGTGTAAGAATGGATTAATGCATGTTGTATTCAAATATCTGAAGGCATATATGCAAACAATGCAGTCGTGTGCAAAAAATGCAGTTTGGTCTTCATAATTATTTCACAACTTTAGTTAAGTATTTAAAATTTTTTTTTGTTAAATTTCTACAGTTAGTAACCATTAACATTCAAATAAACAAACAATAAAGCTGATCATTCCTACAACCACAAACTACAAATTATTTACAAATTGTTATCTCTACAATTTTCAAGACTGCCATATGTTATCAAAAAGATAGGATAATATTTAAAAAATCATCCGGGAGAGGTGTTTTCAAGATAAAAACTGTCATTACGCGAGCGTTGGTGTCCTTATTAGTGTCTTTACACCCATATATAGATGCAAATAAATACAGACCAATCATTAATAAACACAGCGGTTGACACAAGATGTTTATATAAGTACATATATAGAGTTAATATAGAAACAATGAGGTTTTTATCATATTATGAAAGTGCTAATAATGCGATCATATTTTCTTTTCTCTATAAGAAAAGCATATAAAGGAACATTTTACATAATTTTTCTAACATTATATATACTCATTTGGCAAGATAAAGATCTTAAATATAATTTCTCCACATGGTTCTAATGGAAATCCAACCAGGAAACTTTAAAAATATCTTTAGTAACAATAACATATATACCTGCATCACAATTCTCTCACCTTTCCATCAAAGCGTTTTACTATGTATTGATCCAGGCCCAAATCTGAAAAAGAGAAGTAACAAAATTAATTCACTAAATTTATCCCTCAATTTAAACATATAAAGTGGCATAGTTCTAATCTTTGTTCTTAGTGATTTGCGGACTACTGCACCAATGGAACAAAGTTTTCTCCTGAATTTATTCAAAGGAATAAAAACATTTTCTACTTTCTCTTTCTCAATTAAGACAAGAAGTGATTATTCTAATATTTCTGTATAGCCACACTGCAATGTCACAGGTTACTAGAGATCTAAAGCTCAAGGGAACTTCTGAGGTCACGTGGTCCAATTCCCTCATTTTACTGACAACAAAACTGAGGCCCAAGGCACTTGAGGGGTTTGGCCAACTTCACCCAGGCAGCATCAGAAGCAGGATATAAACCCATGACTACAGAGCAGTATTATTTCTACTGTACTATACTGTATCATTTTATTGCTCAATCAATCAACAAGTGCTTATTAGGCACTTATTATATGCCTGGTACTATACTAGGTACTAGAGATATAAATATAAAAGTCAAATTATCCCCTGCCCTAAAAGAACTTATATTCCCCTATGCATGTACAGCACATTAATAGATAAATTCATTTAGGCAATACAAAAAATATATACAGTGATGGAGAAACCAACTGCTGAGGGAATCAGGAAAGTTAACTACAAAATGTGGTTTTCTCTTGAGAGGACTGAAGCAGGGGATGGTGAGAAAAGAAAAGGTCTTGAACATGGAAGCGGAATACCTGTGGATGATGGTGAGATTGAGAGTCAGACCATTTGTGTGTAGCTGAAGTTGGAGAGGAGGTGGGAAGGAGGGAAAGATTATAAGCCAGACATGGAATTCATTTAGGAAAGAAGTTGAGAGTCCTATCATATTTTGGCCAAAGTCTGAATTAATCAAACAGATTGCTTTCCCTTGCCTTCTGTGTCAGCCAAGACACCAGAAACCAGATAAGGCTGGAGACAGGATTCCCCCTGATCTTGGGAGAAAAACAGACATCTGAACACCATAAAATGTAAATAGACCCTGCTCTGTTTGTTGTCAATTTGCATTTACAACCAAGGAACTTCTTTTTCTCATATAGATGGTAACAAATGGAAGGCATAAAGTTTTGTGACATAGTTATCCTGAACTGGGATGGTTTTAAATCGTATAAAAAGTTTTCTGTTTCATCTGTTTGTCAGCCAGGACTCGGCTCCTGCACTCCCTGTCCAAGTTTCTCTAGCTTAAGGGACTAAAATGGGAAAACTGTATATCACTACTTGTTTGTGTCCTTTAACTAAACTTTGTGATTAGTCATCAGTCTTGAATAGATGATAAATATAGATTGAATGAACATAAAAAAATAAGAGGTTACTGAGTGATGGCAGTAGAAGAGCCTGGAAGTGGCAATGGGGAACAAGGAGTGGCATCAGGAGGGAGCAAGGTTTCAGTGAGTGCATGCAGATGGAGGAAGCAAGAAAGGAAATGAAGAAGAAAAAAAATCAGAAAACCTAGCAATTCATCAATAAAATCTGAAAATATGTACAGTGTTCCACACCTGTAAACCCCCCTCCCTCCTACACTTCCACAAAGGAGTTAGGAATATAACTCTTCCTTGACACCAACCCCATTCTCTGCAGTTTTAAAAGAGTCATTCCTAATTGTTTTGTGGTTGCTGTTTTTTTCCCCAATTATACTGTTGCAGTCATTTCGTAGACAATTTTCCTGCCTTAGCTTATCTTACTTTGAATCAGCTCATAGAAGTCTTTTCATACTTCTGCATATTCATCATATTTGTAGTCTGTTACACCACAGCCATGTGGCACAATTTGTTCAGTCATTTCCTAACTGACAGCCAACTATTTGTTTTAGGGTTTTGTTTAGGTTTTTTAATTACCAATAAAAGGGCTGCTATAAATATTTTGCTGTATATAGAACCTTCCTTTTTGTCAAGAACATCCTTGGGGAATATGCCTAGAAGTCAATCAGATCTCTGGGTCAAAAAGTACTACCATTTTAGCCACTTTAGTTGTGTGACTCCAAACTGCTTTCTGAAATGGTCTTACTAATTCCCATCTCTATCAACAATACATCTTCTTAGTTACCCAGGCATCATCTTCAACTCCTCACCTTTTCACTGCCCTGTCCTCCATCTAATCTGTTGACAAGTCCAACAGATTCTTATTTTGTCATCTCCTGTGGTTTTGTTTTATTTTTGCTTTCTGGAGGGGAAAGGCAGTACAATTGGGGTTAAGTGACTTGCCCAAGGTCACACAGCTCGTAAGTGTTAAGTGTCTGAGGCCGAATTTGAACTCAGGTCCTCCTGACTCCAGGGCCCAGTGCTCTATTCACCCTTTTGTGTTCTTTTGTACAGGCTTCTTTCTCTTCTGATGCTGCCTTTAACCAGTGTTCCTTTAACCAATCTTCACGTTATCACAGATTCAAGGTCCTTCACCTAGTCACCCTTCTCAATTTTTTCCAGCTTGTAAATTGTCCTTCATAAACTGTTGCACCCCAAAATGAACACAATAATATAGCTATGGTCCGATCAGGGCAGTGTACAGAAAGCCTGTCATATCTCCATATCCCTGCAAATGATTTCTGGACACTCTCTTAATGCAGCTCAAGATAAGAAAGCACAAGTACTCATTGAGGGTATCTTTACTAGATCTCCAGTCACTGGCTCCAATCCTAAAAGTATTGCCTGACTCTGCTCATCCCCTTCAATGCTAATTTTCTCTAGTTATTAGACAGCTAGGTCTAGTTTCTCCAACAATCTGTTGTAATCAGACTTCTGTTCCACACCATTCAACTGAAACTGATCTTTCAAAAGTAACCAATGACCAAGTCCTGTGGCCTTTTTCAGTTCTCCTCCCTCTTGAAATCTGAAATTTTGACGCTACTGATCATCTCTCTTATTGGATACTCTTTTCATCTCTTGACTTCTAAGTCAGTCAATTAAGAAGAATTTATTAACTGTTTACTATGTGCCAAGCTCTCTGCTAAATGTATGTGTGGGTATGGAAGGAGAGAGGGAGAATAAAAAGAAAAGGCAAAACTAGTCACTGCCTTCTGGGAGCTCATGGACTAATGGGGGAAACAACATGCAAATATCTATGTACAAACAAGATATAGACAGAATGATGTGGAATTAATCCTAGAGAGAAAGTACTAACATGATGGGGGGAATGGGAAGGACTTCTTGCAGAAGGTGGGATTTTCACTGGGACCTGAAGGAAGTCAGGGAAGTGAGAAGGCAAAGATGAGGAGGGAGAGAATTCTAAGCATGGGAGATGGCCAATAAAAAGGCATGGAATGCAAAGATGCAATGCTGTGTTCAAGGAACAGAAAGGAGGCCTAAACCTCTGCATCACAGAGTTCATGTAGGGAATAATGTGTAAGGGTACATATAATTATGTACATACATGACATATAAAGAATATATGGAGGGTAGACTCAGAGGCAAAGCCACTAAGCAGCTGGGGAACCAGGAAAGGTTTTCCCAGAAGGAATGATTTGAGAGAAACCAGGGGAAGATCATCAATTTAATAAAAATCTCTCAAATGACTCCCTATTGACTACCAAAAACAATACAAAATGTTAGCTTGGCATTCAAGATTGTGAAAATGATACCACCCTACTTTTCTAATCTTATTTCATATTCTGCTGCCTCTAAGTCACGTAGGTTTCCTCTTAATCTGAACTACTCACTGTCTCCTGTATAAGCTCTGTGCTTTTCCACATCTGTACTTTGGCTAATATCTTCTCTATACTATGAACGCTTTGGCCAAATTCTTACATGCATTCCCCTCATTCCTTAAGGCAGTAATGGCTAGTCTTTCTCAAACTTCACTCAGAATTTTATTTGTTAATCCTTTATATACTCCTCCTGTATTGTGTTAGTACCAACACAGAGGTAGAAAGTACTTTAGAGATTATCTCTTTCAAATGTCTCATTTCACAGGTGAGAAAAGAGGGTCCAGTAAGGCGAAGGGATTTACCCAAGGTGCTGCAGTTAATGATCAGAGCCACTAGGAGCAGAGAACTCATGTCCTCAAACTGAATCCAACGTTCCCTCCACTACATCATACTGCTCACAGCAAAGACAGTGAAAACCAACACAAATGAGTATATACATAAATATATATATATAATATATATTACATATTAATGTGCACACATAACATTTTATAACCATAAAAGATCATGTAAATGTAGGTTCTTTTCCTTATTACCAATGCCACCTCACTCTTAGGGTAAGTAGCAGATTTTATGAGATGATGACTGGGAAAATATCACTATTTGTGGAATTAAGCTTATTGTGTGCAAAGTGCCAGCTAAATCTTCAAGTTCATAGCCTTGGCTCCTTTGCCTCACTCAGTCTAATTACAAGGGAGCTGCAGGATATTGGAGGATTTTCTACTCTAAATTTTAAACTTTAAAAACTATGCTCTTTAGTTTCACAACAAAATAAAAATAGTTACTGAAGAAGGAGGGGTGTTTGGCAAGCTGAACCTGTCAAAATGTTGCATAAAGATCAATGATAATGGAAAAGTGGTAAAAGAAATAACTTAGAAGATTAGCCCATGTTCAAACTTGGACAATCCCCTTTTGGCACATCCTGGATGGGTTGGTTCACTGGATCTTGGTGGAAACAATTGTTAGGAATCATGTTGCTAGCCTTGGGCAGAGTAATCTTGCTACCTGTGTGTCTCTATTGTACTATTTACCTAATAATTTGAATAGTACATGAATCTGTCAATAAGACAGGGCAGATATATGTATCTAATAATGGAGGGAGTAAAGATGGTAATAGAAAAGACTCATGATTCCACCAGTGATGAGGAATGCAAACTGATGTTGAAATAGTTTGAGAAAGAGGGAGCTTAAAAGGTGTGGAAACCAAAACCATTTTCTTTATTAAAAAGAAAATGGGGAAATTGGGAGAAAAGCTAGCTGTCTGGTTTCCACAGATTCTATAGGAACGATGGGTGTTTCAAAAACAGATGCTGTACAGGACATGCAGGAAGGTATAAATCAGGATGGGGGAGGAAGAGGTAGAGCATCCTATCCAATCATATAGCTGGAAGAAATCTGTGTTTCTTCCTGGAAGAGGCCTAGGCTAAACAGGCTTAGACTGGCCAGGGTCAAAGGATAGTCACCAGCTCTTTACTAAGATGCATGCTTAACTAGCCTCATACATAGTAACTGACACACCCTGCACAGAATTACAGCCTTATTATCCAATCATGGGATGCATGAAGCTCATATTGGGCAGAAGGAACATCATAAGGAGTACATATGTGTAGTTGGCAGGTCAGAAAGATTGTAACTCAGAAGAGCTGGGACCACTCCCAGTTCTGAAGGGAGGAATAAGGCAGGAAATTCGAATGGAAAGCAGCATAAACAGGCTTCCATTTGTCTAATTCTCTGTAGTTTTTTGAGGAGGCCCATTTATCGAGGAGAGAATAAAGGTAAAATAAAGGTCATGAAAACTTTCCTGGCTTTTCAACAAGCACTGTTCCTATACTGAGCATGTTTATAACATTCTCCTATGCGTGTCATCTCCCCCTCTTAGAAAATAAGCTCCCTGAGAGCAAGGATTGTCTCACTTTTGTATTTGTATCCATTACTGCTTCATATATCAGTCAAAAATGTACTTAATAAATGTACTCACTCATTCTCAGTAACATCCCTAATTACTTGGGGCTTTTTATTAAGGCAAGACTAAAGCTTCCTGCTTCTTCTCGCCCCTTCTCTACCCTTCTCCCCACCCCCCTCAACGTCTTTCAGGGTTGTTCTCCCTGCTCTGGACCTCTCTTTATATCGACTCCAGTATCAAAACTCATCTATCCCTCTGACTACTATGTAGCTTTGCTCCTTTTCTGGTAAATTAATCCCCAATAAAGTATTAAGAGCAAAAAATGGCTTAATTAAAATACCTTCTAAGATGTCTGTAGGGAGTTATGGAAGACAATAGATTAAACCAAAGAAATAGGTCTTTTGATGCTGGAATATGAGGAATTGTGGGTACTTTTAGAGAAGCACATTCTGAGGTTCTTAAAATTCTATCATTTAGATTGCTGCCTTCTGTATAGAAGTACAGGGCTTCAAGCAAACATTTAAATTGCTACCTATATATAAAAAAAAAAGAATTAGCTTTTCTCTTATCCCCTCCCACTGCAATCCTTCCTTTCAAATCTTTAAACTCTGTCGTTATGTCAAAGGAGAAACAAAATAGAGGATTCCCTTCTTTGAAAGGTGATGATGAATAATGTGGAAATGAAAGAGATCATAATATTCAAAAATCATAGCACTACTGTTTTTAGAGCTAATCTGCACTTTTTTATTATTGACTTCTGGATCAAACTGGCATGCATTTTTTCCCTCAGCTGTCTTCTTCAAAATTAATAATCATAATAATGACAAACACTATATAAATGCAAATTATTATTATTGTGATTATTAATTTTATTCAGTTTTGGAACTAGCCATCAAACTTATCAACCATAAGAACTCTAGCCATTTAAAAAATGGACAAGATGGTCAAATGGCAAAATGATGCTCAATTAAAGTTATATGTCTATGTTTTTTTGGCTTCAACTTCAGAGACTGAGGAAATAAAGCTCGCAAGAGAAAAAATAAACTGATATAAGTCTAAATGTTAGTAGCTCTTTTCACACAAAAATTCCAAGTCAAACATACAGTTTCTTACTAAAGAGAATTAGAGTAGTGTAATAATAATAACAGTTTATAATTATATATTTTTTAAAATTAACTTTAATGTTTATTTTGAGTTTACATCATTCATTTCCACAAGATTTTGAGTTGCAATTTTCTCCCCGTCTTTTCTCTACCCACCAACCCAAAAGAGCCATCCCACTGTATAACCCCTCCCTTAATCTGCTCTCTCCTATATCTCCCCCCATTCCCCCACCGAATTTCCAGGAGGGCACTTTTTTTTCAGCCTCTATGGGTTGATAATTCTGGAAACCACCACAGCTGATGGTGATCCACACTCCCAAAGTCTACTGCAGCCTCTGTTTGGGGCTGCCCTGGGGCTAAAATCATAGGCTCACAATGGGCTGGGCTCAGCTCCCACCACGCTGTGATGAACCTTCCTGCTGGCCTGCTTTTAGCAGGAGATTTGTTTCTTTCTGTCACTTTGTGGGTTCAGTAGCTCTAAAATTTATTCAGACTCATATTTTCATAGGTATTTGAGGTAGCTATGGGGGAAGCCATGGAGTTTTCCTGCTTCTATGCTGCCATCGTGGTGCTGCCCCCACCAGTTTATAATTATATAAAGCTTGAAAGTTTAGAAAGTATTTTTCTTACTACCTTGTGAGCAGCTACAGTAATCTTCCTAAAATGCAATATATGACCATGTCATGCTCCTATTTCACAAGCTCCAGTGGCTCCCTAGGATCAACTATAACCTCCTCTGGCTTTTAAAATAAGTTATAACCTGGCCCCTTTCTGCCTTTCCAGTCTTCTTACACTTTACTTCCTTTTCCAAATTCTACTGGCCTTCAGATGGTACACACCATCTCTCCACTGTGGGGTGTCTGTTTCTTAAAAGTTATTGCTGTGAGTTTTTAATTGAATTATCTGGATTCTTCAGAATACCTATCAGTCCTCTTTTTCATAAGGAAATGCTTCTTGAATGGCCCTGGGGTAATATTCTCTGTCTCATCAATATCATATGGATTATTGTTTGGATATTATCTAAGTTTATTATCCATTTTAATGTTTCAAAAATCTGCATTAAGTCTGGTGCTCCACAGGTCTTAACTCTTATTCTAATCTAAATGCATTTTTCTCACTGGGCTCTGACTTCAGGATGTCAATGAGTCTTTTGACATAGATGGTCAAAGTCACACTCTTGATAGTTTAGTTCCTGAAAAGGAAACCCAAAAGTATCTACAAGAATCACATTTATCCATCCATGGGTTCAATATGACCTCTAGAGTCAAGTTCAAAGCCTTTGGTCTGTATTTTTACTTGGTGAACATCTAACAATTTTACTTGGAACAAATTTACATGGAACCAATAAAATAGAAGACCACTTGCTGTAGACTTAATTAACTATCAAAATGTGCAAAAAATAAAAAATAGCTAGGATGGCAAGGCCCATCATTTTTTACCTGGTAAACAACCTAAGGATTTTTCTTCTACCAGTAAAATCACTATGCTAGGGTAAAAGGAAAAATCTGGCTATGGTTCTCAGGTCTCCCATGTTTTAGCTGGGGGGTATTACTACCTCTTTACATGTTTCTCACCAGTATATAAGGAGTGTTCACACAACAAGTATTTGTGGAAGAGAGACAGAGAAGAGAAGGAAGTAGAGGGAGACAAAAGAAGGAAGAAACTACAGTGGAAGGAGAATGTACCTTGAGTATCTTGACAGCTTTCCATGAACTTCACCCTCACCCAAAGAAATGCCCATCGGGAAACAAGTATACCAAAATTTTAACAGCCTTAGCTGATAAACTATAGGCAAGGTACAGGGGAGGGAAGAAATTCCAGACAGATGTAGCTAAGCTGATGGTTTGTACTATGTCTCCAGTGACAAAGTATTACTCAACTATGAACATTCAGGTGAGGAGCAAAGTAGTTTCTCCCTACAAAAAGGAAAAGACCCTGATTTACCCAATTAATAGCATAAAGACTTCCCTCCCCTATAGAAACCACTGACACCTCACTTAGAATGCAACTTTCAAACTCAAGGCAATCACAACCCCTTAAAGTCAGTGGGATTTCCTTAATTCTATTACAGCTGTAGTATCAACCAACAAGCATTTGTTAAATGTCTATTAAATGACAGACAATATTGTGGGTGCTGGTAATATTAGAACAAAAAGGAAACTACCTTCCCCAAAGGAGCTTACCACCTCTTGGATAGGATACAACATAATACAAATATAAATATACATAAAAGCTATATAAAATAAATAAAACAATTTGGGAAAGGGAGGAA
The DNA here is from genome assembly GCA_028646575.1 of Pseudocheirus occidentalis. NCBI lineage: Eukaryota > Metazoa > Chordata > Mammalia > Diprotodontia > Pseudocheiridae > Pseudocheirus > Pseudocheirus occidentalis. The sequence continues at coordinate 41,126,401 of CM053598.1, read as the reverse complement.
CTAGCAGATAAGGAGATCGGGAAAGGTCTCATTTGGAAGGAGATGCTAGAATGGAACTCTAAGGGAAACTAGAGATTCTAAGACATGGCAGTGGGAAGCAAGTGCATTTTAGCTATGAGGGGCAGTCTGGGCAAAGTCAATGAGATGGAATGTTACATTTAGGGAACAATAAAACGGTCAGTCTGGCTCAACAAGAGTTCATGAAGAGGAGTAATTGAGAAAAAGGTTGCAAGGATAGGATGAAGCCAGGTTGTAAAGAGCTTCAAACGTCAGAGGAGGAATATTTGAACCTAGAGGTAAAAAGGAACCACTTAAGGTGACCAAGCGTGGAAGTAACATGGTCAGAACTGTACTTACGCAAGTCTACTTCGACAAACATGTGGAAGACAGAATGAATAGTCAAGAGGCTGGAAAGAGGGAGAACAATTAGGAAATTATTGGAAAAGTCCAGGCATGAAGGGATAAGGGGCTGAACTAGGGTGGTGAACATGTTAGGAGAAGGGAAGAGACATAAATAACACTGTGGAGGTAAGATTAACAATACTTGGCAAATGACTGGATAGGTGGCATAAGAAAGCATGAGGAATAAGGGATAACTACAAGATTTTTGAACCTCTGACTCCTAGTGTTGCTCTGGATAGAAATAGAGAGGTTCAGAAGAGGGGCAGATTTTAGGGTAAAGATAATGAGTTTTGCTTTTGGATATTTTGAGCTTCAGATGTTTTTGGGTCTAGGACATCAAATCCAAAATAACAATGTGAACTTAAAATCCAGAAGAAAGGCTAGGCTAGGAGTCATCTAAGCAGAAATGGCAAATAAACTCCGGAGTTTATGAGGCCTACCTCATTCTGACTGCAGAGGTGGAGAATGTAATAAAGAATTAATTAAGGAGGGATAACAGGATCACCTTGCTACAATGAATGCACAGTTGAGATTATTATTAAGTTTTATTGATGTGTTTTGGTTTTATATTACATTTACAGATTGCTCAAATTTTGTGAGAGGTCTCATAACAAAGTAAAACAGTTGAGGAAAACTAATATTACAGTCACTATATGTGGAAGTACATACAACACTTCACATCTGCATTATGCCTCCACTTCACTATTAAATACTCTGGAATTATGAATAGACACTGTAGTGTTCATAGTTCTTAACAGTTTTCAAAGTGTGTGTGTGTGTGTGTGTGTGTGTGTGTGTGTGTGTGTGTGTAGCGTTTATTGTATAAACTGTTCTGGTTCTGATCACTTCATTAATTATCACTGCATTATAATTGATAAAAGTACCCCAAATAGCTTAATCTTATAACACTGATATTATAGAGTATATTGGTTCTTCTGTTTCTGCTCACTGTATACCTGTTGTATATCTGTTCTATTTTTAAAAAAATGTATTTACTATTAGTTTATAACATTCAGTTCCACAAGCTTTCGAGTCCCAAATATTCTCCCTGTCCCTGCTTCCCCTCCCCACCATGGTGGCATGCAATCTGATACAGGTTCAACATATACCTTCACATTAAACATTAATCAATTCATCAGTGAATTCTTTCAAGTTCTATTTTGCCCTCTGATTCTAAAACGTCAGGGCAATTTTCTTTGAGGATTTTTTGAAGGATGCTTTCCAAGTTCTTTTTTTGGTCATGTGTTTCAGGTAGACCAATAATTTTCAAATTGTCTCTCCTGGATCTATTTTCCAGGCCAGTGGTTTTTTCAAGGAGATATTTCACATTTCTATTTTTTCATTTCTTTGTAACTGTTAATATTATCTTGGTTTCTCAT
>CM053598.1:41104840-41124120 GCA_028646575.1 Pseudocheirus occidentalis | reverse complement strand
CCTCCCCTGTCACCCACTCCCACTGGGTGGAGCAGCAATTCAATACAGGTTGTACCTGTGTAATTACACAGGACATCTCCATGGTGGGCAAAGAGTTAGTCTATTTTTTAAGGTGTTATTTTCTTTAGTCAGGTTGTTGACTCTCTTTTCATGATTTTCTTGCATCATTCTCATTTCTCTTCCCAATTTTTTCCTCCACTTCTCTTACTTGGTTTTCAAAATCCTTCTTTAAGCTGATCTATGGCTTCTAGACAGTCTTCATGTTTCTTGAAAGACTGTGTTGTCTTCCTCCTGTTCTATGCTTTGATCCTTTTTGTTCCCAAAAAAGGATTCTAGAGTTCAGTTGCTGTTCTTAAGTTCAGTTGCTGTTCTTACTTTGCTTCCTTTTCCTGCTCATGTTGCCAGTGAATTACTTGTCTTTTTAGCTCTGTGGAACTCTGCTTCCAAAGGGGAAAGCTCCGTCCCAAATCTCTGGGGTTTTTGCAGCTGCCAGAGCTATTAGGAGGCTGGTGAAGCCGCCACCAGCTTTGGCTCACTGAAAACGCACCCCAGGACTACCACCAAGGACCGTGGTCCAGATCCAGGCTGCTCAATGCAAGAGCACTTTGCCTCTGAACGATCACTTGGCCCCGCTGCAGTCTGCAGGCTGGGAGCTCTGAAGCAGCCATGTGGAAGTGGTAGCAGGCCACCACTTCTGCTGCTTCCTTGCCCTGGAGGCTGTTCTGCCAGACTTTTTCTCCCCCAAATTTAGCTGAGTTCCACTGACCTTTCACTTAGTCCTTATTTCTTCTGGCTTGATAATTCTGGAAACTGCCACAGCTGCCACTGATCCACTCTCCTGAAGGCTCCAGCTGCAGCTTGTCTCACTCATCCTGCTCGCCCCAAGGCCAAGCCGCAGTTTCAGGCTGGGCTGGTTTCAGCTCCCAGTGCTGGAATGAGCCCCACCTGCCAAGCTGCCTTCAGAGGGTGGTGTATTTTTGTGAGTTTGTGAGTTCTGAAATTTGTTTAGAGTCATATTTTATGGGTATTTGAGGTGTCAGTGTGCAAGCTATGGTATTTTCCTGCTTCTGTGCCACCATCTTGGCTCTGCCCTTCTCCCCCAAATTTAGCTGAGTTCTACTGACCTTTCATTTAGTCCTTATTTCTTATGGCTTTATAATTCTGGAAACTGCCACAGCTGCTGCTGATCCACTCTTCTGAAGGCTCCAGCTGCGGCTCTTCCTATGATGGCTTAATTTCAAAGTCAATATTAATTAAATTCAGACTTCCTAAAGCTTAGCTAGCTGATATGAATTTTATTTTTAAAAATTATTTTCTAAACTATGACATGATTTGGAAGAACCTTGATTAACAGGAAGGTAAGCTGCAAGCACCTGCATAATTTAAATAGCTATTTACATGATTTTATCAATCATAACCTGACTTGAGAGCATATGTGATACTTTTTATTCAGCTTGGAACATGATACTATCTTATGTTCATATCCATCTTATTATTTGTGGCAAGCTTTATTTTATTTTTAAAGTTTTATTGATGCATTTGGTTTCTATATCAGTCGTTTCTGGATTGAGCTATCATCCTGCTACTATTTCATCAAGAGAACCTTCCTCTAATAAAGCAAAACAGTTAAAAAAAAAAAGCAAAAAACAATGGCCAAGCTGGGCAATTCATACGTTATTTTACCTGTCTTACTCTAAGTCAGAGGTGTCCACTGTAGGCAAAACTCCTGAGTACTTCAGGAACTAGAATAAAATGTAGTTGAGAAATGTTTCACAAAATAAAATGCAATGCAATATAAATAATATTAATTTGTGGTTTTCTAAGTCGGTATGTAGTCTGCAGGGTTGTTTACATTTTAGGTCACAATTTTTAATACAGATGTTTACAATGTTTTTGAAGATGCCGTACTATGTGTGAGTTCTTGGGTTAGTCATTTAACTTCTGTGAGTCTCAGTTTCCTCAACTCTAAAATGAAGGAATTGAACTAGAGGACCTCAGAGGTCTCTTCCATATCTAAATCTATGATCTTATAATATTTCAGTTCTTCTTTAAGAATTTTTCTTGAGCAGTTAGATATGGAATAGGGAAACCAAAGTTATGAAGCCAAATTGGCAGATTAATATTTGATGTCTAATAATGTAAAGTTTCTATTCAACTCTGGTCTTTTCATCAGGAATACTTGAAAGTCCTCTTTTTAATTAAATGTACATTTTTTTTCCCTGAAGGATTATGCTCAGTTTTGTTAGGTAGATTTTTCTTGGTTGTAATTCTGGCTTCTTTGCATTTCAAAATAATAATCTAAGCCCTTCATTTCCTTAGTGTGTAAGCTGCTAAATCTTGTGTAGTCCTAATTGTAGTTCTATGGTATTTTAATTGTTTCTTTCTGGCTGTTTACAATAGTTTCTCCTTCACGTGGGAGCTCTAGAATTTGACTATAATATTCATGAGAGTTTTCATTTTGAGATCTCTTTCAGAAGGTGATCAGTGGATTCTTTGCATTTCTACTTTACCCTCTGAATCTAAGATATTGGGCCAGTTTTTCCTGTTGATTTCTTGAAATATTATGTCTAGGCTCTTTTTTTTAATCATAGCTTTCAGGTAGTCCAACAATCTTTAAATTATTTCTCTTTGATCTCTTTTCCAACTCAATTGTTTTTCCAATGACGTATTTTACAGTTTCTTTTAGTTTTTCATTCTTTTGACTTTATTTTATTGTTTTCTGATGTCTCATGTAGTCATTAGCTTCTGTTTGCCACTTCCACAGTTTTTAAGGAATTACTTTCTTCTTTGAGCTTTTGAACCTGTTTTTCCATTTGGACAATTCTGCTTCTTGAGCAGTTCTTTTCTTCAGTGAATTTTTGTAAATCTTTTACTATTAGACCAAATCTGTTTTTTAAGGTGTTTCTTTCTTCATTATATTTTTGTGCCTCTTTTACCAAACTATTTAATTCTATTTTTATAATTTTCTTGTATTGCTCTCATTTTTGTGTTTGAAAAAAATACAGAAAGTAAAAAATAGTATACCTTGATCTCCATTCAGATTCCATCAGTTTTTTTTCTCTGAATAGCATTTTTTGTCCAGAGTACCTTGCACTTGTTTTGTATCATTGTATCACAAAGTAATTCTGGAGATATTTAGTAAGTCTATCAATCCATCCCCACTGCTAACCTTCACAGCCTCATGTGCCTTCTGTCCCCCAAGTCTTGTTCATTCAGCACTATTTTCTTAGCCTTCAGCATCCTCCTCCCGGTCCTCTTGAAAGTTTCTTCTTTGTCAATTTCTTTCTCAAGATGTGCTGCACAGAACTAAACATGATACTGCACTGGATCCAGACCTGTATGGGAGCAGCAGGATTATTTTCTCTCTTGCTATGAATTCTGTACTTTTATTCTTATACAGAATTCTTTGACTAATGCAGCCTAAAGGTATTTTAGCTTTTTTGGTAGCCAGATCATCTAGACGATTTAATGACAAACATACACAGCATTTCCACATGTATGGGTCTTTGACTGGCAGTGATTAGTGGAAGGATTCACTGAGTCTTCACTAGCAATCAAGTAATCTAACAACAATCAGCCATAGAATTGTTCCCCCTGCCACTAAGTTCTTACCTTTCTTTTCAGTTCTTTTTACAGAATATTGGAATATTATTGACTTGATATTAATGGATAGAAGCTATCTTACTTTGAAGCAATAGGAGATGAGCAAGAGTTATGGATAGTATAGTGACAGCCATCTGCCCTGTGTTCAGCATCACTTTGCTGAGTTGTAATTTGATTTGGAAAGCCTGGGTCACATTGTGTCATTTTCAATTAATCCAGTTCTTACTGAGTCCTTGAGTCTTAAAACTTATTGAAAGGATTGAAAAGCTCTTCAACATGTTTACTGAATGTTAGTGCCATTGATAAGATTTTCTCTCAAAAATCACTTAAATTTGAAATACAAGTAACGTCAGAAACATTCTAGTTATGCATCAATACAAATTAACAGATTTTGTCTGCTCCTGAAATAAATTTGGTGCTAAAACTAAAACTATTGGCTAACAGCTGTTCCTAGTGAACAGGTCTGTCAAGCATGAATCACTGATCATATTCACATTCATAAAATGTGGCAAAAAACAAAATCAACACAATTTTTGAATGTCCTTCACAAATTACTTCACAGACATTGACCAGCATCAGTGTTTAGTTTCCTACTTTACCACCTTCCCGCAAGTAATATGCAGGTATGGTATCTAGACTGCAGAATTTCTTTTCTCATAATACTAGGTAATCATCATGTGTGCCTAGAAAAGGCAGTGTACAGAAGGGTGATCTTAATGTGTTTTGATAAGATAACCCATTTTAACTTACCCATACTTTTATCTTTAGAAATTTGGGGTAAAATATTGGATTTGATTGGGTTCTACTCAAATATTTATTTGTGCTTTCTCATTAACTTACTCTCTACTAAATAAACCATAGGAAAAGAAGCCATGATCATTTGTTGAATTTAATACTATTTAAGTTTTGAAATCCTGTTGTTGTTCTAGACCAGTTTTGTTGTTTATTGCATTTCCATTGTATGTGGTGATGATTTTAATTTTTAAAAAATATTAATGTTTAACTATATTCATGTATATGTATATGTGTATGTATCCATATAGAGAGAGGTGAAATATTTATGTATACATATATACTATCTATCTATACACATACAAACACATTTCATATATATATGTATATAGATATTGTATGTATTTTTTTATCAGAAGTATTTGTGTTTTCTGTCATTTCAATTGTGTCTGACTCTTTGTGACCCCATTTTTGGTTTTCTTGGCAAAGACACTGGAATGGTTTGCTGTTTCCTTTTCCAGCTCATTTTACAGATGAAGAGACTGAGGCAAACAGTGTTAAGTGACCTGCCCAGGGTCACACAGCTAGTAAGTGTCTAAGGCCAAATTTGAATTCAGGTCTTCTTAACTTCAGGTCCAGTGCCTTATCAATTGTGCCACATGGCTGCCCCCAAGTAAAGGTACTGTCATATTTCAAATTCTTCTTGTCAGTTCCTCTTGAAAGTGAATATATAGAAAGACTCAGGCCTGCTATACTTTTTTTCACTTTACAAAGCTAAATCTACCTCTTCGTTTTGATGTTTTAAGAAATGACAGGCAGGGGGTGGCTAGGTGGTACATTGAATAGAGCATTGGCCCTGGAGGCCGGAGGACTTGAATTCAAATTCGGCCTCAGACACTTAGCACACACACAAAAAAACTAGCATGTGACCTTGGACAACTCACTTAACCCCAATTGCCCTACCTTCCCCCTCCAAAAAAACAAACAAAAAAAAATTATGGGGTGGCTAGGTGGTGTAGTGAATAGAGCACCAGCCCTGGAATCAGGAGGACCTGGGTTCAAATCTGGCCTCAGATTCTTAATACTTGCTGGCCGTGTGACCTTGGGCAAGTCACTTAAGCCCAGTTGCCCTGCCTTCCAACCTGCAAAAAACAAAAAATAAAATAAAAAGAAATGACAGGCAGCCCTATACTCTATAACTAATACCCTTTATGTGGAGTAGCTGGGCGTAGTTGCTAGATGGTTGAACTTGGATTTAGGGAGATTTGATTTTGAATTCTGCCTCAGACAGTAATTAGCTGTGTGACCTGGGCAAGTCATTGAGCTTTTCTTAGCTTTAGTTTCTTCATCTGTAAAATGGAGATGATAATAGCACCTACCTTGTAAGGTTGTTGTAAGGATTAAATGACATAATACAAAAAACATGCTTTGCCAACTTCAAAATACTGTACACGTGTAAGCCATTACTGTTCAAGATGGGTCTGAATCTCTGAAGACCACTTTCAACTTTACTGTTTAATCTAACCTTTTTATTTAAACAGAGCAGCATTTATTAACAGGCTTCCATTATTGAAAGCACTTAAGGATCCACAAAGCCTTCTTTAGCCAAATAGTAACATGAACAAGCTCATTTGGCTTATACATAGGTGTTGATATTCAAGCAAACTCAGTATTTTTTTTAACTGAAACACACAATCATTTATCTAAACCATTTTGTTATTTTTTCTTAATTGATGCCTAGGTATTAATTTGAATAAAACTTATACCAGCATGTAACCCCAAAAGTTAGAGGTATTTCTCTTCTTGGGCTATTGTGAAGATTTAATCAAATGATATGTGTAAAGAGCCCTCTGCAAAACTGAGCTGTTATTTTAATGCTCATGATTCTCAAATTTCTTTCTTAGGTGATGGAATATGAGAACAGGATTCGAGCCTATTCCACTCCTGACAAAATTTTCCGATATTTTGCTACCTTGAAAATTGTAAATGAACCTGGTGAAGCTGAAGTGTTTATGACTCCACAAGATTTTGTGAGATCCATAACCCCCAACGAGAAGCAGCCAGAAAGTAAGTTAGTGGAGGAGAGTGGGGAGGCTTGCCAAGTTACTGGCCTTGAAACTGTTTTTCTATAATGTTGCTTGAATAATATTCTTTAACATCTTTCTCCTTTCAACTAAGAAGCTTAGTGTTTATTACAACATAGTTATTAGCCTCAGCATTCCCTTGTGAAAAATAAGGACTTTAGATTAAGACCATGCTTGTATCATCTGCATAAAACTCTTATCAATGTAAGGAGAAAAGAAAGGAGTTCACAAAATCTGTGGTAATTTACTCTTGTATTTGAGACTTCCAGAGGAACTTATTTTTTTTGTTGTTCATGTGAGTCCTTTTCCTTTTTTTCTTTTTTTGTTGACTTTTAATTTAAATTTCTTTATTTACAGCATTCAGTTCCATAATTCCTCGAGTTTCAAATTTTCTCACCCTCTTTCTCCTTCTCTCTCCCTCCCCATGGAGGCATGCAGTCAAATATAGGATCTCAAGATACTTTCACATTAAACATTAGTCAAGGTGTAAAGAAAGATTATAACCAATGGAGTGAAGAATGAGAAAGAAGAAACCAAAAAAAAAAGAGAGAGCGAGAGAGAGCAAGTGGTTTGCTTCAGTCTGCATTCAGACTCTTCAGACTCTGTAGTTTTCTCTTTCCATCATGAGTCTTTGGGAGTGGTCTTATAACCTCGCATTGCTGAGAGGAGCCCAGTCTATCAAAGTTAGTCATCATATATATGATGTGTCTGTAATTGTGTACAGATTTCTCCTGGTTCTGCTCTTCTCACTCAACATCATTTTATATGTCTCTCCAAGTTATGAAGTACATCTGCTCCTCATTTCTTATAGCACAAATAGTATTCCATTGCATTCATATACCACAGCTTGTTTAGCCTTTATCCAACTGATGGGCATCCCCTTGATTTCCAGTTCTTTGCCAGAGGAACTTCTTTGAGATAACTAGGCTAAATGTTTGTGATTCAGTGTGAAGGTATTTCCTATATTGGTGATGGAAAAAAGTTGGTTCTTACTTTCTTTAAAAATGTTGCTTAATATCATTAAGACTGACAGTGGAACTGAGGCACATAGTGGTTACTTGAAGTCTTTTTACCTACCACCAGTCAAAACGTTAATATAAAAGCTGAGCATACTGATAATGCAGGAACTTTCTTCCACCCCTCTGTGCTTTCTCAGGTTCTTTATTACCCCTGCTCTGACTTCACTTCCCATCTTCTCCAGTCTTTACTCTTTAGTTAACTAGTTCAGTATTACTCTGTTCTCTACCCTCAAATACCTCACACACTCATATTGTTGCTGTGCTCATCCCTTGCCAAGCCTTAGCCTTAAACAATTCCCACCATGTGCTTCATCTGCTCCTACCCACATGTTGCTGAATGCACCTGAAGCTAGCTACCCGACAGTGTTTCCTGGGTACATAGCTAAATGTGTGTTTTCTAACTTCACATAAGCCTTCACTTCATCAAGGCAGGCCTTTTCTCTTCCCTAACTGATTCCTTATCTTACTTCTCACACAAGCTATTCCAAACCATGTCTTCTTTCCTGAAATTTCCTATACTTCCGTCTCTTCCTTTTCTCTTTCTTGGTTGTGGACCTCATTCCTGACTTTATGGAGAAACTGGAGTTACTCAACATGAGCTCCTTCTTCTATTTTCTCCATCTAAAAACCTTTTGATATTATCTCTTTCCTTTTTTCTCTTTCAGTCTACAAATGAGGTGATTGTTCTTGTCCAGGTCAACTCCCCTACATATGACTTCATCCCACTGCCTTCCATCTTCTTTAGCAGATTTCCACCTCAGTCATCCATTCTCAACTCTTCAACCTTTCCTTATTTATAGACTCCCCCTATCCTTTAAAAAACAAAAAAAGCCTTTCACTAGGCCGTAACAACCCCTTAATCTATCATCCTATAACTCTCCTTCCTTTCTCAGTCAAACTCCTAGAAAAAGCTGTCTGTGCATGCTGCCACCCCTTTCCACCTACCTGTTAGCTCTTTGCAGTCTGACTCCTAATCTCATCACTCAAATGAAAATACTCTCTCTAACCTTACCAGTGAACTCTTATTAAATCTATTGGTCTTTTTTCACTCCTATCCTTCTTGGCCTGTTTGCTGTTTTTGACACTGTTGACCACCTCTTTCTAGATATTATCTATTCATCATCCTCCTACTTGCCTAAGCACTTCTCAGTTTCCTTTGATAGTTCATCATCCCTGTCATACTTTCTAACTATGGTTGTTCCTCAGGGTTCTGTCTTAGGTCCCCTTCTCTTCTTCCTCTGTTCTCTCTTTGAGTGATCTCATCATTTTCCAGAAGTTTGATGATAATGTCTGTAGTAGTGCTTTTCAGATCTAGATGTTCTGCCCCAGCATCTTCCTGGAGCTTCAGTCCCACATCATTATTGGGTATTTCCATCTAGAAATCCCAGAAACATCTCAAATTGAATACATCCAAAATGGTACCACCATTCTTCTAGCCTCTCTTGTTCATAACCTTGATATTATCCCTAACACCACACTTTCCCTCACACCACACAGTTAGCCTATTGCTAAATCTTTCCATTTCCACCTCCCCAGAACTTCATATCTGACCCTTCTCTTCCAGACAGCTACCACCTTAAGTTCTCAGCATACTTAGAGGCTGGGTAATTTTTAGTTTGCCATTTTTAATTAGCTTGATTATTTCAACCTGGAGGGGAGGGCAGGGTAGGGGGAAGGGTTGCTGGGAGTACACACACCTGTAAAGAGACAGGGACAGGGACAGAGTAGCAAATAGAACAAGGGGGGAGAGGCGGGATAGGAAGGAGAGACATATAAACAGTCTTTCACAATATGCCCACTGTGGAGATGTTCTGCATAATTGCACATGTACAGCCTGTATTGAATTGCTTATCCTTCCAGTGGGGGTGGGTGACAAGGGAGGAAGGGAAAGAATCTAGAATTTAAAGCTCTATAATCAAATGTTAAAATATATATATACATATATATATTATCATTATTAACTATATCCTACTGTGAATTAAGATATACAGGTACTGTGGTAGGGAGATCCATCCTGCCCTACTGGAAAGTCAGAGGGGTGAGGGGGAAGACATGGGAGAGAGAAAATTAGGGGAGGGGTTATACAGTAGAATAGGGCTGTTTTGAGGTGTTGGGTATGGGAAGGATGGGGAGAGAATTTGTAACTCAAAATCTCGTGGAAATGAATGATGTCAACAAGAAAATTAATATTAAAAAAAATTATACGGCACAGCCTAGCCATGAACACTGAACATTCCTCCAATCACTTAATTGGTTCTTTATTTCATTAAGAAGTTTATAATTAGGGAGGCTAGGTGGCACAATGAATAGAGCACTGACCCTGAAGTCAGGAGGACCTGAGTTCAAATCTGGCTTCAGACACTTGACATACTAGCTGTGTGACTTTGGGCAAGTCACTTAACTCCAATTGCCCTCCAAAAAATAAAAATTAAATTAAATTAAATTTAAATTTAAAAAAGATAATTTCAACCTGAGTCCAGAATAAGGAATTGGTAACTTGACTGGAGCAAAAAAGAATAATCTAAGCCACATATAGACTCTATTAATGCAGTGTAGTTTGAAGTTTGGTGCTTCTGGTGAAAACCTCTTTGGGAAAATGAAGGTTTTCAACCTTCAACCAAAAGTATTAACAGGGGAACTGAGGCAAGAAGAAACATTTCCATTTTCAACTTTAGGTAGTATCAACATTGCTAGTAATTTAGCCCTGTGTGCTACAAGTAATAGAATTTCACTGAGTTCCATCAAGTTTTGGCTATTGTCTTTGCTGTCAGAAAAAGGAAATTTTTTTTTTGTCAGAAGTTAAGTCTGAAAGGTGATAGCAAAATTCTTTTGTCATGATATCTTCTTGTAGGCAAATGTTTTATAAGTACTGTCTTGGAGAAAATATGAGCCAGGATAGCATATTGGAAATACTTGGCAAGGTAAAGAACAATATATATAGACATTAAAATGTTTTTTGCTTTAATGTTAAAATACTTTTGGTTGGACATTTTCCCTAAATCAAGAAGTAGTATAAAGGATTTATAGATCTTGTCCCTTTCTTAATTCTAGGTTTTTTTTCCTTAAAAAATTATGCTCACACACGTATATTTGGGTTTTGTTGTGATGCCTTGAGTCTGAGGGAGGCAGTGGGCAGGTGACCAAAGTCATGTCCCCATGGCCCCACCTCAGGTCAATCCTTACCCCAGAAGATGAGCCCTAGTTCAAGAACTGGTCTGTTGTGATTCTAACAAATGAAAGGGAGCTTCTCTTTCGTAGAATTGTTTTTGTATACTGACCTGAAGGGGAGCAGCTCCGTCAAAACTACGACCTTGTCAATTACTCTCTGAAAAGATGTTTGAAACGTTATTGAAGGAATCTTTTCTCTGCTTTTCTTACTCTGATCAAAAGAGGCTTTGAACTTTTATGTGAAGTCTTCAGAATCCCTCATCTGAAACAACCGCATCACCAAAGAAATGACCTTAAGCATAATTTCTAAAGATTCTTTCATTTCTTGCCAAATCACCTTTGGCTGGATCTCTCACAAGATAAAATTTAAACTATTTCTTCTGGGACTAGATCTCACAAGCAGAAGGGAGCCACTGAAAATTTTTGAGGAGAGGAGTGATGTGTTCAGACTCCTGCATTTTTGGAAGACCAATGGGCAGTCTTCTACCTGCAGACATTCTATGGATTATAGAGAACTACACTTATCCTACACAGCAGAAAAATCTTGCTGTCCTTTCTAAAGATGAAAAATTTACATAGAGCTAATGAAAAAGATTATATACTTGTGTGTTTGTGTGCATATGGATAATACAAAGGTTCTTATTCGTTGTATACATATAGACATACATATAAGTGTGTGTGTGTGTATGTGTGTGTGTGTGTGTGTGTGTGTGTGTGTGTGTGTGTGTGTGTGTGTAGTAATGGTGGGAGGAGATAGATACCAGCTAGCTATAGAGCTTAGAAGAAATAAGTTTGAAAAATATATTCTTGCTTTTTAGGGTTGAAAAAAGGGAATCATGTACCTTTTTAATTACTAATGCCTATATTTTTAAAATGGGGTAGTTAGGTGGTAGAGCACTAAGCTTGGAATCAGGAAGATTCATTTTCCTGAGTTCAGATCTGGCCTCAGATACTTAATATGTGACCCTGAGCAAGTCACTTAATCCTGTTTGTCTCAATTCTTCATCTGGAAAATGAGCTGCAGAAGGAAATGGCAAATCTTTGCTGAGAGAACCCCAAATGGGTCACAAAGAGCCTGCCACAACTGAAGTGACTGAACAACAACAAGAATAAAATTGAAGTGTACCTGAGTAGACAGAAGTGCAGTGTTCTACCTTGCACCTCACAAGGTAACACTGAAAATGAATTGTCTAGAATAGTAATAACCATTAGTAATTAGTAACCAATAGTAATAACAGTAATAACCATTCTAAAGGTCATTTTGCCATATGAAGAAAGTCATTTCCATTTCATAGGAAATCATTACGTATCCTAATTTATTTACAGAATTTTGAAGTGAACTGCATAGTTGCTAAATTTTTAATATGCTTAGAATATTCTTGGTTTTTATGAAAAGTTAAATTGCTGGATAATTGTCTAAATGGTAATCTGGAGACTCTTCAATTTACCTAACTTAAAATTTTGATAGTGATTTATCATTGTTTCATTTGGAGTAGGAGCTCATGGGCAGAATTTACAATTTGATGTTGCAGAAGCAAAGTATACATCAGCTATATGAAGTTTTCATTAAATACAAATAATTTTATTTTTAATTTCTGTCAGTTTTTCAGTTAAGTCAACTTAATAGTTCTGTGGTTTCACACAAATTTTATTGTGCAAGTAAGAATTGAGAAAATGCATCCACAGCAATTCTATATAAGTCGGATAGTGTGGGTAACAGCCCCAGTTTCTGAAAGCACTTCTGTTTCTTTGCACAGAATCTGACATTTTCTGCCTTAAATCATAACATGTTAAAATGTAGCAATAGTAATAGCTAATATTTATCTGGTTCTTTCAGGCCCACAAAGTACTTTGCATGTATTATGTCATTTGGGCTTCACAAATAAGCATCTTAAGGTCAGGTGCTGTTATTATTCCCATTTTATAGGTGATGAAATTGAGACTGGAAGGCCAAGTGACTTACCCAGGGCCCCACAGCCAATGAGTGTCTGAGGCAGAATTTACACTCAGACCTTCCTGCCCGTAAGTCCAACTTGCCCACCAGCAACCTAATTTTAAAATGGTTTCATGACAGACAAGAGACATAACTAACAATCTCATTTATGTAATACTTTTCAAAGAGCAAGAATTTGTAAGAGAGTGAAATTCTTGAGAATTTCAAAAAGTGAGATCAGTAATTATTTAGTTTTTTATTTATTATATTATTTATATATAATATATGTTATATAACATATATATGATATATATAATTGTATATAATATTATATATTATTTATTGTTTAGAGGTCAATAGTTTATTATTCCCATTTCACATTGAAAACCAAGGTACAGAGAGATTGATGAACCTAACTTTTTCAGTGTCATGTACCCAGTTGGCAGTTGTCCGCAGAACTAAATCTTAGTTTCTTAGCTTCTCTTTAATATTTTTTCTACATAGAATTTGCTTAATTCATCTGTATAAAATCTCAGAAACTTGAATGAAATAGAAAGTCAGTGAAATTAAAGTCTGAAACTATGAAAGTTTTATGAAACCAAGAAAAATAACAAAATAACACCTAAAACCCAGTGTCAGTCTGTGAGTTATATCTTATTATGGAAAAGATAAATTACTATCATTCTTTGAATGCTGGGATTTGTTTTCTTTTATATTTTGTTCTACCAGTAGCTTTTAATAGAAGTAAAAGCTTTTTATTCAGTCTTAAATAGTCTTCAAGAGTTTCCCAGAACTGACTTGAATGGTGTAGGTATTCTTTAGAAATTAAATACTATTTTTGTAGTTTTTAGTCATCTGACGAGGTGATAGATTAATGAAATGTAATCCCATAAAATTTTGCAAAAAGTTAATTAGTTTTTCAGCTTTAGAAAATGGTATTTTCCTTCTTGTTTTAAAAGTTAGTTTTCAGTCATCAAACATTATTGACTTATACACATTGCAGCGTTGCTTTTGATTGTATTTGTAACTGAAAATTTAGCTAAATAATAACTCAGTCTTGAAACAAAGCTCCTTTTAATAAAGTCAACAAGTGGGTTAAAAAAGATCTATTTCTGAATTGATATGAAGTCACACAACCATGCTGACTGAGTGTATCACAGATGTATCTTATTTCATTTCAGCAGAGAGGAGGATACTGTAGAAGCTTTCCCAGTAAATACCTGTATTTAAAAAATAAAAAGTAATCCAAGTATACCCATTCTATTTCCTGTTATTTAATGTAGTTTAAGAAATGCTGGCAATTGAAGTAAGACAAGAACTTAAATGCACAAAGATAGACAAAACGGAATTAAAACTATCTCTATTTGCTGATTATAACATAGCTTACTTAGAAAATCCCAGGGAGGGGCAGCGCCATGAGTAGAGCACTGGCCCTGGAGTCAGGAGGACCTGAGTTCACATCCAGACTTAACACAAAACTAGCCGTGTGACCTTGGGCAAGTCACTTAACCCCAAATGCCCTACCTCCTCTCCTCCAAAAAGCAAAAAATAAAAATAAAACTCCTAGGGAACAACAGAGATAACTAAGACAGTAACTATAGTCAAGTTGCAGACTATGAAAATCCCCCACAACAACCAGTAATATTTCTGTGTTGATAATAATAAAAGAGGTGATAATAGAAATTGAAATTCCATTCAAAACAGGTATTAAATGCATCAAATACTTTGGGGATCAATCTACCAAAGCTTACCTATAGATTCTATTACAACGTGTTTCTTAAAGTAATAAAGAATTAACTTAAATAGCTTACTTAAATGGCTCAAATGAAGAGACAGATGAAGATGCCTCTATCTCCACCCTTTTAAAGAGTGGGAGATGTATGGGTATGGTATATTTTTCATATTTTTGGACTTTTGTAATGTTGTTATTCAGTCATTTCAGTCATCTCTGACTCTTTGTGATCTCATTTGGGGTTATTTTGGCAAAGAGACTGGAGTGGTTTGCCATTTTCTTCTCCATTGCGTCCCTATTTTACAGATGAGGAACTCAAGCAAATGGGGGTTAAATGACTTGCCCAAGGTCACACAGCTAGAAAGTGTCTGAGGCCTGAGTTTAATTCAGATCTTCCTGTCTCCAGGCTCAGTGCACTATCTACTATACCACTTAGCCACCCTTTTGTAATACGTCAATCTAATTTTTTTCGTTCTTTTTTTTCCCGTTAAAAAATAGTTGTTATATAGAATGGAGTTGTTACATAGAATGGCTTTCTGGGAGAGGCAGGGAGGAGGAGGAGACACTGGGAAAAATTCTGGTGATCAAAAAACCAAAAATAAGACAGTTCATAAACTCGTCATGGAAGGAATTTTAGAAAAATTTGATAAACTAGAGCTCTGACTGTTATATTGGATGGAAATAGAAAGTAATTCACACACATCTCTGCTGTGCCTGACGTGTTATACAAATTGATCATGTCTTAAAAATTTCCAAGTGCAGAAGGGCAGAATGCATGTCTTTCACTGATAACAATGCCATAAAAATTTGCATTAAATAAACATTTTCTGGGGAAGAAAAAAGTATCTAAAGTCAATTGGAAATAAGTAACTTAATCCTAAAAAATTGTTGGATCAAAGAATAGTTCATAGAAATAAAAATTTCATAAAAGATAATTACAACAAGAAAACAACATTCCAAAATTTGGGGAATGCAACCAAGGCAATCCTTAGAGGAAAATTAAATCTTTTAAACAATTTTATTAGCAACAGCAAAAGAAAACCCAGAATAAATCAATAAACTTGAATTGTAACCAGAAATACTAGAAAACCAACAAAATTTTAAAATACCAAACACTGAAATAGAAATCCTGAGAATTAATGAAGAAATGAATAATATTGAATTAGCATATAAAATTAGTTGGGGTTTTTTTTTTTTGCTTTTGTTTGTTTTTGGAGGGGGAAAGGTAAGGCAATTGGGGTTAAGTGACTTGCTCAAGATCACATGCCTAGTTTTTTTTGTTGAGTGTCTCAGGCTGGATTTGAACTCAGGTCTTCCTTACTCCAGGGCTGGTGCTCTATTGAAGGAGTTTGTTTTTTTTTTAACAAAAAAAAGTAGATAAACCATTAGCTAGTTTGATTTAAAAGAAGAAAACCCCATTATCAGTATGAAAAAGGAAAATTTACAACTGTTGAAGAGCAAATAAAAGATTTTGTTAGAAATTATTTTGTCCAACTATAATGCCAACAAAATCAGCAACTTAAATGAAATAAATGAATATTTATGAAATTATGAAATACCCATGTTAAAACAGAGTAAGAAATAGAGACTTTAAATACCCCAATTTCAGAGGAAAGAATTGAACAAGTAATACATGATCTTCAAGAAATAACAACTCCAGGATCATATAGATTCACAATTGACATCTATTAGGTATTCAAAGAGCAATTAATTTCAATATTACATAAATTGTTTGCAAAAATAGGAAATGAAGGTATCCTACCAAATTCCTTCTGTGATACAAATATGGTCTTGATTCATGCTTTATTTCACCTCACCTCTTGTATTAAAGCAAAAATCTGGGTTCAGGAATTTCAAGAGCTTTATTATTGTATGGTCCATCAAGCAGGCAAACAAAAGCATCCTCACATACAATGTATCTGGCAATAGAAACAGACAGAGGTTGATCCCCATAGATGCAAGAAGCTCACCCATTGCATAGAGGAAGGCAACATAATAGGGAAGAAACACACACAGAGTTCGGGTTCAGGTAATAAGATTATAAGAATGGACTTGGTTAAGAATAGGTGCCAGAGGGGGCAGCTAGGTGGCACAGTGAATAGAACTCCAGCCCTGGAGTAAGGAGTTTCTGAGTTCAAATCCAGCCTCAGACACTTAACGCTTACTAGCCATGTAACCTTGGGCAAGTCACTTAATCCCAATTGCCCTTCAAAAAAAAAAAAAAGGAATAGGTGCCAGAGGTAGGAGGGGGTACTGCTACCCAGAGCCAGATGTGGTGGAGAAGTTTTCAGGGTCACTTATGAATACCAGGCTTAGGCGAAACTCAGGTAGGGTGAATTTCTTTATTGGGACCACAAATTGGTGGGAAGATAGAATGTTAACTATCCATCAAATCAAAAAGGTGCAAGCCTTATCTGTCGTGACACAGTGGTAACAGTGAAAAAATACAGCTTATTTTTTTCATATGCTTTTATAGACTTTAGGACTGCTTAGCTTCAGTGACACCATATTGGAGTCCTATCATTATAACTGAAATATCAAACTTTAAATATAATATCAAACTAATTTCAAACAATATAGACTTTACAGTTATCACAGTTTATAAACCAGGAAGAATCAAAGAAGAAAAAAAGAAAACTATAGACCAATATCCCTAATAAAACATAGATGAAAAAATTTTAATTAAAACTTTAGCAAAGAGGCTAAAACAACATATCATAAGGCTTGTGCACTATGGTCAGTTTGGAGTTTACCAGGGATTTTTGAATTAGTTTAATATTAAGAAATTTATAAACAATGATATTATTAACAAAATAAGCAAAAATCATATTTTTCCACAGATTTAGAAAAAGTTTTTTGATAAAATACAACACCCATTTCAGTTAAAAACACTACAAAACATAGAAATAAAGAAACCTTTCCTTAAAATCATAAATAGTATATTTCTTAAACCAAGAGCTACCATTCTCTGTAAAATTTTTCCAATAAATTTAGGGATGAAACAAAGATGTCCATTGTCACAGCTTCTGTTTGAAATTGTATTTGAAATGATGACTATAGCTATAAGACAAGAAAAAGAAATTGAGGAGGTAATCATAGTTATAGAAGAAACAAATTTATAATTCTTTGCAAATAATATGATGGTGTACTTAGTGAACCCTAAAGAGTCGTTAAAAATTAATTGAAATGATAACTAACAAATTTTCTGGGTATAAAATAAAATCACAAAAATAATCAACTTTCCTATAAGATACTATTAAAACCCAGCAATAAGAGTTAGAAAGAAATTCCACTTAAAATTACTACAGAATGTATAAAATATTTAGTAGTCTGCCATCTAAGATACACACAAGAATTGTATAAATGCAACTATAAACAGAAATGTAAACTTAAATAATTGGGAAAATATGAATTATAAATGAGTTGGAAGAACATATATAATAAAAATGTTGTTACTTACCTAAATTAATTTGTTTATTCAGGGCCATGCCAATCAGAGTAATAGAGGATTATCTTATAAAACTAGAAAAAATAGAATAATGAAATTCTTTCGGGGGAAAAAAAGTCAAGAATCTCAACAACAAAAAAAGAAATGGTAATGAAGGGAGCCTAACAATACCAGATGTCAAAAGGGTACTACAAAGCATTAATTATTAAAACATTTGGTACTGGTTAAAAATGGAACAGATATTGACTAGCATGACAAAATAGGAAAATGATAAATGCTGGAGAAGATATGGGAAAATTGGAACACTAGTGCATTGTTGGTGAAGTTGTGAATTGATCCAGCCATTTTGGAACTATGCCCAAAGGGCTATAAAAATGTGCATACCCTTTGACTCAGCAATACCACTTGTGGGCTGTATCCCAAATAGATTATACAAGTGCAAAAAGGACCCATGTGTACAAACAGATTTATAGCAGCTCTTTTTGTGGTGGCAAAGAGTTGGAAATGAAAGGGATGCCCATCAGTTGGGAAATGGCTAAACAAGTTATGGTATCTGAATGTAATGGAATACTATTGTGCTATAAGAAATGAGGAGCAGAAGATGGCAGTGTAGAAGCAGCAAGGTTCTGCAGCTCCCACACAACCACCCTAAATACCCATAAAATATGACCCCAGACAAAGTCTAGGACTCTTGAGACTCACAAAAATATAGAAAACACATCTCTCGCTGAAGGCAGCTCGGCAGCAGGGGCTCATCGCGGCAGGCTGGGAGCCGAGACCAGCCCAGCCTGAAATGGAAACACGGCCAGGCCATGCCCCAGGGTGGTCAGGAGGAGCCGAGCCTCCCAAGCCACAGCGTGAGTCTACTTCAGAGAAGATCTACTGCACCTGAAGGGATCTTCACATCTAGCAAACCAGGATTACAGATAGTCAGTGAAAGTGAAACTTTGAAACTTAATTTGGGGGAGGAAAAGCAGTTCGTCCAGTCTGCCCCCAGGGCAAGGAAGCAGTGGGGGAAGGGCAGGAACTGCTGGAACCAACAGCTGCCCCCACTGGGCTGCTTCAGAGCCCCTGGCCTGCAGACCCCGGAGGGGGGCTGTCAATTGATCAGGGTCAAGTGCTCTTGCTTTGAGCGGCCTGGATCTGGATCGTGGGCTTGGGTTGTGGTCCTGGGGTGTGCTCTCAGCAAGCCAAAACTGAGGGGGGGCTGCAACACCCCCCCTAATAGCTCCGGCAGTGGGGAAAACCCCAGTGATTTGGAACAGAGCTTTCCCCCCTGGAAGCAGAGTTCCACAAAGCTGAAAAAAAAAACCAACCAATTAATTGACTAGCCAACATGAGGAAAAGGAAGCAAAATAAGAACAGCAATAAAACTCTAGAATCCTTTTTTGTGGACAAAAAGGATCAAAGCATGGAACGGGAGGAAGACAAACAGTCAGAACTCCCACAACAAATGCTTCCAAGACACTTGAAGAATGCCTAGAAGCTATATATCAACTGAAAAAGGACTTTGAAAACCAAATAAGAGAAGTGGAGGAAAAATTGGGAAGAGAAATGAGAA
>CM053598.1:41075518-41104340 GCA_028646575.1 Pseudocheirus occidentalis | reverse complement strand
AGCTATTAGGGTGGTGTTGCAAGTCCCCCCAGCTTTGGCTTGCTGAAAGTGCACTCCAGGACCACCACCCAAGACCACAATCCGGATCCAGGCCGCTCAACACAAGAGCACTTGGCCCTGATCAATCGATTCAGCCCCCCTGCTGAGTCCACAGGCCAGGGGCTCTGAAGCAGCCTGGTGGGGGCCGCCTGCAGATCCAGCAGTTCCCTTCCCCCACTGCTTCTTTGCCCCGGGGGCAGAATGGCCGAACTGCTTTATCACCCCCAAATTAATTTTCAAAGTTTCAACTTTCACTAACCGTCTCTGACCGAAGCTCCCCTCAGGCAGGTGCTTTAGATTTTCTTCGAAGTAGACTCAAGCTGCTGTTTGGGAGGCTCCGCTCCTCATGCCTTGGCAGATGTAGAGGTGCTGGAGGCTGTAGAACCTGTGCAGACTGGCTGCCATGTGGAGGGGCTCGGCTCAGCTCAGCCAGGCCTCTTCCCACCATCCCAGGCCTGGTAGGGTCTTGGCTTCAGGCTGTTCCAGCCTCTGTTCCCAGCTGCCGCGATGAGCCCCTGCTGCCGAGCTGCCTTCAGCGAGAGATGTGTTCTCTGTATTTTTGTGAGTCTGAGAGTCCTAGACTTTCCTAGACTTTGTCTGGGCTCATATTTTCTGGGTGTTTAGGGTGGCGGTGTGGGAGCTGCGGGACCTTGCTGCTTCTACGCTGCCATCTTGGCTCCGCTCCACCCCCCCCCCCAACATAATAGACTCTTAATAAAATGCTTGTTGGGACAGCTAGATGACCAGAGCAGGGGCTGCAGATTTAGGAGGATCTTAGTTCAAATTGGCCTCAGGCATGTAACCAGCTGTGTGATCCTAGGCAAGTCACTTAACCCTAATTGCTCCCCTCCCTCCAAATAAAACAAAATGCTTGTTGATTGATTAACATAGACTTGTCTTTGTATCCCTAGCTCTTAATACCTGGCACACAGTAGGTCCTTAATCAATGCTTTTGATTGATTGATCTACTTAATATTGTGATTGCCTAGTTTATGATTTCCATCCTTAAGAATATAGCGTATGTGTGTGTGTGTGTGTGTGTGTGTGTGTGTGTGTACACATGAGAATCAAGCACATGAAATCATGTTGTCAGTTCACATTTTCAATCAAATAAACCCAAGTTACACATTCTTCTGAAACAACATAAGTGGACATTTGGTAAGGACAAATGAAGTTAGTGATTCTATGGAAGGGTGCATTGTGACCACAAAGATATATGAAAGCAGGTACAGCCAAAATAGCTTGATTTATCCTAGGAATCCTGCAAGAGAAGACAACTGCATTACCAAGGTCATTTTACTGAGAAGGAAATATAACACTCTCCTAGACTTTTTGTAATATGTCCACATTTATAAATAAAGGTGTCAGTACCATAAAACCACCTACTGTCACAAATTGCGAATTTTTAAAAAACTGATCTAATTAAACGGGTTATCTTGGATTAGAAAACCCACATTTACTTTAAATTATTGAATGAATCATTCCATTTTTTGAGTCTCTTTGCTGTAGCCTAAGAGGTAGCCCCACCTCAGTAAAGTCAGCTTGGCATATGGGCCAAACCAGGTTTAGGGTAACCTACAGGTTTGCCAAAAGGCAGTTCTCTCTCTCTCTCTCTCTCTCTCTCTCTCTCTCTCTCTCTCTCTCTCTCTCTCTGTCTCTCTGTCTCTCTCTCTCTCACTATAGATGCATATACGTATATATTCACATATGTACACACATATAATACACATATTCACAAACATATTCAGACAATTGGTGATGCAAAACTGGAGGTCAGGAGAGAGATCAGTCAAGATAGAGAGACGGTAACAGAACCTATGGAGGATAATGAGTACCAAGTGAGTAGCAGAGAGAAAAAAGAGAAGAGGGTCCAGGTGACAGAGCCTTGGGTGGGAATACTCAAGGTTAGTGGATATAACCTGGATGAAGGTCCAGGAAAGGAGACTGAGCAGAAATAGGCAGACTGGTAGAACCAGGAAAGAAATGTGTCACAAAAGCCTAGAGAGGAGTATCCAGGAGGACATTATGACCCACGGTATTAAAGGCTACAGAGAAGTCAGGAAGGATAAGGATTAAGAAATAGATTTTGCAATTAAGAAATCATTTGTAACTTTGGGGAGAGCAGTTTCAGTTGAATGAGGTAGGAAGTCGGGTTGCAGAGTTTAGAAGACACTGAGAGAAAAGGAAATGGCGGCACCAATTGTAGATGGATTTCTCAAGGAATTTAACTACAAAGGGGAGCTGGAATCTAGAATGATAACTAGCATGGGTGGTTGGTTAAGTAAGGGTATTTTTAAGGTTGGGGAGACGCAGGCATGTTTGTATTGGGGAAAACATCTGAGTGATATGATGAAAAGAGGAGAACAGGGACTTTCCTGCGAATGGTCTCAACTTTTTTCAGTGAAATATAAGGTAAAATCTTCAGGTGAGGAGTGGTAGGAGGGGTTGCCATGGGAGGTTTGAGTAGGGAACCTTGTTTACCTCTTTAGGCCTCTTTGATGGTCTTCTATCCGCTGAAGAGCAGAGTAAGAAGGGGAAAGCATATAATTCCTTACTGTCCAAAGTACATAGTTCTGACAAAGTGACTATCAATGCCATTAAATTTAAATTTTATTGTAGGGGCAGGAAGGAGTTGTTTTTCCTGTATTCTATAAGGCCTTATGAAACAACAGTGTAATTCATACATTATGTGAGGATCTCCAATTTCCCTGTGTGGAAATTCCCTTTTCACTCAGAAGTAACCCATCTGTGTCTTAGTTGTTCTATCCCAGGGAGGTGCCTGGTATTTAGAGAGGTTAAGTGACTTGCCCAGGATCACACAGCTAGGAAATGTTGGCCAGATCTTTCTACTGTATTCACTGACTCTGAGGTCTGTAGAGTGGGGGATTAATACATGTTTCCAAAGAATTCAACTAGAGAAATGCTTTGAAACAGACACTAAAAATGAAATGTTCTGGGTTTTGGATTGTTTTGAACAAAGCCCCATGTATCACATTTCTACTGCTTTCAAGGTCAGAGTCTTAGTTCTTAGGTGACAATGACTTTGTAGGTACTTTGCACATACATGAATAAAGTTTTATTGTTTGTGTATGGTTCATTGCTGGTGACATTTTGGTGTTCATACTGAAATATAGGCTTCTGTTGAGATCTATAGGAGACTGGAATCCTCTGATATAGAACATTTTTATTCCAAGTTGTAATTATTTATAAAACCTGAGCTCTTCTCTCTTTTGCTTAGATAAAATTCTGAGTGCATGAGAATTTAAATTGATCACAAACCCAGGTTTGGAACACTTAAAAGTAATTGCTACTTTGTACATTGCTTTTGATTTAGCCAGCTAAGAAAGTATTGCCTAGGGATTAATTATTTTCCATACATTTCTTTTATCTCCCTCAAAACAATCTGCTCTTCAACATATAATATAGTAGTAATAAGTGACAATAGATAACCAAACTGAGATTCTAAGCTATTTGATAGTAAGGTTAGTATTTCCATTTTTGTGGGCGGTAGTAGGCGGTGGTGAGGTGGAGTGGAGGATTTCTTTTTAGTAAATCCCTTTCTGGCACAGATATTATATTGCAGTATATAAAACAGTAATGATTGGAGCCATTTTTGGATAAACACTTTGAATCAATATTGCAAGAATTTATATGACTTGGAAACTTGTAGGATTGTTTAACTAGTATTTTTGAATTTGCACATAAGATGAAGTGACCAGGGAATAAACCCAATTATCAGATGAGACAATATATGGAAACCACTTTGTTAATCTTAAAGAACCATATAAATGCTAGCTATCATCACCACCACCATTATTATATGGGTATGGTTGAATCCTGTGCCCTTATTTTTACAAGTGTTTGGTATATATCATTATATATTAAGATACATAGTGACAAAAAGGACTCTAGTCAGCACACAGCACATTATCTATCCAGATTTTAATGATTCTAGTTCCTTCTCTAATTAAAATGAATTTATTTGGGTCAGGTCTCCAAGGCCAGATCCATACTGGTAATTAAGGCCAATTCATAGGACCTGAGGGAAAAGAGGGCCTGGTTCCAGTCCTGATTTTAGGAAGTAAAACAAAGTCCATGCTGGATCTGAGAGGAAGAAGCTGGAAGCAGAATCTGCAGCAGCAGTGCCAAAGCTGGGCTAGTCAGCTGTCTGAATGAAAGAAAGCATTACACAGGGGCGTGGCAGGTGTCAGTGAGATGCCCATTTTTTATTTTTGTTTTTCTCTTACAGAGATTATCTGCCCAAGGCAGTGTTATTTTATGACAACTCTAACCTCTCCTTACTCTACAATGTCTGCACCATAGACAATGGCAATGCTAAAAGTGCCCCCCCCACTTGTGTCCTGGCATTAACATGCAACAGGGGACTGATCTGGGAGATAAAAAAGGGACTGTGAAGATTCGGGTCAATATTTTCCTACTCATTTTCATTTAAATGAGATTTCAGGTTTCATGGAGAGCTTGGTTTTGTAACCTGCAAATTAAGGCTTTCTCAAAACCCCGAAATGCTATAAATTTTTATGGTAATAACATATTTTATTAACTTAATATTAGATGTGTCCTTCACTAATGAATTATATTACTTAGAAACAACACCCCATCCTATAAAAATTCCTGAATGCATTTAAAATGTATTAAACAGAATATTATCTATGTTGCTATGGATAGGAGTCCTCCATTAATATTATTCATCTGTAAATATTGTAACACATTGAATCCTCATGAAATTTGATGATTATATTTGTCATTAATATATTTTCTCTCATATGTTGTTAGCTTTCTATAATCCTTCTTTGTATCTTTCTATTTATAGTACTGTGAGATTATAAAATCTCAGGGTCAGAAGGGACCCCAAAAATCATCCAGTCAAATCCTATACCTAAACAGGTCATTTATCCTCCACTCATTATCAGTCAAACTAGCCCACACATATCTGGTTTTGGACAGCTCCAATTGTTTTTCTTTATTAGTGTATTTTCGATGTGTTCATATTCTTGAGGGTGGTATGAGGGCTTACTAAGCCCTTTTATCCACCTTTGGTGTCTACCTTCATCCAGCTCTCATCTGTGGCTCCAAGAAGCTATAGCATACACAGTGATCATATCCCAGTAAATCCTTCTTAGCCCAAGGGCTAAACCAGGTTGAGGGTAACCAACTAACTAAACCTGTCGGTGAGTTAGGGGGATGTCTACCATAAGCATGTGAAGGCTTTCCCTAGTGGAATGGGTGGATGAGAAAGATCTGTTCCAACAGCCATGAAGATGGCTGAAGCAAGTACTGTGGAATGCTTAGAGGTTGGTCAGACATCATAGGTGACAAGGTCATCCAGTGTGTCCTAGGCCATCACCCATCATCCTGACTCTCGTCTTGCCACTGAACTTTGATGACCCTGGAAGAGAGAGTGAGGCTAACAGATTTGTGCAATTCTGTCTTACTTAAGCCCAATTCACACTCAAGTCAAGACATCATCCTGTGATGTCACTGGTCCTCTTTGAAAGGAAAGAAAAACAACAATGTATTCTTGAAATTACACAAGCAAGTATTAGTAAAATTGATTAATTATAGGTACAAAAGGCTAAATCGTTTCAATCTGATTTTTATAGAAAGCAATTATACAGAGGTCAAGTAATCTGCTGTGGCATACAAAATATTAGAGGTAGAGCTGAGAGAGGAATTTCAAGGTGCTCATTCTTAAACCTGTGGTCAGATTTGCCAAGATATCTCTTTTGGACCAAAGTACTTTTCCATCAGACATATATTGGTCAAGAATAGTAAAACGATTTAGGAAGGGAATATTTTCCCTGTCATAATTGAATGATTTCTCAAATTTGTGGTCATTTTTCTTTAATTCCATTTTCAAGAATGTTTTAAGAGAATGGACATAATATCTTATGTTAGCATGATGAACCTTACATCTTATAGATGTGTACCTTAAACTTACCCTGTTTGGGCAAAAAAACCCTATAACCCTGTACTACTTCCAAGATCCTAAATTTTCTTGTCCTTTCGAGCTCTCCCATTCCCTCACTCATATTAAATCTGTTCATTCCCATCATGATCTTGACCATCTTGCCATTTTTTTCTCTTCTCCATCCAGCTTTATTTGGTTCCATATCTAGCCTTGATCTTATGATCTGCCAATTTAAATTTTTCACTAAGCTGATGAATCTCTCTTACTCACCAAACCTTTCTGACCTCAACCTTGGAAACTCCCAGTGCTCCATTTCCTTTGCAGAACATCACCAGAAAAAAAAAACTAACTTGTTTTCCCCTATTATAAATGTATAGTGGATAATCTCAGCTTGCCATTGGCCACTACTCATAGATCTTGCTACTTTTATTAAATCTCTATCTTATTCTCTACAGTAACTTTTCCCTCTAGCCACTTATTGTACTTCTGCACTTAAAGAAGATTTGACTTGGCTTTTTCCTGTACTAAAAAGAGAGAAGCACTCTGATGGGAGCTCCTTTAACTCACATTCTTAAACTCTCAAAATTCAGCATCTCTTTTATTCTTCCTCCCCTCCTGTGTCACAGCTATCCCTACTTGCTAACATTAAGCTTGTGCCCTTGACTCTACTCCAGCCTAGAACTTTATTCCAGCAACCATCCTCTTTTGTTTGTTCATCTCTGATCTCTCCCGCTTCCACTGGTTCCTTTTCATCTTCATTTTGTATGCTTATTAATCCTGAAAAAATCTTCCCCTTACCTTTCTACCTCCCATTCCATCTCTCTCCTCTCCTTACCAGACTTCTTGAAAAAGTTGTCTACACATTGACATCTACACTTCTACTCTTTCCTCAACTATTTTGAATCTGGCTTCCACCTCCATCATTAGACTTATCAGAAACTACCTTCTCAATGATCAGCAATTTCCTAATTACTAAATCCATCTCCTCATCTTATTTTACCTGTGAATTATCTGACACTGACTTATCTGACACCCTCTTGCCTTCAGAGACATCGCATTTTCTTGATCCTTTATCTATCTAGCTGCTGTGTCCCCTTTCTTTTGCAGGCTCCCTGTCCCCTTCCTGATGCCTCAGGCTGATGATCCTCAACATAATGTTCTTGGCCCTCTTCTCTCACTACCTTGCAAGTATTATTTATATCCAATGGATTCCTACATCTATTTCCCTCATCTTTAGATTGTTTCTTAAGCTCCAGCCTTGTTTCTCCAATTGCCAGAAAGACATAAATATCCTCCAAATACTTCAAATTCAGTGCAACTAAAGCCAAGTTTAGTGTCTTTCTCTTTAAACCTGTTTCTCCTTCTGCCTTCATTTTTTCCATTTTTAATGACAAACTTAATAGACATAAGCAAATGAGCAATTCAACATACAAAGAGCAAAAAAATAAAAAATTATGGAATTTTTATTACAGTTTTTAAAAGTGTTTATTAAAGCTAAAATGTTAGTAACATATCCAGAACATCTTTTCATATGGTTGATGATAACCTGAAATTCTTCTTTTGAAAACTGCCCACTATTTCTCTTAAAAATTCACTATTTAATCATCAAAACAACCTGGCACTGGTTAAGAAACAGAGTGGTGGATCAGTGGAATAGATTAGGTGTACAATATGCAGTAGCAAATGACCACAGTAATCTAGTATTTGATAAACTTAAAGATCCAAGTTTTGGGGGCAAGAACTCACTGCTGGGAAATTTGGAAAGTAATCTGTTAGAAAATAGGCATAGACAAGCATTTCACACTATACACCAAGATAAAGTCAAAAGGGTCAATGATTTAGATACAAAGGGTGATATAAACACATTAGGGGAGCAGGAAAAAAATTTACCTATTGGCTCTATGGATAAGGGAAGAGTTTATGACCAAACAAGAGATAGAGAGCATCATGGAAGGTAAGATGGATATTTTGTAAAATGGATATTTTGTAAAAACTTTTCACACAAACAAAACCAAAGCAGTCAAAATTAGAAGCAAGAACTTGGAAGAAAAAAACTAAATTTTTCTGATAAAGGCCTTATTTCTTAAACACATAAGGAACTGAGCAAAAGTTATAAAAAAAGCCATTTAAATGATCAAAAGATATGAACAGGCAGTTTTCAGAAGAAGAACAAATTCAGAAGAACAAATCAAAGTTATTAATAGTAATATAAAATTCTCTAAATCACTAATAATTAGAGAAATACACATTAAAACAACTCTAAGGTACTAATACCTCACATGTATCAGGCTGACTAACATGACAAAATGGAAAATAAATTCTGGAAAGAATGTGGGAAAAATAGGTATGCTAATACACTGTTGGTAGAGCTGTGAAGTGGTCCAACCATTCTGGGGTACAATTTGAAATATGCCCAAAAGTCTATAAAATTTCACATACCCTTTGACCCAGCGATACCACTACTATGTCTGTACCCCAAAGAGATCAAAGAAAAAGAAAAAGGACCTATATGTACAAAAAATATTTATAGCACTTCTTTTTGTGGTGGTGAACAACTGGAAATTGAAGGGATGCCCATCAACTAGGAAATGGCTAAATAAGTTGTAGCATGTGATTATGATGGAATATTATTGTGCTATAAGAAACTATGTGGGTGATAGTTTCAGAAAAATCTGAGAAAACTTATATGTACTGATGTAAAGGGAAGTGAACAGAACCAGAAGAGCACAGTACACAGCAATAGCAACATTGGAAAGATGATCAACTGAAAAACTTATATATTCTGATCAATACAATGATCTCAGACAATGCTAAAGGATTCATGATGAAAAATGCTATCCACCTTCAGAGTGGGAACTGATGATCTGGGTGCAGATTGAAGTATATTTTTTTCCACTATCTTTATTTATCTTGCTTTTTCTCTTTGTAATATGGCTAATATGGATATATGTTTTGCATGACTTCACATGTATAATGGGTATCATATTGCTTGGCTTCTCAATGGATGGCAGAGGGGGTTTAACAGAGCAAGAGAATGTGGAACTCAACATTTTAAAAAATTAATGTGAAAAATTTGCCATTATAAATTTACTGAACATCAATAAAAATAAATATTCAAGTAAAGAGGCTGCTTCTCATGATTATATAATGTATTAATCTGATCTCATATTCATTCAGCTTATATAGGTTGTTTGTGCTATTACAAATAAAACAGATATGAATATTTTATACGGATAGATTCTTTATTCATCTTCATGCTATATTAAAGATAATATTCTAGCAAAAGAATAACTGATCAATGGGGAGAATCAATTTTGTGACTTATCTGATATCATGATTTCTACTATTTGATCTTATCTTCCATATTCAAAACCTTAGTTTTTTTCTGTAACTCCTCCTCTTCTTTTATTTCTTATATTCAATTAGTTACCCTGTCCTTTTAAGTCTACCTTTGAAATATGTTTTCTTTGTCTCCACTTCCGTATTCATACTGCCACTACTACCCTAGGATAAGCCTTTCAGTGTTACCCATTTGTGTCACCATTAATAGCCTCCTGCCTACCTTCATTTTTTGCCTAATATAGTCTATTCTTCACACCAATGCCATTCCTTACCCCCCCACACACACAAACACACACTTCTATGTACTCTACGGTCTAGTCCCATTAGACTGTCCCCTGTCCCCTATGCATGCTTTGTACCTTGTTTTTGTCCACCCTGATCCCTATTCCCAGAATGGTCTCCTTTCACCCTTTGGATTCCTACCAATTCTTCAGGTTCTCAACAAATCCTACTTCCTCCCTGATCAGGAATAGTTGCCCCTTAAATCTCACATAGTACTTTGTATGTCTTTTATGCAGTTCTCATAGTGACTTACAGTGTGCTATAGTGGAAAACTTGCTGGGTTTGGAGTGAATGCCATTTTTTCCTACTAGACTGTAAGCTCCATGAGGATAGGGAACATTTCTGTTCTACATTTTTTATTGTCTCTATTGTCTAGCACAGTAAAATGGGGATAATACCAATAGTACTCATTGGAATAATGTATGTGAAGTGCTTTGTAAACATTAAAATCACATATGTGTCAGTTATTTGTGGCAATGAGGTGTGATTGCGCAGTGATTGTAAGACGCTTTTTCGAATTCACAAAAGGTTCACTTTAAGGGGACTGAACACCATTTGGCACTATAAGTGCACTTTCTCTGCAGTCGGTTTACTTTTCCTCCTGAGATCACTTATTTCTAACTGCTTATACACATTTTAAGATGCAGCTGATAGTCTAGATTTGTTTGGCTGCTTATTATTCTCCCTTTGTGACATTTCCTGGATTACAAGAGAATATTTTCTGGGTAAGTAGTTTACTCAGATTTATGGCAAAACAGTTGTCTCCTTTTTCCTCTATTTTGGGGTTTCCAATAGCTCAAATTGCACAAAAGTGAAAACTGAAAGGGAATTGCTTGTTTTGTAATGTAAATCAAGGTCTTCTCTTGTATAAAATTTAAGGCGTCCTAAAATCAATGGACTCTATTTTACTTATGAAATGTGTTAAAAATTCCAATTATCATTAAGAATTCATCAATGGGGAGCAAAGCTTTTGCTTTGTGCCTTGGGTTAAAAGAGATGTTTTATTTAATCTATCTCAAGTTACTTGCCTTCTCAAGTAGAGGAAAGGGAAGAGATGGAGAGAGTTTGAAATTAAAAATGTTAAAAAAAAACAAATACTGTAAAAATTGTTTATATGTAATTGAGAAAAAGTAATAAACAACAAAAGGGGGGAGAAGGAATGTCTTTTACAGCCCACAGAATATCTCTCACCTTCATATTCTGTCCAAAAAGGTTAACAGTAAGGCTCTTTAAAAGGACAGATGGTCATTTAACTAAGCATTTCTATGGAGTCTAAGTCTCAGATATTTTAGAAACATTAATAAATCAACAATCCTCAGACATTTTCTATTCAAGTATAAATAGCCTATCTAATTAATTTTAATAATGTAGCACTCTGTCCACTTTCAAATTAAGGAAACTGAGGCACAGAGAGTAGAATGAACAAGTTCAAATAAACTCAATGAGCTCCACTAGACAGCTCTGATTAAAGCAGAGTAGTGGGCAATATCTTCTACATAGGTAGTACATAGGTAATATTCCCCCTGCCAGAATCCACTGAGCTTCATTTGAAGGTGCTGATTCTCTGATACGCCTTTCCCTCAATGCAGTGTTTTATCTGTATTGCATGTTACTAGCACCGCTTTTCTACTTTGCATTCTATGACATGCCTACCTTTCTAGTTCTCTTTCTACCTTTCTGACTCTACTCCTAAACTGGTCTTTTTAATTGGTTCTTTTTCCATTTCCCAAGAGTGGTGTTACCAAGGTTTTTGTCCTTGTGCCTCTTCTCTTTTCTCTGTATTTTCTCTCCTTTGGAATCCTACTGCCTTTCTTGGCTCTAATTTTCACCTTTTTGTGAATGGTTCTTCAGTCTTTCTCCATCAAATGAGCAGAATCTAATTTACACGTAAAATAAAATGACTATTATTTAAGTTCTAAGCTAAGAGCTTAAATGTCTCCTTTGGTTGCTGAAGTGAAAAGGGGTACCTGTCTCTTAAGAGCTTTTCCTAACCTTGGGAACAATGTAATTACACATAGCGGAAATTATATTCCTTATGAACAGCAGTCTAATTCAAATAATTCTGAACTTCAATGTGTAAAGAAGCTCCAGAAGGGGTAGAAACAGAAGGTCAAGCAAGATTATTAACAAAAACCAATTCTGGGCTTCTTAAGAGGCAAGTGCCATTGGTTCTGGTTCATTGTCTGTGTCCTAAATTCCACTTTTAAAGCATGCTGAGAAAGTTATGGATTCCTTGAGGTGTAAAGCTTTGATTTTCAAAAAGGGAAAAGATCTTTAAGGCGGTTTCACTTGGCCTCCGGCAAAGCTAAGAGTAAGAAGAAGAAGCTTAACTGAGACAAGGGCAGGGAAGTCACAGCCTGGGAGACTAAATCCCTTGCCTTGAACAATGTATAACATTCTTTTTTAAAAATTCAATTTTATTTTCAATTCTGAATTCCCGTCTTCTCCCTCCCCTCCTCCACTCATTGATAAGGCCAAAAATGTACAAATATATAGTCATAAAAGATAAATTTCTTCATTATCTATATCTAAAAAAATAAAAAGAGAACAAACTATGCCTCACTTTGCACTATCAGTCTATCAGACTCTATCAACTCTCTACCTGGAGGTGGACAGGATGTTTCTTCATGAGTTCTTTAGAACTGTGTTGATTAGAGTTACTAAGTCTTTAAAAGTTAATTGTCTTTACAATATTGCAGATATTGTATAAATTGTTCTTTTGGTCCTCACTTCACTTTGCATCAGTTCACATAAGTCTTCCTGTTTTTCTGAAACCATTCCCTTAATAATTTCTTACAGCACAATAGTTTTCTATCACATTAATATACCATAACTACAGTATATAGTTTAGCCTTTCCCCAACTGATAGTCATCTCCTTCGTTTCCATTTCTTTGCCACCACAAAATAGGTTGCTATAAATATTTTTGTACGTATGGTTATCCTTTTCCTTTGATCTCTTTAGGGTAAAAACCTAGTAGTCAATGAGATGGACACACTTGAACTTCATTCTCATCTGAACCAATTAGAGGAAGGAAGAATACATGCATATATATCAGGTACAGAGACACATCTTACCCAAAAGGAAAATAAAACTAGAAGCTCTTTTAAAAAATAACAAAATAGATAAATAATTAGCCCATTTGATTAAGAAGAAAAAAGAAGAAAACCAAATTATCAGCATGAAAATTAAAAAAGGAATTCACAGCCAATCAAGAATAAAAGAAATTATCACTGGGTCAATGGGTCTGCTCAGTTTAGTAACTTTTTGGGTATAGTTCCAAACTGCTTTCTAGAACAGTTGGACTAGTTCATAGCTATACTAACACTTGGGCATTAGTGTCCTTGCTTCCTATTTCCTTTCTGGCTTTTGTAATTTCCTTTTTTGTGTTAAATAACCAATCTGATGGGTATGATAAGTTATCTTGGAATGGTTTTAATTATATTTCTCTAATTGTTAGTGGTTTCGAGCATTTTTTAAAAATCTGACTATTGATAGTTTGCATATCTTCCTTTGAAAATTGATAATTCACATTCTTTTTACCATTTATTAGTTGAATGGCTTTTGTTCTTGTAAATTTGACTCAGTTCCCTATGTATTTTAGAAATGAGACTTTTATCAGAGAAATTTGCTGCAAAGATTCTCCCCCCCCCACAGTTTCTTGCCTTTCCCCCCCTAACTTTAGCTGCATTGGTTTTGTAAAAGCAAAAATTTCTTAGTTTTATATTATCAGAATTACCCATTTTACTTCCTGTAAACTTCTCTGCCTCTTGTTTGGTCATGAACTCTTCTAAAAGACTCAAGAAAAATAAAGTGAAAAAATATGCTTCAATCTATATTCAGACACCATCAGTTCTTTCTCTGGGGATGGATAGCATTTTTCATCATAAGTCCTTCAGAGCTGTCTTGGATCGTTGTATTGCTAAGAATAGCGAAGTCATCCACAGCTGATCATCTTACAATATTGCTGTTACTTTGTACAGTACATATCACTTTGTATCAGCCCATGCAAGTCTTTCCGGGTTTCTCTGAGAGCATCCTGCACCATATATACTACTTACCATTCTAAAGAAAGCTCCACTTATCCATATGCTTTCTAGTACATGGTTTTTTTTTTTAAAATAGGCATGGATGGTATATTTTGTCAGTTGTTTTTCCTATTAGATATTTAATATTTTCTTCTATGTTTTCAGTCTTTCACTTTGTTTTTACTATTTCTTGACATCTTATGGAGTCATTAGCTTCCATTTGGCCAATTCTAATTTTGAAGGAGCTATTTTCTTCAGTAAGGTTTTGTTCCTCTTTTTTCCAAGCAGTTAATTCTCTTTTCATATCTTTTCCCCTAGCTCTTGCATCTTTCCCCAATCTTTTCTGTACATCTCTCTCTCCCTCTTTTTAAATTTTTTTTTCTTGCTTTTTGGAGAGGGGAAGACAGGGCAGTTGGGGTTAAGTGACTAGGCCAAAGTCACGTGGCTAGTTTGTGTTAAGTGTGTCTGAGGCTAGATTTGAACTCAGGTACTCTTGACTCCAGGACCAGTGCCTTATTCACTGCACCACCAGTTGCCCCTCTGTACATCTCTTAATTGGGTTTTGTTTCTGAGGCAATCAGGGTTAATTGAGTTGCCCAGGGTCTCATAGCTAATAAGTGTCTGAAGCTGGATTTGAACTCAGGTCCACCTGACACCTGGCCTGGTACTCTACCCCATTGTGCCACCTAGCTGCCCCTCAACTGGTTTTTAAAAAGATCTTTTATCTCCTCCTTTAACTCTTGCTTATTTATTATCCTTGGAATTCTTATTGGACTTGTGTCTCAGCTGCACTTTTTCCCCTTTGAGACTTTTCTTGTAGATGTTTTTGAGTCATTCTCTTCTGTGCTTATGTCTTGAGCTCTTGTCATCATAGTTTCTCTTTATGATCAGGTTCTTTTTTTGTTTGCTCATTCTCACAGTCTGCTTTTTTGGACTTTAATTTAGTGTTGGGTTCTGCACACCCCTTGGGAGGTGTGGATGTCTAGACTGAGCTTCTGTCCTCTTGTGTCCTTCTACTGCTTTCACAGCTCCAGTTAGGGGCCTGCAAACTTTCAGTGTACCCAAAGTGGTGTGATCCAGGGGGAGGTCTCAACACTGCCCTCCTGGTCTGAGATCTACTGACTTGTTTCTCCAACTGCTGGCTTCCCCTTGGCCTGGGATGCAGCTATTTGCTCCAAGGATTGGAATTACCCACAGAGTTACGGTTTGCTTCTTGGAACTTGCTCCACGCTCAGTGCACAGCTGGGGCCAGTGCCCATCTCTACCCTGTATCTGTGACCCAGTACTATGCGACTGGTGACGGTATTGTCGGTAGCACCTGGAACTGTATCCAGTGCTTGCTCAGGGATCTCTAGGGATATTGTTCTGGTGCCTTGTTTCAGCATTCTCTCAATTTTTGGGTGCTAGAATGCACCCTACCACTGCTGCCACACACTCCTGGCCGGACCTCCTTCCCAGAATCTGCAGAATTCTCTGTCTCTCTGTCTCTGTCTCTGTCTCTATCTCTTTGTCTCTCTCTCTGTCTCTCTTTGTCTCTTTAAGCTGCCCTGGGCTAGAAAAATGACTCATTGTGACTTCTTGACTATCTTGATCAGAATTCAGTGTGATACATTTTCTAGATAATAGTTGAGAGGTGTGGGGGAAGAGCTAGACTCTAATGCTTCCTCTCATTCTGCCATCTTGTCTCCAGCGAAATATGACATTATATAAAAAAAAATTAATTGCCTAAAGATGATAATGTGCATTCTGATACTGTAACATAAACTTATATGCTATAATATGAACCTATATACTGCCAATATGAACTGACCCTATAAATACCAATAACGACTGATCCTATATAGAGGTACCTATGATAAAACAACAACTACAATATATGATTCCACATTTAAATTTCAAGTGTTTTAAGGGGCAGACACTGAGGGACTTCTTCCTAGGAAAGATGATGGCTGTCATTAACAGTCCCTGTGATGGGAAGTTATTTGTTAGATTAGAATTAGCATAAGAATTGTCATTTCCCCGGGCATAAGTTCTAGTCTTTTGACTTGGTTCCCTGTTGAGAGATTTTGCACATTATTAAAGCTGGATTGTGAAACTTTTATAT
The DNA here is from genome assembly GCA_028646575.1 of Pseudocheirus occidentalis. Classification (NCBI taxonomy): domain Eukaryota; kingdom Metazoa; phylum Chordata; class Mammalia; order Diprotodontia; family Pseudocheiridae; genus Pseudocheirus; species Pseudocheirus occidentalis. The sequence continues at coordinate 41,088,617 of CM053598.1, read as the reverse complement.
AAAGATCAGTTTCCTAAAGTTTGTTTAAAGATCAGTTTCTGTATATTAAGTATATGTCTTTAAGAAGAAACTTACCCAACTTAAATGTTCACAATAGAAACTAATCTAATGAATGGTCTTTGAAAAGAGACAAACGCTCTATCTAATGATATCTAACATAGCACTTTAATTAATTAGTCAATAAACATATATTAAGGCCACTATGTGTGAAACACTATGCTAAACAATATGGATACAAAAAGAGGCAAAAGACAGTCCTTGTCCTCACAGTCTAACAGGTCATACAAACAAATATATATAGACAAGATTTTATATATTTACGCATATTTATTTATAAATATATATATTTAAACTTTTAAAACATTTACACAGTTATATTTACACATATACACACAAACACAGAGGATAAATTTATGAACTTACATATATTTACATTAATAAATATATACAGACATATTTTATATACACAGGATAAGTAGGAAATTAACAGGGAAAGCACCAGAATTAAGAGGGGCTAGGAAGAGCTTCTTATAAAAGATGGGATTTTAGATGGAATTTAAAGGAAGACTAAGTCTTACAAACTGCTTTATACATATTCTCATTTGATCTTAACTTCCCTGTAAAGTAGTATTACAATCACCTACATTTTATAGATAAGGAAATCTGGGGCTAAGAAAGGTAAGCAACTTGCCCAAAGTCAAACAGCTAGTAAGTGTCTAAGGTAGGATTTTAACCTAGATCTTCTTGACTCAGAGTTCTTGATAAATGTAAAATTAATTTCATGTTTATATAGGAAATGAAGGATTAAAGCAATTATCTACAATAAGTCAAATAAAACCTGCTTTCCTTAGAAATATTCACATAGTTAGTTAAAGGCATTTTTTGCTTAATTTATCTGTATAAATTAGCTACTTTTCTATATCTGTATATATATTTTGTATATATATTTATATATTATATATTTGTATATATTTATTATATGTATATGTATTATTATATGCATATGTATTATATGTATATATATTTTCTATATCTGTATATTTATCTGTATAAACTAGCTACTTTTACATATGTGAACACAGAATGAAAAACTATTTTCCACTTATAAACATAAAAACCCTGTGACTTGGAATGAGAAATAATTTTGTTCTTTAAAATTTATTTTTTACTGTAAGACAACCATTTCTTTTGACTTTTTTGGAGCAGAGAAGGCAGGGCAATTAGGGTTAAGTGACTTCCCCAAGGTCACATGGCTAGTGTTAAGTGTCTGAGGTGGGATTTGAACTCCAGCTCCTCCTGACTCCAGGGCCAGCCCTCCATTCACTAAGCCACCTAGCCACCCCAATCATTTCTTTTTTCTATGAACATTTATCATCTCTCCTTTCCAATGCTCTCAATCAAACAATAAAAATAAAATAAATAAACTACTGAAAACAAATATACATAGTCCAACCAAAGAAATTCCCATATTGGCCACATCCAAAAACACATTTCATTCGGCATTTTGAGACCATTACCTCTCTGGCAGGAGGTGAGTGGCATCTTTAATCTCTAGGCCTCCAGACTGGTGGTTGATCTCTGTATTGATCAGAATTCTAGTCTTTCAAAGTTGTTTTTCCTCTATAATGTTGTTGTCATTATATATGTTTTTCTCCTAGTGTTGCTCACCTCATTCTTCCATAAGTCACCAGAAGTCTTTCTGATTTCCTCTGAAATAGTTCATTTTTGTTCTTTTTAAAAGCTGTTTTCTTTCTAGTGATGGTATATAGCAGTTAATCAAAGAAAGCAATTATAAGAATTAATTTATATAGAACTTGAAAGGTTGATAAGGGATTTCCTCACAGCAGCTCTTTGAGGTGGTTAGTAAAAACATCATTACTTCCATTTTATATGGGGAATCAAATTTAGAGTTGGAAGACACCTTTAAAGATAGGATAATTGTCCAACCCCCATTTACAGATGAGATAACTGAGGTTGAGGTGAAAGGACTTGCCCAACATTACATAGCTAATAAACATTGCCCAACATTACACAGAGCCAGGATTCAAATCTGACTTCAAGGTCAGTACTCTTCATTATATTGAACTGCTTCCTAAGAGAACACATCTTACAGCAAATACTAGCAAATGCTAAGGAATAATAGAAATAAAACCACCACTGTCAAATAAGTAAAATTTAATGCACTGACTGAATAGTTGGGGGTAGGAGAGGGTGGGAAGTAGAAGAGAAAAGAAGAGAGAAGAAATGATGACCCTTTAATTTCTTAGACCCTAATACAGAAAAAGGATTGCATTTCAACCAGTGGCATATTCATTCAATAAATACCTTCACATCTCAATGCATTTTAAGCTTATTGATCATTTTTGTAATTTAGTAGCTTGGTCATTTTCATCTGGGACATTTGGCCATTACAGTAAATAAAGTGAAGAGAAAATTTTTATCTTTTGAGGCTTTCATGTTTATTTGAATATAACTAATTCCGGTTACAATTAGTAGGTAAGAATCCTAAAGCGACAACAATTATGCACCATAATTCTCATGAGAGCTTCTGGGGGAGCAATATCCTTGAAAAGAAATTTGTGATGAAGAATTACACAGGGAATGGACTATTAACACTAGATAAAGTAATCCATGGGAGTTTTAATGGAAACATAGGCCAGCTCAAAGAATTCATTTTTAAAGAAACTACTGAAGAGCTATAAAATAGAACTTTTTGCAGCAAAACACATTTGTAGTTGTGATTTATTATCAAGTGGTCCATTACTGCCTTTCAGGTGAGATGGGTAGTGAGGAGCTCTAAAATTGCTTCAAGTAGGTATTACATTTTGTTTTAACAGCAAGAATTAAATCATGTATGTAGTAAAGGTGTTAGAAATGTTGTGTCCATTGATGAAAAAAAAAAGGCTGACAAATGAGTTTCTGTCATTAAAGAAATCTAAAAAAAAGATATTGCCCATGGGAATAGCAGAGACCAAGTCAATTTGTATTGCATAAAGCACTCAATATACAAGATAATTCTGACCTGAAGACCATGATAAGTCCTTTGAGTACTTTTGTGCTGTCCCCTTACATTCTTGATAGATGCAGGCACGGGCAGTGAAAAGAATGCTTGGTTTGGAGTCAGAGGACCTACATTAAAATATTGACTTGGCCACCTCCTGGTTGAGAAGAACCAAACACTCAGGCCTCACATAGCCCACAACCCTCCTAAGTGGGGCAGAACCAGATTAAAATATAAGTGGGAAATATCTAATAAAATAAATGAGAATAAAATAAAACATAGATAACATTACATTTTAAAACTAAGTCCATATGTAGTCTGCAGTGAGCTTTACGTACAGTTTAGTGGCCACCATTTCTGTTTGTTTGACACCACTGAACTACATGGCCCTTGAGATCTCATCTAGCTCTTAATCTAAGATCCTATGGAATCTGTCGACAAGGTGTCAAGAAATTTTATGAAAGATGAAGTTTTTAGTCAAATCAGTTGTTTCACATAAAATTAATCTATCATAGTTTGAATTAAAGTAATTGTTTTAAAAACTCAATTCAATCAGTCTGGTTTATGGGAAGCTGCCTCCTCCATAGCAGGATTCTAGAGGAATATATAATTATAATTAAACTAAAAATGTCCCCTACTGGTTTTAAATTGCATTAAATACTCACCATTTGAATTAAGGCATTGACTCCACAAATTCAATCTGAGACAGACAGACAGACAGACAGTTAGATAGATAGATAGATAGATAGATAGATAGATAGATAGATAGATAGATAGATATAGATACAGATATAAAATTTAGAAAGGTAGATAAAACATTAGTACTCCTCAAATGAATTACTTTGCCTATAATAAAGCCCTAAAGAGAAAGAAATAAGATCTCAGAACTATAGTTTCTAAGTTTTTCAAGTATTAATATCACTTTTTTACATTAAAAAATTTGATACCCCCCACATATTGATAGTTGTACTGTTGACTGAAAAAATACATGACAAAAAGCTGCTTAGTAACACTTTTAAATGAATTTGTATTTTGTTCATTATAACATCTGCATGCATTTGAAAAAATCATACATATACCTATAAAACATTGATTATCTGGTCTATAGAAGTTATTTTTGCTTATTTATTATAATGAGCCATTTAATGAGATGGATACCTTGGAGATAACACTGAAATACTTGAAGGTTCGCTCTATCTTTGGTCCCCCCCCCCATTTTTTGGAGGGGGAAGGTAGGGCAATTGGGGTTAAGTGACTTGCCCAAGGTCACATGGCTAGTTTTGTGTTAAGTATCTGAGGTTGCATTTGAACTCAGGTCCTCCTGACTCCAGGGCCGGTGCTCTATTCACTGTGCCATCTACCTGCCCCCTTCACTCTTTTACCCACAGGCTGGGCACCACTGATCTGAGGAATGGAATATTAATAGGAAGTTAAGAAAGCTGGCATAGGGAGGGGACCACAATTCAGGATCAGGGCAACATAACGGTGAAAGTGGTTTAAAAAGAAGGAAAGCTGTTTTTTAAAAATGGTAGCCAATTTCAGAGTTGTAGTATCTATTTCATAATTTTACCTGAAGTTAGTCCAATATGGTTTTGTCTCTACAGATCGTATCCCTCAACATTTCTTCAAAGTATTTGCTGAATATACTTTTCAATTCTAAGTTTAGAATAACATATTTTTTTAAAATTAAGAAAACAATACCTACTTAAAAGTTGAATCCCCCAGAGACAGTTTCATGTTTGTCTTTGTATTCCAAGTACAGAGTACACATATATTAAATAAATGCTTACTGAAATGAACTTTGTAAAAAGCATGGTTGAAGAGTGCCCTTTATTGCTAGTAGGATGCACTGTACTGCTTGGGAGATGTCCTTTTAAGAGGAAATTGCCCTTTACTTCTATCTGTTCTCTCCTATTTCCTCTAATTAATGATGCTCTTTGACCTTCATCTATTAGTCAACCCTGATTCTCTTCATTATCTTCTCTCCTGCAGTGAGCTTTACATACAGTTTAGTGGATCTCTACTGGATCTCTTCCCTTGGCACGCAAACATATAGGATCAGGCTCTCCCTGTCCTTTCATGCCAATACCTTGTCAGCTACTTCTGGAAATAATAAATGTACTCATTTCCTAATCACACATTTATTCCTTATTCCCTTGCAATTTAGTTTCCATTGCTACCACTTTATTCAAACTGGTCTCTCCAAGACTACCAATAACCTTTTATTGCTAAATCTAGTGGTCTTTTTTTTTCTCTTCTTTCTTCCGCACCTCTTTGTAGCATTAAACTCTATGGTTCCCTCTTTCCTTCTTTAAACTTTCTCCTCTCTTCACTTGTGATACTGTTCTCATGATCCAGCTTCTACCTAAGCTGATTCTGTCTCTTTCGCTTCCTAATCATCTTCCTAATCCTTAAATGTAGGTATTCACAAGGTTCTGTCCTCATCTCTCAGCATTCTATTTCTGAGTGAACTCATTCACTCTTATGGTTTCAATTTACCACTTCTATGCTATGACTCTCCTATCTATATTTCTGCTTTAAAAACTGAACTCCTTTTTTTCCTCCCAAAACCTGTACTTAACATTTTTTTTTAAATTTAGGCATTAGCAGTCTCCCAGTTAACCAACCTCAAACCCCTGGAATCAGGTTGGTTTTTTTTTTTTTTCATTTCTTCTATCCCCAATATCCAATCAGTTACTAGGTCTTGCCCATCATGGTGTGGCATTCTCTTTTTCATTTGTTCCTTCCACTGAAAATACCGTAAATCAGGCCATCATTACCGGACCTTTATACTTTCAATAGCTTTCTACTTAGTCTCTCCTCTCTCCAATTCTTTTCCTCTACCACCTAGGCAACATTCAGAGCACATCCTTTTATTGAGCTTCTCTACTTAAACACCTTTAGTGGCTCTCGATTGCTCATCATAAATTCCTGATCAATTAAAAAAAAACATTGATTAAGCACCTACTAGTGAGGCACTATGTTGATCGAAAGGGATGTTTAAAAAAAAAGTAAGATCAAGTGCCTCCTCTGAAGGAGTTTACATTCTATTGGAGCACTAACAATTTGGGAGACTAGACAAGGTCTCCCAAAGGAAGTGGTATGTGAGCAGAGATTAGAAAAGAGTTAAGTTTCCAAAAGGCTGTGGTGAATACACTGCAATTCAGGCAAAGTGGAGGTGAAGATTGGGGGTGAGGGGAACAGGAACAGAGGTGGAAAACAGAATGCAGTGCATAGGGAACAGTAGGTAGGCCAGTTGGCTGGAGGATAGGGTACATGAGAGGAAGTGAGGTGTGATCAAGCTGCAAAGAGTAGATAAAGCCAAATGGTTAAGGACTTTCAAATGAAAATAGAGTTTGTACTTTATCCTAAAGGCAATAGGGCACCAGAGAGGCTTGGGAAATAGTAGAACCTCCCCACCACTGGCTATGCTTCCACTGTGAACCCTGAAGCCATTACTAAGCAGGTCAGCCAGCCCCAACACCATTCACTGGCCAACTGACAAGGATGAATAGGTAAACCCGAAAGCCTCGGGAACAGAAGTATGCTTAAAACCAGTGCCCTGTTTACAACTCAACAACTGTCGTGGAGACATGCCCTGACAACTGGCTCTGTAGGTGCTGCAGCTCTAGCCTTCTCCTCAGTCATAGTTACTGGAGACCTAGCAAAGAAAGCTCTCCCCAGTAAAGTCCTCGGCAATCAAACTGCTCAGCCAGAAATAAATATGGATTTATCAATAGAAATAGCACTAAAGAAGATGCATTAATTGCTACCTGCTTTGCCACTGCCCCCTAAGGACCATGGAGTCTTTCCATCTTTCTTGCAACTGAAACCTGCCACATATGTTGTCTCCCCTACCAGGATGTGAGCTCCTGGAAAGGATGGAACTCTTTTATATTTGTATCCCTGTGGCTTAGCACAGTCTTTGTATGTAGTAAGTACTAACAAATGCTTTCTTTTTTCCTCTTTCTTTCTTTCCTTCTTTCTCTTTTGGAGGGGGAAAGGCATGGCAATCGGGATTAAGTGACTTGTCCAAGGTCACACGGCTAGTAAGTGTTAAGTGTCTGAGACTGGATTTGAACTCAGGTCCTCCTGACTGCAGGGCAGGTGCTCTATTCACTGAGTCACCTAGCCACCCAGTTACTCCTTTTCTTAAAGGTTCAATCAAGTGTTATGTCCTCCTCAAAGCCTTCTGATACCATTCCCTCCCCCTGGAGATCAATGTCTCATTCCTCCAACTCCTGGAGCCATTTCGCCCCTCACACATACATCTCCCTTCCCCGCAGTCTTCCTTCCTTCTTGGAGGTAAGTACTGTGACGTTAAGCTTGCACACGGCTGGCATTTAATATGCATGTTAATGGACCCTGGTTCCTAGTATCTGGGGAGTGGGTTTCTGCGTGTGGTTGGGCCTCTCTTCTCTGGCGGTCTGCCATGGCTGGGATGCCTCCCCCTGGATTCCTTCCTTTAAGCTCCTGTGGATCCCATCTGTAGATGGTTTGCACATAGTTGTTTGCATGGTGTCTTCCGGTTAGACTGCAAGCTCCTCGGGCAGGCCCTGTCTTTAGACTCTCTTTGTATCCCCAGTGCTTAGCACACAGGAGGTGTGTAATCAACGTTTATTGACTATTAATAAAAGGGTGGTACCTACAGGTACGACCCGCGTGGTCTTGGGCCTCTGGGACGTGCGGGGGCTCGACTGGCCGGCTTTGGCGAGCACTCCCAACCCCCGAGGCTCGGCTCTGCAGGCGCCAACTACTGCCAGGAGGCCCCGGCTTTCCCGCCATCTGGCGGGCCCCGCCCCCGTCCCGACGCTCCCCGCGGCCGTAGCGTTACGTGAGCGCGAGCCGCCGCGGGCCGGGCTCCTCTGTCCCGGAGCGGCAGCGCCGCAGCTCTATGGTCGTCTGAGGAGCCGCCCGCCGCGAAGCGGGCGAGACGCGAGGACGGGTGAGTGAGGGAGTTGGAGGGGGCCGGCGGGGGCAGGCGGCATCCTCTCCTCCGCCCGTGAGGAAGAAAGAGGGGGCGACGGAATCCGGGAGGGAGAGAGGGCTCGAGGGAGGTCTCCGTGCCTGTCACCGCCGCCGTCTTCGCCGGCCTCGCCCGGGACCGAGGCTGCTCACCCGCCCCCTGCCCCGCCCCTCCGTGCCGCCTGGTGGCGCTGTCGCCGCCGCCAACCCCTCCCTTCGGGAAAGGGGGCGGCCCGGAGGCGGAGCCACGGCCGCTGGGGGTCCTGCTGTTGGGCCTCCCGCGGCATTCGTGCGGGCCTCCAGCCGTCAGCTGACGGGGGAGGGGGCGCTGAGACCCCTGCTGGGGCGGGCTGCGTGTGGAGGTGGCCGGGGAGCCGGCGGGGGCGGGGCGCCGAGCCGGGAGCTGGGCCCCTCTCCGCCCATCGGCGCAGGCTTCAGGGGGTTGCCGCAGGTGGGGTGACCCCGGGGGCTGGGCTGGAACCAGCCCAGGGAGAGGGCGGGGCGGACCCGGCGGGGGAAGTGCCCCGACTCTGGAGACTGAGGGGAGTTGTGGGGGGCCCTCGGAAGCCAAGCGAGGAGCCCCTGTGTGCACTTGGTCCCTCCCTCACCCGTGTCCTAAGGGAGGGGGGACAGGTTCGGCTTGGACGGCTGGAGCTCCTCCGGCTCGAGCTCTGCCATCGAAGTCTGATCTTTCCGAGCCTCCTCCCGGCCGGCCCTTTCACCAGACCCTGGGCTCATCTTCCCCCTCCAGACCTTTGCCCTGGCTGGCCCCCAAGCCTGGCATTCCCTCTCTCACTGCGGATTCCCAGCTTCCCTGGCTTCCTTCATGTCCCAGCTGAAATCCCACCCTCTACAAAAAGTTTTTTTTAATACTATCAGTAATAGTTAGCATGTGTATATGACCCTTTGATGTTTGCAAAGCACTTCACAGATCTCTCCTTTGATCTGCATAACCCAGTGAAGTAGGTGCTATTATTACCCCCATTTTACCATTGAGGAAACTGAGGCAAGCAGAAGTTAAGTGACTCGCCCGGGGTCTGAGGTCGTATTTGAACTCGTCTTCCTCAATCCAGCATGCTCCATCCCCTCTACCACCTACCTGCCTTCCCTCTGTGATTATCACCAGTTTATCCTGTACAGATGTACAGGTGCGTCCATCGTTTAGTGAATATTGTTTCCCCTTAGACTGTAAACTCCTTGAGAGCAGGGACTCAGGTGTGTGTGTGTGTGTGTCTTGGTATCCCCTTCAATTAGCACAGGACTTGGCACAGAGTTGTTGCTTTATAAATGCTTAAGAACAAAAGTAGCACTCTCCTGATAGTTAGTCCTCCATGATCCTCTGAGAGACTTCTTGGATGTCTATTCTCTTGTTAATTTTTAGTCTCAGATTCAGAACTGGAGAGTACCTTTGAAGTCATCCAGTGCAAATATTTCATTTCACAAATGAGGAAACTGAGGCCCAGGAGGCTAAGTGGCTTGTCCAGTTTCACCCAGGTAGTATTTGGCAAAGCAGAGATTGTCATTAACCAGAGTCCTAATGCATTGTTCTTTCTGTTATATACTTGCCTTTCATTCAGTGCAATGAGCATTCTGTCAGAGAGAAACAACTGATACGCAGATGTATAAACATAGGAGATAATCCAGATAATTTTAGGAGGATAGCACTAATAGTAAGAGGAATAAGGAAAGGCCTCTTATAAGAGGTGACCCTTGAAATGAGCTTTTATAAGAGCTAGGGACTCCCAGAGTCAGAGGGAAGCAGTGAGAGTATGAGAAACTTAGGGAGGGAACAGCTTGTGCAAAACATGCAGAGGTGGAAAATGGGATGTTGTATACTGGGAACGACAAGGTGTTTGGTATGGCTGGAACTAGACAGGCATAAAGGGGAAGTCATGAGTAATTAACCTGGAAAGATAGTTTGAGCTAAGTTATGAAGGAAATGAAATGCCAGGGGAGTTTGTTCAAGCACCTCTTTCTGCCATCAGTGGAAGGGATGGAGTTTTATTGCTGTAGATAAAATGTTAGGACATGAGGCAGTAACATAGGGTTAGACGGTCTTAGCTTCCAGTTAGGTGTTTCATAAGAATAAATGATCAGTTAATAGCATGGCTAGATCAGACTACACACTAATACCACACTAGATCAGACCAATTTTCTGTGAATATCATGAAACATTTTGGGGGAAGAGCAAAATAGTTGCTCTGAATTGACCTCAAAATGTTAAGAATACATATTGTACCTTGGTTGTTTTTAAATTTCCCTTAATCCATTATAGATCTGTTATATGTAAATTTAGTTCAACCCTTTGTTGCAGCTATATTTCAATTTGTGTAAATCCTGGACATAATGAATTAGTTGAGAAAATACTATATGTCATTGAAAGTTGTACACTTAGTCACCTTTTTCAAGCTTTAAAGTGTTTCTCTAGTCTGATATTCTGTAAATACAAGTGTATTTCCTTAGCCCTTGATGTTCATTTTAAAAACTATTCTCTGTACAACCTTTGTTAGAGACAGCTTAGTGGCCTGGGCTCCAGCTCTGCTACTAGCTCACCTTGACATTATTTAAGTCCCTTCACCCTTCTGGTGTTCTGTAAAATAGGGTGTTGGATTAGAAAATCTCTAAGATCCTTTGACTTTAAAAAAGATACGAATAACTAAAGAGGTTCTTGATTTTAGCCTATGCAAACCAGAAATCCTTTCTATTTCTTCCATAGTTTTAGTTGGACTTGTTTGTCTGCAATTCTTGTTAATCACACGTTGTTGGCATGCTGTGCCAGAGCTTTGCATGGTATTTCAGGTGTGGGCACACCCTCATTTTGTGTCAAAGTCAGATAGGATTTTTTATTTTGCCTTCCTCTGTGCTAGTGATGTCAAGCCATTTGACTTTTTGATTTGCATTGTCAAATTCCAGCTCAGTAATAGAATTTAGACTAATCTCTGAAATAATTTGTAAGATTTAACCTGTTGCTGGTTAGTTCTTAGTACAGGAATAGTGATGCCAAGCCTACAAGTTCATTATCTTTATTGGCCAGTTTTTTTGTGTTTTGTTTGATAGTTTGGGCTGATGTCAGGCTCCCCCCATTCCAGTCCATCCTCCACACAGATACTAAAGTGATTTTCCTAAGGTCTGATCATATTTCTCCCCTACCTGTAGCGGGTCCACCCGAGGTCCAGCCTTAGGTGTGTGCCGAGACATGGGTGAGAGGATAGTTCAGGAAAGAACCATGAACTCCATTTAATGATTGTAAAAGTTTATTGGTACGCTATTCAGTGGGCAGGAGGGCATAGGAAGCCTGCAAAAGTGCAGGAATTAGAAATACAGATTATATAGCCATAATAACATAAATTAAGTATCAATTATGCTAACTAGGTGACTAAAGGAGGGATTAGGGAGGAGTTAAGGAGTGGTCAGTGTTTAAAGGGACATGCACTTTTCATATCTACTGCGCTGGAGGTGTAGTTTTTGCCTTGAAATGTCACCTAAGTCAACTAGTGGTCAATTCTGACTGAGAGGTACCCAGTCTGTTACCCATCAATGCCCTGTTTGACAAGATGAATGTTGGAAGCTAGACCAACTGGAGATCCAGGATGTGCCTAATTGAAGAGGAGTTAGCTTACTGATAGTGCATAGAGAGATTCATAGGTGCAACTGACCACTAGAACAAAGAAGCTTTACATTTCTCTAATTGCTTATAGATGGTTGGGTGAAGGATTCATGGATATGGCTTGTTATTGTAACAGGCAGGGTTTATCCCAGCTAAGCAAAGTGCTGCTCAGGGAAGAGGCAGAGTTACTGGTTTTATGGCTGGGGGAGGTGTAACTTTACAATTGAAGTTGCAACTGGATGTTACAAACTAAATACTCCAACACCCCATCAAGAGGGTTGATAATCTACTAAGAGACTTCTCTTTTTTCAGTATCTGAAGTTGGGGGGGCAAAAGGCTTGGCTGCAGTCAGGGTCTCAGACACAGATCTTTTAAGTGTAACTCCAGGGGGTCTTTAGGGAGCTGGCCTTGTGTGAATCCAGTAGGTGCATCACCAAAAGGCCCTGATTAGAGCACACTGTCTAAGCCTAGACTTCAGCTGCATTACCTACTGGAGCTGGAATGGCTCCATGTTGCTTTTAGAATCATACAAACTCCTCTGACTGCTAAAGCCCCTTCATAAGCTAGGCCAGCCTGTTTGTCCAGCCTTGTCATACATTACTTTCTATACTGTATTCCTGGGTCCAGTCAGACTGACCTGGTGTTTCCTGCATGCGGTATTCTAATCACCCATCTCTTTGCCTTGGTACTGGCTGCCCCCAAACCTGGGATTCACTCCTTGCTTATCTCTGATTCTTAACATCAGCTCTGTGTAGTTTCCTTCAAGACTCAGGTGAAAGGTGTCCTTTGAGAGGCTTTTTCTGACTCCAGTAATACCTTATTTATGCCTGTAGGTATAATTTTTCTCATTACTAATATTAATAGCTAGAATTTGTTTAGCACTTTAAAGTGCAAAGCATTTTACATACATTTTCTCATTTGTTCCTCACAACATCCTGTGAAATAGGTGTCTTTATTGTCCCTATCCTACAAATGGGGAAACAGGCTAAAAGGTGAAGCGTCTTGACCAGTAACCCAGCTAGTAAGTGTCTGAGGCAGGACCCAGATTTGGGTCTTCCTATCTCCAAACAAAGTCCAGCACTTTGTTCACTGAGCCACCACGCTGCTGCTAGGATGGAAGCTTTGGAGGGCAGGGGCTCTTTCATTTTTGTCTTTGTATCTCAAGGGCCCTGGCATTGTCCCTGATGAATACTAAGTACTTCATAAATATTTATTGGTTGATTGAGTTGTGACTGTAAAAATGTCTGCTGTGAAATATAACTTGTGAAAGCCTACCAGCTCCCTTTCGATTCTTTATCATGGATGACCTTGGTCTGTGTGTAGATTATTATCATCATAACTCTTTTGTGTAGCTGGGAAAGTAGACGTACAATCAAGATTTATTAACCCTTTGCACTCCGCTGTCCCCTCTCAGGGGACATCGGAATTCTAGCATATCACTCGGATGTCCCCTCTCAAGCACTAAAACAGTTGCATACAGAAAGAATAATACTACGCTTCTTGCGTGGAAAGATAAAAGAATTATT
>CM053598.1:41037891-41075018 GCA_028646575.1 Pseudocheirus occidentalis | reverse complement strand
GTTCAACGCAAGAGCCCTTGGCCCAGATGGATCGTGTCAGCCCCCTGCTATCTGCAGGCCAAGGGCTCTGAAGCAGCCCAGTAGAAGCCGCTGCTGCTCCGTTCCTGCTGCTACAGCCGCCTCCGGCTGCTTCCTTGCCCTGGGAGCAGTTTGGCCAGACCAGCTCTTCTCCTCCCCAATTAGCAAAATCCACTGACCTTTCTCTTAACCTTTTTGTCTTCTGGCCTGATAAATGTGGTAACTGTGCCTCCAGCGCAGCTGATCTGCTCTCTTATAGACACGGCTCCCCACCCGATGCCCCAGGGCCTGAGCCGGCCCGGTTTTGGCCACGGCTCCCAGACTGCTGAGAAGAGCCCCACCTGCTGAGCTGCCTGTAGCAACAGATGTGCTTTCTGTCTTTTGGAGAGTTTTGGAGCTTGAAAATCTGTTTAGAGTCCCATTTTATGAGTTTTTTAGCGTGTTTGTGTGGGAGCTGTGGTGCTTTGCTGCTTCTATGCCGCCATCTTGGCTCCGCCCCTCGGGACAATACTCTAAAAGGTGAAATTCTGAGGTGGGAGAGAATTAGAATAAAAGGAGACAGGGAGAGACAGAATGGGGTTAATTATCTCATATAGAAGAGGCAAGGAATAATTGTTACAATGGAGGGGAAGAACAGGAAGGCAAAAGGGAAAAGGTCAACCTTACTGTCATTGAATTTGGCTTAGGCAAGGAATGAAATAAACTCTCAACTGAGTATCTTGCCACACAGGAGAGTAGGGTAGATGGGGATGAGAGGTGGGATGACAGAGGGGAGAGCAGCTTGCGGGGTGGGGGGGGCCAGGTGTTGCTGATAGTACACTCTTCTGTAAAGGGACAGGGACAGGGTAGAGAATAGAACAAGGAGGGGGGAGGGATAGGAAGAAGGAACATGTAATCAGTCTCTCACAGTATGCCCACTGTGGAGATGTTCTGTGTAATTACACATGTACAACCTGTATTGAATTGCTTGTCCTTCCAGTGGGGGTGGGTGTTGAGGGAGGAAGGGAAAAATCTAGAATTTAAAGTTCAGTAATCAAATGTTAAAAATATATATGTATATATATTTTTTATTATTATTATTAACTACATCCAACTGGGAATTAAGATATACAGGCACTGTGGTAAGGAGATCCATCCTGCCCTACCGGAAAGTCAAAGGGGTGAGGGGAAGGACAGGAGAGAGCAGATTGGGGGAGGGGTTATACAATGGGAGAGTTGTTTTGAGGTGTTGGGTAGGGGAAAGATGGGGAGAAAAATTGTAACTCAAAATCTTGTGGAAATGTATGATGTAAACAAGAAAATTAATTTATTTTAAAAAAAACTGGTAGACTTTGAATGCAGATCAAAACATGCCTTTTCATTTACTTTATTTTTCTTTGTTTTTTTTCTTTTGATCTCTTTTTTTCTTTTACAACTGTGACTAATGTGGAGATATGTTTTACATGACAGCACATGTATAAGGTGTATCAAATTGCCAGCCATTTTCAGAAGAGGGGAGGGGAGAGAGAGTGAAAAATTTGGTACTCAGAATCTTATAAAAATGAATGCTAGAAATTATCAACATGTAATTGGGGGGGGATAAAATACTATTTTTTCATGTAAAAACCATTCTTTGCTCATAGCCCATACAAAGTAAGTAGTGAGCTTTGGGCTACAATTTGCTGTCTTGTTCTTATATATTAGAACTTTAGTAGAGAGATTGCCTGCAAATGTTTTTCCCAGATAACTGTTTTCCTTCTAATTTTAACTTCAGTGACTTTGTGCAAAATCTTTTACATTTTGTACCCTAGCACGTCAGTTTTTGTAAAAGCTGCCATGCACAGCTGGGAATATGTATATTTCTTTATATTCTCATTCAGTAACCATCTGTCAAGGCATCATCTCCATGATGGCATGGTCCTTTTCACAGCTATGTCAGAACAGCCCCTAGGCAAAAAAGAGAAAAGGGCAACCTGCCATCTCTAATCTCCCTTTTGGCTCTGTGGTTGAACTGTTCCCAAATGTGCCACACCAGGAGCCCAGTGACATGGGATTGCTCACTAAGGCAAGCACTGGCAGGAGGTCAGGAGTGGACCATCAGCTCATTTACCCACAAACTTAAGTACTTTTACATATTTTTCAATTCCTACAGTGCCCCCTTGAGAGATTACTTTAGCAATTTCTGGAGCAGATTCATGAACACTTTTATAAATACTTTCCTCCTTTTTGTGGACATAAATTGGTGCATCGTGCCTCTGGTTTTTTCTCTACTGCACATAGCCATAAATGTGCACAGTTATCAACACGAAAGTGAAAGAAGTTACCAAAAAAATCACACAAATCCTTAAATTCACAAATGTCAAATGTGGAGGATATTGAGGACTGACTGTACTTTTTCCTCTTTTGCTACCACCCCCTTCCCTTTACAAAGAAGAGGGGCAGAGAAGGAGAAGAAATCAAATCAGCACTAGTAATATGCAATTGAATTGATCTGCTTCTCCTTCTCTGCCCCTCCTCTCTTCACCCAGCCCTGAGTCTTAGATTTGGTTCTTACATTTTCTTCCTCTTTTTAATATTCCCCTCATGATCAAACCTCCCTTCCCTCATCCCAAGTTGAAATTTGCATTACTCATGACTGTTCCCTCCTTAAATCTTTTTTCCTTACACCCTGCTCTTTCCTCCCATTATCCCTGCCTACATTGCTATTGAGTTTAATGTTTCTCTGTATCAAACCCTTTTCCCCCTCTGAAGTTCTTCTTGGACTTATTGCATGATTATTCTCTTTCTAGGTTTACTTCTTGGATTTCTCTTAACTTATAAAATTTCTTCACTGACTTCAGTGTTTTCTTCTACTTACTCATATTTTACACCTCCATTCTTAGTTTGGATTTCATGCTCAGGTCCTTCCCTCCAGAGCTCTTAGATGGATTTAGTGGACCTCTTTTCTGTCCTTTTTGTAGTCTGGATGATGAAGTGGCTGGTATTAAGCCCTGCCCTAGCTTCTGTCTTAGCCTTATGGTGGTCCATCACAGGTTCTGGTCTTGTACAGATTCTGTTAGGGAATGGGTAGAGTATTGGATTTGGAGTCAAGAAGACCTGAGTTCAAATCCTGTCCCAGATATTTCCTACATCTCTGACCTTGGCCAAGTAACTAAACCTCTCGTGGCCTGTTTCACGTCTGTAAAATCGGGATAATAACCCCTACCTGATAGGGTTATTGTGATGATCAAATGATAAAGCCCTTTACAATCCCTAAAGCAGTATATAAGTGCTAGCCATCGTCATTATTGTCGCTATTATCATTAGCTTGTACTTGCACAGTGCCCAGTAAGGAATTGGTTCATCCCACCTTCTGGCCCTACCAGACCCCAGGGAGATACTAGATAAAGTGGCACCTAGATGTTGAGTAGACCCTGTCTCCTACTGTGCCTCCCAGTCCTCTGAGTACAATGACCTAAGAAAGCTTCTTCTGTCCCCTACTTATGTTGACAGGCCAGGGATTAAATCTGGCTTTACATCCTCAATTATGAGAGCTCAACATGGCTTGTAACTCCCCTGTTTAGAGTACTAGCTGGTTTCAAGTCCATTTGCAAGAGCTCATGCTGACTTCCCTGGCATAGGCCCTCTTCCCACCCCTGCCAGCTTCTGGCCTGCTTATTGCGCTCACTCTGGCTTCCCTGGCACAGCTTCTCTTCCTTGCTCTGCTGGCTTCCAAGTTTACCTGAGCTCACACTGATTTGCCTGGTAAAATCCCTCTCCATACCTCCATCCCCCCGGCCATCTTTTTGTGCGGTTCTGGACGAGATTGAGGTGATTCCTTCTGATTCTTTATGTTTTCTTTCTCATTAGTCTGTCTGGAATCCCTTTCAGACATCTAACATATAGAATACAGTGGCCTAGCCTTCTTTTGGCAGTGTTTTCCCTGCCCTTTACATTAAAGTTAGTTCTTTGTAAAGCCTCTAAATAATAGTAGTAGCTTATGTTTCTGTGATACTTTATACTCCTTATTTTATTTAATCATCACAATAGCCCTGTGAGTTAAAGTAGCAGCTCAACTGATACCTCAGAGAGGTCGTGCCCAGGATCACAGTGCTAATAAATGGTAGAACCACGTTTTATGCTTTCCCTATTCCAAGTCTTTATGGTTTAAGCAGAGCAAAAGATTTTTAAAGAAGTCTAAGATGATTTTCCATAGGCAGCAAGTTGCTTCTTCCTTTTGGGCTGTAGGAAAAGGATGACGAGTACAGTCCTTCACACAAACCACCCAGGAAATATCTGATTGCCTTCCAAGGGATTCTGTCCCATACAGAGGTTTATTTACTCCCTTGGGTCTTAGATGCTAAGCCTGCTTACTCATGTCATCAAGCACTGGAAGAAAGTAGTGTGCCAGTTTATATTCCTGGTTCTGCTCCTAACTAGCTGTGTGACTTCACACAAGTTATGTGACTTCTCTGAGCCCAAACTACCCCATACATAAAAAAGATGATGAACTTCAAAGTGTCTTTGTACTTTGTAACACAAAGTTACAAAATTCTATGACTCTAAAATGAGGCAGGAATCCTTTACAGAGGAATAGGGGGCATCCCACACAAGCAATCTCAGTTCCCCTCACAGCTTCACTGATCAAATGAGAATGATGGATAATCAGACAGGCATCTGTCTCCTGGCAGCTGCTGCTAGGAGATGTAGCTACAGCTACAGAAGACCCAGAAGAAATTCTCCCCACCACGTTCTTGGCAACGTCAGATTATTCAAATGTGGGATTGACATAAAAGAAGAGACATCATCTGTCATCTGCTTTGCCTCTACACCTTAAGCACCATGGGCTTTTCCCTCTGACCTGCAGCTGAAACCTCCTGTTTGTATTGTGTCACCCCCATTTTGTTGTGAGCATCTTGAGAGTAGGAGCCGTGTCTTCAGGATTTAACACGGTACTTGGCACAGAGTCATTGCTTTAAAAAAAAGCGTTTTTTCATTTATTTATTTATTCATTCATAGATGAACAGAATTTTTTTTAAATGCTGACTGGACCAGGTGCTTTTCAAAGCTCTGAGGGTACAGATACAAGCAAACAAGAGAGTCCTTCCCATAAAGGGGCTTACACTTTAATCAGTAAGACAGCGCTTAAAGGGGAACTGGAAAGGACAGGACAGAGGACACCTGTATGGGGTCAAGGGGCCTCCTAAGGAGGAAGGGCAGTCCAGAGAGGGAACATGGAATGCTGGTCCCATGGTCAGGACTCAGCAGTCTGGAGAGAGGGCAGAGGTTTCTCTTGGGAGCCAAGGCAATTCCATGACCTAATTTTAAGGATACCAGAAGAGTTCCTTTAAGTATGTTTCATTTCAGACTCATTTCAATTCAATTCAATAGATATTTATTAAGCATCTGCTACAAACCATATTTTGTTCCTCACCCTGGGGATGCACACACGAAAGTGAGAATAACCCCTGCCCTCAAGAAGCTTACTGATAAATAGAACATAGTATGGTTTTACATCTCTCTGTCTCTCTATATAGTGATATAGATATATGTATAGTCTATGTATACATGCATACATATGTGTGTATTATATTTGTTTATATTATATATGTGTATATGTATCTGTGTTAAGTGGTGGTCTTGTCTAGTGCAGGGTAGAGAGGGAGACAGTTTGGAACTTAAAATGGAGCCCCAAAAATTAATTTTTTAAAAAGAGCACATTCTGGGCATGGAGGACAAGGGGATATATATTATATGGGGAACAACAGAGAAGCCAATTTGACTGGAACATAGATGTCTCTATTAAGGGAGAAAGCAACCCGTCACAACCTGATTTCAGTTGGTTCCCTTCAGCTTTGATAGAAAGGTAGAACAAGGTCAAATCCAGCATCTGTTAACAGCCTCAAGGTGCCTTGAGAGATCCTGTGGAGCCCATTTTTGCTTTTTTTTTTTTGAGGGGGAAGGCAGGGCAATTGGGCTTAAGTGACTTGCCCAAGGTCACACAGCTAGTAAGTGTGTTGAGTGTCTGAGGCTGGATTTGAACTCAGGTCCTCCTGACTCCAGGGCCAGTGCTCTATTCACTGTGCCACCTAGCCGCCCCAAGTTTAGACTTTTCTTATGCCAACATTTAGGTAATTCCTAGACTCTCACCTTGGTTCCCCTCACAGGGAACCAACCTTAAGGAATTAGAAAGTATTTCTCACTTCCTAAACTCAGACCATCTTGCAGTTTTAACTTGTGTGTGTCAGATCTTGCTTACATAAGATGACTGACTTTGTTAGACTTAGCTCTTCTGAGCAGTGCAAGAATCTAAGACAGTTCCAGAAGACTTATGATGGATAATGCCATCCACATCCAGAAAGAACTATGGAATTTGAATGCAGAGTGAAACAGACTATTTTTTACTCTTTCCTTTGTTGGTTTTTGTTTTTTCTTTCTTGTGGTTTTTCCCTTTTGTTTTTATTCTTCTTTCATAACATGACTAATTTGGAACATGTTTAATGTGGTCATACATGTAGAGCCTATGTCAGATTGCATGCCATCTTGGGGAGGTGGGAATGGAAGGTGGGAGAAAAATGTAGAACTCAAAATCTTATAAAAGTGAATGTTGAAAACTAAAAATTAGGTTTTTTAATAATACACAAAAAATAAGATTTAAGTTTATCAAGCCTCTAGCCAGTTTGAAAAGTTTCTTCACATAGTAAGCCTCCATCTGACAGATGGGTTGTGTAGCTTTTATTTTGGAACAATGTAAGACCGCCTTGCATTTGGTTTTGCTCAGTACTGAAACTAGCATGATACCGACTCTGGTGATTCTTTAAGTATTCTCTCTTAGGGCACTGAAGCATCACCATAATAATCGGCATTTTTGTGGCAGAAGTACATGAAGGATAATACTGAAGTTAAGCCAGTAGTTGGTGCACCTTTTACAGCAAGTGGAACATTGACCTTTTTTTTGTGTTGATGTCCAGATTGGACATTCCTTCATACAGTTCTTATTCTGAGCCTGCTGCTTTTTTGATGATGAAACCATGTCCTCTTCTTTTTCAGGGCCTGACATTTGAAGAGGTGGAAAATTTCTTTACTTTCCTGAAGAACATTAATGATGTGGACACTGCCTTGAGCTTTTACCACATGGCAGGAGCATCCCTGGATAAAGGTAATCCTGGGCACCTGAGTCAGACCACCCTGAGTATAGCATGAAAACTGAATGTTGAGCTGATGCCTTCCTGGGCACCCTCCCTTCCCCACAGGGGGGATGTTACTGAGCTTGCTTCCAAGTAGAAGATCTTATTGTCATCACCCAAACCTTACCTTTGCCACAAGGGAATTCAGCTCAACAAGCACAGCTCTTTGCTAAGACCCCTGGTGGGACAGTCCTCACCTCTACTACTGTATAGTGATTTTTGTCATCAAGTATATGCACATTTTTTTTGTTCCTTTATGTTTACTGGTGCAGTGCAGTAAAAAGTAGGACTCTGAATTTGAAATGTATGAATTTGTGTGACTTTGGACAAATCTATCTCTCTGAACCTTCATTTCCTCACGTAAAAAATGGGACTAATAATATTTATGCTCCATATTTTACAGTAACTCCCAAGCTTCAACCCTTCTGTCTTTGTCAAAGTAAAGTGCCACATTCATTATCTGTCTTCTGGGGCAGTAGGATCTGTGGACCAAAGAGGGCTGATCCACACTGCTCTGACTCCTTTCTGCCATGGCCTGGGGCCACAGAGGGAGCCACTATTCGTTGTAGCGTTTGTGTCTTTTTTAGCCATGTAACAGGTATAAAACTGCGCTACCATTGTATTCGGTTCCTACTTCTTATGTGTCATTGATTAAGTTTTTGAGCATTGTGCCCCTAACTATTTTTACATAAACTCTTTGGGTTTTCTTAATCATGTCATTCTGCATTTGGATTTGGGAGAACACATGTCTCAGAAGGACTGTCCTGTACAGGGATTAAACATGTTCTACTTCACCACAAAGATCAGAACCAGAAACAATAGGTAGAAGCTGTGGGAAAAGACACAAACTTGATGTAAGCAAAAACTTCCCAATAGAGGTATCTGCAAGTGGAAGAAGCTTTCATGGGAAGCAGTGAGGGTATCTTAGGTACAGAGTAGACTAGAGAGCCTCTGAGACACAATCCCTTCCAATTCTGAAATCACGTCATTTTTAAGGAAGTTGACCATAAAGTGCAGTGCAATTTGTACATGTGCTGGGCCTTGCTTGTTACCTTCTGTTTGAAGACAGGCAGAAGTGGGTTGAATGAGCAGGCAGAGATTACAAGAACTGACTGAAACACTGACAGGTGAGCAGAACACAGGGAAGGTGGGAACTTGTTTGTGTTTTTGATCCATTGGCATCCATCAGACATATTTTATAAAAACAGAGTATAGGGACCTAAAATGAAGGGACACAGAACAAGAAGGAAGGAAATAAGCATATTTTAAGCTCTGTGTGCTAGACATTGTGCTAAGTGCTTTAGAAATATTGTCGTATTTAATGACCTCATTTAATTTTACAGGTTAAGTTGTTTGAGAGTGGGAGAGTGGGCATCAGAAAATGACCTTTCTGTGAAGTTCTGCAGAAGTTAGAGTAGCTGTCTCTTTAAGAGCATTAGCCTCGGTGTGGGACTCAATGATATCGTCTTTGAGCTTCTGTTCTCACCTGCTTTGTCCCTGTAAACTGAGGCAGATACTCTCTTTAGGGTATTTAATTCTCTCTTTCCCCCAATACCCAGAGAATGCAAAGACCAGTTCTCTAAATCCCCCTTTTCCCTAAAGGGAAAAAAGCCAGAGGAATGTAATACCTTTGAAATTAAAGATTTTTATTAAGCAGAGAAGAAAAACATGTGCATGGGAACTACCCAACCTATGCTTGGTACTACTGGGTACTGGTATTATACTAAGTAACGGGTGGAGAGAATATATATACTTTTTGAACAAAGAAAGCCAGGGAAAAGGGATGAAAAGGTAGGAAATCTTAAAAAGGAATGAGTTGGGGAATCCCATTCCCAAGAGGAGGAGGAGATCCAGGAGGAATTTGAGGTGTCAGAGCTGTGGCCCTTTGATATACAATCAGAATGCATTCTTAGTGATAAGCGGTCCACAGTTCAAGGCGTGGCCAAAGACAGTAAGATAAGAGAATATCTCTAAAAACCATAAACCATGATGTATCCCAGAGCTCCATAGTCAAAACTAAGGAGAGTCTCTGAAGATAAGGATGTCTCTTAAAGTCCCGTAAACCACCTGATGTCTCAGGGTCTGTTTCAAAGCTGGCATGAATTTAATTGGCTCCAGAGTTGCTGATTTTCTGCAAATCCAGTAGGTTTACTCTTGGTTACTACAAAGAATTATTGCTGTGTCAAGCCACTATGCATCTTAGCTAATACAGCCCTTCTTGGTTACCTGGATAATTGGACAGCTCAAGCACATCCATCAGGCAATGATGGAACCATTGGGGGGGGGGGGGTGGAAGGGCAGGAGTTTGCTAGTGGTGATCTTCACTCAAAATTCTGTACTAGATGTAGGCGTATTTTCAATTCATGGTTCCCAGAGAATGGGGACAGGGGACAAGATATAGAAAGTATTTAGATATCACTCCAGCTTGAGACCAAGACTAACATTTTTCTTGTAGGGCACATTTTCTGCCCTGTAGCATGTTGCTTGTCTCCACCCAGGTAACTTCAAGAATAGCCTTCTGTTTACCTTCTGGATAAAATCCTTTTGTCTGTGTACCAGTATGATAAGACATAGAGACTAGTCCATGAGGAATAGAGCCTTGAAGCTTTGGGGATGATTGCAGCCATAGGCTTTGTCTTTACCAGTGTGGATTTATTTCCCTTGAGAGTGTACCAGAGTAATTTTGCTTCCTTCTTTTCTGTACCTACCTTTGTCAAGTTAAGATGGAATAAATCCCAGGATCCATCTCAGCTACAAGGACATTGTTAGGGAATATGCAGCTCAAGGATAATAGTATGGTTAATACTGACTATAACTTCAACATGTAAAAACTACTGCACCCTCTTCCCCCACTCCCTGGGGATTTGGGACTCCTTCTTGAGCCCCGTCTTCTTCCTTAGAGTGAACAAACCCAGCTTCTGGTGAGCAATAGAGGCTTCCTTTCTCTCCTTCCCTACTGGTGTGAGGAGGTCTGGGACCTAGGCTTCATCCAGGTTTGGCCTCACAAGACTAGATAGACATAGAATCCAACTGTCTTCAGCTCAGAAGACAAATTCCCTTCAGTGATGCACAGGATTGGAAGCCTCTAGGCCTAGTTCCCCTTTCTACTGCCTGTTCAAGAAGTCTGGGTCTTTGTCTAGTTCTATACTACCCTTTTTCTCTTATACTCTGTGCCCAGAACCATACCCATACAGGCTGACTTTCTAATGACTAAAGACAAAAAGTTCTGGTAGGAAGTTAAGAGAAGTAAGATCAAACAGAATATGCAAAAGTGAGTGATAAAGACATGGAGTTTTTAGGTGGTGCTGTTGAAAGCCAGGTGGATTTGGCAGCAGTTCAAGGCTCTGAGTTCAAATCCTGTTTCTCTCACGTATCTTTGTGGAACCCTAGGCAAATCACTTCCACTTTCTGAAAGTCAAGACCAAAAAAACCAGATAATTGATCATCCTCAGTCTCCCAGAAACCCACTTATCTTTTTTTGCCTGATATCCTTCTCCCAGCCTTCTAGAGAAAGAACTTCCCGTTAGTGGAGCTAGTGTGACTCAACACAGATCTCTAAAGTAGATTGCAAGCTTTTTACCTTTTACTGCACACCATTCAAAATGAGTTGGCCGGACATCTGCCTCCCTTAAGAGAAGGGGGTGGACTCAGCCATGTCTAAAAGAACTTCTGATCTTTCCATTGCTTGCAGAACCTTAGACTTAGCCAGTCAGCGTGGACCTGAGAACTCAGTCCAAATCCTAGGACTGAGCTGACTACTCCTGTTTGTCATCATGGACCATTCATTGTGCCATTAGCCCAGCAAAGATGCCAATAGATGAGAGGCTTCAACAACAGAGAATAAAGCAAAATAAATGCTATTCACCCCACCCTCAGGAGGTGCTGAATTCATTCTGTCTTATTTCCTGTACAACCTCCAGGAGGTAGCATAAAGAATATCACAACAGCAGAAGAGTGAGTGTGTGCGTGTGTGTGTGTGTGTGTGTGTGTGTGTGAGAGAGAGAGAGAGAGAGAGAGACAGAGAGAGAGAGAGAGACAGAGAGAGAGAGAGTATAGCTCATCAGGCTGCTGAGAAGAAAAAATAATGTGTTAAAAATTAAAGTTCTTTACAAGTGAAACCTTAAATGTATATTACATAAGGCTGCACCCCAGCTCTAGTCATTTGGGGAAATGTCTGATATACTGAAAGTGATAGAAGATGTCTGATTACCAAATAGTATGTCTCCTCCCCCTTTTTTCATTCTTAGGATAATATCTGTATAGGAATGCTATCTTAGACTGTGCTAGACTCCAGAAAGTGGCCTGGATTCACAGGATTCTCCCATCCCTCATTGCCAAACATCTTCCACCTGGGCAGTTCATGTTTCCTTAATGCCAGAAGGTTCCCAGGAAGCATAATCTGTTAAAATGTCTGAGACTGTCAAAAGTTCCCCATTGAACCAAAGAAGGAGAGAAAGAGGTCTGAAGGAAGCACCTGCTACCTTTGGTCACCCCCTGCTGGCAGATTGAAAAAATGGCACCTCCTGTTGTCCAGAGCAGCTGCTGCAGCCTCATCCTTTAACCAAGCAGAGCTGTGGAAAAGCTCATTCAGTGGAAGACAAAGCAGGACTTTAAGTTCCCCATCTGCTGTGCCTGAAGTTCAATACTAAATGTGCCCTAGGCATGGAGATACCCAGCATCCTTGTAGCAATAGATACCAGCACTATCTGGATAAGGAATCAAGAGATGAGGGCTCCAGGTCCAGCTCATCTCCTAATTAGCAGTTGGCAAACCTCAGAGATACTGCAGGTTCAGTTCCAGACACCGTAATAAAGCAAATATCTCAAAACAAGTCATATTTTTTTTTTATTTCCCAGTGCATATAAAAGTTATGTTTAGGCTATAACTGTGTAATTGTATTATGTCTAAAAAAATGTGCATAACTTATTTTTAAAAATACTTTATAACTAAAAAATGCTAACCATCATCTGAATCTTCAGCGAGTTTTTCTGGGCCTTCATCTTTTTTGCTGGGTCTTGCCTTGATGTTAGTGGCCGCTGCCTGATTGGGCGTGGCAGTGGCAATTTCGTGGAATAAGACAACAATGAAGTTTGCCATGTTGATTGACTCTTCATTTGAACAGTTAAAGGCTATTGTAGGGTTATTAATTAGCCTGATTTTAGTATTATTGTATCTCAGAGTAGGGAGGAAGAGAGAGACAGGGAGCAGGCCAGGAGCAGAGGCAGGGGCAATGGAGTAACCAGAGCATACACAGCATTGATCAGGTAAGTTGGCCTTCTCATACGGGCATGGGTCATGGCGCCCCAGAACAGTTATAGTAGTGACACCCAAGATCACTGATCATAAATCACAGATATAATAATAATGAAATGGTCTGAAATACTGTGAGAATTACCAAAATGAGGCGCAGTGTGAGCACAATGCTGTTGGGAAAACGGCACCAGTAGACTTGCTTGACCCTGGGCTGCCACAGAAAATGCAGCATCTGTGAAGCTTGATAAAGCAGGTTCTGCCTGGAGATGACTCTGGTCTGTGTGACCCACAGTGTTTTCATTTGTTTTTAAAACTCTATGGACAAAAACTCTACTGGATGATCTTTAAGATCCGTTCTGGCTCTGTGATTCTGTGAGTAACACTGAGAGGTAGCAAAGAATGGGATGTGTAAATTACCCAGAAGTATATAATACCACTTTTTAAATATCCTGAGACTGGATTTAATGAACCAAGCTGGAATGTTGACAGTAAATTACAAAAAAATATTTTAAACAATTGACAAGTAAAAAGTCCAGTCCCTTTTCTTTTGAAATATATACACATCATTGTTTTAAAACGGCATTGTGGGTTGGTTGGTTGGTTTTTGAGCTAAGAAAACAGATCCTGTGACTTTTTCAGAGTCCAATGACAATATGCTAAAGGTATCTTGGAGGAGGTTGCTAACATAATGTAAAGGATCCGAGCCTGTAAGCTTGGCCATGCTACCCCACAGCAAGACGAGTTGAAAAGGAGAGTTTAAAAGGCCAGAATGTGGAAGCCATTGTGTAGTTACTAATCAGGTTTTAGTATCTGTCATTACTAAAAAGTAGTTCACATTGACATGGCACTTTATGATTCATTTTCCTTACAGCAAAAATCTGTGAGATAGGTAATATCTTGACATAGCTTTAACCGTTATACAGGCTGAATTGCTACCTTGTCGCATTTTAGGGTGTAGATGCAAGGGCTGGGAGGCTTAGTGAGAACTGCAGGCCGGCGAACCAAAGATCTAACTGACCCATGACCAGGCAGCGGTCTGGGGGCAGTTCCTGGGATCCGTATGTGCCGATTCAGCCCACTCTTATTTGTTCTTGTTAGTGTAGGCAAGCAGAGGCCCAGAAGAGAGCAAGTTCATAAACTGCCCTTCTTTGTAGATAAGTACATAGTCATGGAGGGGATGATTTAGGGGATGAGAACCTGCAGCCTGAAGCCACATGGGGCCCTCTAGGTGCTCCTGACGGAACCCAAACCTCACAGAACAAACCCCCTTCATAAAAGGGTTTGTTCTGTGAGAGGGGAACTCAGTCCCAAGGCCACACCCGAGGCCCTAGAGGTTCCCTGCCCCTGGATTAGCCCTGCCAGCAGCCTCAGTCCTTATCAATAGTGACAATAATCATTGTTGGTGTTGTGGTAGCTCACATTTATTTAGCAGCTACTGTGTGCCGAACGCTTTACAAATATTGTCTCATCTGATCCTCATCTCCATTTTACAGTTGAGGAAACTGAGGCAAACAGAGGGTAAGGGATTTGCTCAGGGTTAAATAGCTAGTAGTCTTTGAGGCAGGATTTGAATTCAGGTTTTTCTGACTCCAGACCCAGCACTTCACACACTGCACCTAACTGCCTATATTCCCTTATTTCTGTTGTTATTATGTATATCAACCCCGGATTATTTATTTTGACTGGGGGGAGTGGAAGCATGGAGAATGCAAGCAAAAGGAATTTAGCATGGATTTGGAAGTGGCGTCCAGAGTGGGAGGACGGCACTGGGAGGCCCAAGACCAAGGCCTTGCTCTCACCTTGGTTGTCACTAATTAGTTGCAACCCTGAACAAGTTATTTAGCTTCTCAGTGTGTCACTTCATCTGTAAAATGGAGGGGGGCTGGGCGGGGCAGAGAGGGTCTCCAGCTCAGGTCGGCTAGCTGACCAGAAAGAAGTTGGCTAGCTGTGGCTGTTGCTCCATTGAGGAGAAAACTTAGGTTTAGATCATCAGAAAGTAACCTTGAACATGTGTGGCTATATCAGACTGGAAAAGCTTCACTGGAATGATTGCAGTGGTATGGAATAAGATTTAGAATAATAAATCATTAAAATAATTAATGTCAGGGTACTGGCTATTGCTGACATTTCTTTTAACATAATTTGCTATAAGACCTGAAATATTCTGTCTTTGCCAATCATCAATGCCTACCCATGAATGAGTGTTTGAATATCTAGAGATAGTTCTATCATATTTTATCTTTTTAAACATGGCATAGAGCCTTACCCTTCAGGAAAGAACTAGAAGCAGAAGTCTAATAAGTTTGCTAATTCTTTTCTCCCTGCTAACTAGCCTTAACATACGTTTCCTTGTCTTTCATATTTGATAATGCTGATAGTTGTCTGCATATTGAAGAAAGCTAAATATACAATTAACATCTTTTTTCCTGCCATACTCACTAAAGGTTTTCCTTTAGAGAACTCTAGCCATCCATTGTGGGCTGTTCCTTATTTGTGAATCTTCTTCCATGCATGTTGTTCTAAGGGGATTCCTCCGCCTCCAGTGTCCATGTTTGTGATGTTCTTGGTACAAGGTCACTTTGCATCAGTTTTGACATTGCAGAAGCCATGTCCCCAAGACCAAGTCATTGAGAAAGCTACATTTAAATTGAGACAGGCTGTGGTGCCCCAGGCTGAACCTAGCCCTACATTTAGCACTGTTCACTGTGTTCCAAGGGAGGAGGACATTTGGAGATTGGTAACTCTGAAATCACTGGCATCCAAGACTGTAGAGCTGTGCCTACCTTCACTCCTCTCTCTCTGTCTCTCTCTGTCTCTCTGTCTCTGTCTCTCTCTCTCTCTCTGTCTCTCTATCCCTTTCTCTCTTTTTCTCTCTCACTCACTCACACTCTCTCTAAAAATTAGACAGCCTTTCAAGGACTTTCTGAGTAATTTAAGAAGTCTTTTGAAAAAGGTAATGGAAGATTGGGCTAACTCCTTTCCTGATGGCTTGCTGTGATGGAAAGTTGGAGACATTTGAGTTGAAACTAGATTCTGCAATCCTCCATCACAGGAGGCTTCTTTTCCATACAGGAAAATATAGGCCTGCCAGGTAAAATAGTTAAAATGATTATAAAGCATCTTTTACCAGTGATTCAGTTATTCTGTGCACCAAATCATTTCATCTTGTAGACAACAATAGTCCATTTTACATTCTGTCTCCCAGTAGTCATTAGGGCTCTGGGCTGGGAGTGCAGGAGCCCTGACTTTTAATGGTACTTCTGACATGTACTAGATGTGTCTTCATGGGCAGGTCTCAATCGCTTTAAGCTTCCATTTCCTTATTTATAAAACAGAGATGAAGATACTTGTGCTACCTACCTCACAGCCTTGTGATGAGGAAAGCATTTTGGAACCTTTAAGCTGTTACAGGAATGTGAGTCATTGATGTCCTCATTAGACTTGGAACTTCAAGACTCTCTGTCTTGAAACCCCCTCATCATCATTTCTGCTGCCTCGCAGCAGCAGCATCTGGTGTAGAAAGGGCAGAAGGGCGTGTGGTAAAAAGGAGGCAGGGAACGACTGACTAGTAGAGCTGCGTTGTGGTTACAAAACTGACTTTGACCCTAGCCCTTAGTATTTTTCTTGGAAGTATCTGTTCAGTCGTTAACCTGACTCTTGTGGCATTCAAGGTCTTAGAGGGTGCAGAGGGGTTTTAGAAAACACACACAGAGCAAGTATTGCCTGGCTCATCCTGGGCTCCTGAATGAATAATCAACCTGGGTAGAGCTCATCAGGGGCAGCTAGGGGGCGCCACAGTGCACAGAGCACCGGGCCTGGAGTCAGGAAGACTCATCTTCCTGAGTTCAAATCTGGCCTCAGACACTTACTAGCTGTGTGACCCTGGCCAAGTCATTTAACCCTGTTTGCCTAAGTTTCCTTATCTGTAAAATGCACTGGAGAAGGAAATGGAAAACCACTTCACTATCTTTGCCAAGAAAACACCAAATGGGGTCAGGAAGAGTCAGACATGACTGAAAGCAGCTGAACAGCAACATCACCAAAAGAGCTCAGTTTATCAAATTCTATGAAGAAATCACTTAAACATCCGTGAATGCCAGGAGGGCCCCTGACACATGCAGAGCAATTTGGCCTAGTCCAACATGGAAAACTTACATGGAGAAAGCAAGCTTCAAACCATTCCTTCCTTAAGTCCAGCCTGCCACAATGAAAATGACCGCTGTCAGGACTTTTGATGAATTCTGACCCAGTTCCTCACAATTTGTGTCCTTCACTTAGTATTTATGAGAGTTTTATAGCTCTGACATTTGTCATTTGTCCCCTACAGTATCACAGAATCTTGAGGTTAGCATTTAGACAGTACGGCATAGTGTAAAGAATGAAATACTCATAAACAGGAGAGACTCAGATTCACATCCTACTGTTATCAGCTTTCAGTTACTAGCTGTGTGGTTCAAGCAAATCACGTAAACCTCTCAGAGCCTCTTACCTTATCTGTAAAATGGGTATAATAAAATCTGCAGTGTCTGTGGAACAGAATTGTTATGAGGATCAAATGATATAATGTCTATAGAGTGTTTTTAAACCTTAAAGCATTGGGGCAATAGGTGGCGCAGTGAACAGAGCACCAGCGCTGGAGTCAGGAGGACCTGAGTTCAAATCCAGCCTCAGACACTTAATACTTTACTAGCCGTGTGACCTTGGGCAAGTCACTTAACCCCAATTGCCCTGACCTCCCACCTCCAAAAAGCAAAAAACAAACAAACAAAAACAACCGTAAAGCATTGTATAAATTGCAGGATCACAAGATTTTAGAATGGAAAGCACCTCAAAAGATACTTCCAAAGAGACTATCCAGGCCACCCCAAATGTCAGTTATGGCTATTATTATGGTGACATTGTAATACAGTGTATTAGGAGTCAAACAGAGGTTTGAGTCTCACCTCTGCCACTAATTTTACCTGTGTGACTTTGAGAAAGTCACTTAACCTCTCTGGGCCTCATACTGCCCATGTGAAATGAGGTAGAATAAACTGGATGACCTCCGAAGTCCCTTCCAATGCCTCATGAACAAACAAGACAGATACAGGATAAGTTGGAGATAATCAGCAGAAGGAAGGTGCTAGAATTCAGAAATACAGGTGAAGGTTTGTGTCTAAGGAAGAGTGAAACATGGAGTTTGGAGAAGGGTCCCCTATCTGTGGGCTGGAACAAGGTACTGGAGGGCCTCGACTGCCAGGCAAAGGAGTGTGAACTTTATTCAGTAAGCACTAGAGAACTGCTGAGTTTTGAGCAGGAGAGCAACACAGTCAGGTCTGTGTATATAGAGACTTAATTTGGCACTGCCTGGCTCCTGCCTTGGGGGGAGGAAGGAGCCAAAGACCAGGAAGATGAGAGGCAGGAAGACTAGAAAAAGAGAGATGGCGAAGCAGAATCAATAGGATTTAGCCAATTGATTAGGTTTGGAGGTGAAGAAGAGAAGCTAGGAATTAGTCATTAGTTTATCCAATTAACCCATTGCCCAATAGCAGAGAGCAGTCCATCAATAGTGAAGCTAGGTTTTGATGGTTGGGAAACACATTCTGAAGGGAAGAAATTGTGAGAAGTCCCAGATAATGGGTGACTGGGTAGAAGTGCCTTGGATTTGTGTGTGGACACAAATCGTGATGTTTTAAAATGAAAAATAAACTTCTTCCAGCTTACAAATTTTTTTAATAGTCGATGGAAAGTGACTAGTCATGGTTGCATTTTGTAAAAACATTTATATGTGTGAATTGTTGTTAGCCCAGATTTCATTCAAGACAAAGTCATTAATTTTTAAAGTGAAATTATTCCTGATGAAGACTAAGAATCTTAAATTCTAAAGTAATTTCTTTTCATGTAGCAATCTTCTCTCCAGAGATACGGCATAGTTTTCTAAGTACAACACTCCTTAGAAACTCTAAAAATTGAAGGGGATTAGAGAACTAGTCAGAAGGAGATTAAAGGGTTGCATTGCCCATATGCAGAACTAGATTGCAGTCCCAGGGCAAGGAGGAGCTCTAGCACAGAAGAGACTGTGGCTGCAGAGGATCAGGAACTCTGGTCACAGTTTCAGGACATAAAAGAGTGCTTGTGGTCAGTCAGATCAGAGCACAGGCCAGAAAAGTAGTAAACACACCTCTCCTTAGATCAGACTGCCTCAGAAGAACTGGACATTTGCAGACCCCCAGAACTAGCTCTGACAACAGCAGCATGAACCTAAAGCCTGGGACGATGCCCCCTCAACCTCGGGAGCAGAGCCCAACCTTAACATCAAGTTAAAAGTAAATTTAAAAAAAACAAAACAAAATGAAAAAACAACAGGTTGGGAAAATGAACAAACAACTTTTTGAACCTGACCATAGAAAGTTACTATGATGACAGAGAAAATCTAAACACAAATGCAGAAGAAGACAACAGAGTCAAAACTGTTACATCAAAAGCCTCAAAGAAAAGTATGAATTGATCTCAGACCCAAAAAGAGCCCCTGCAAGAGCTCAAAAAGACTTTTAAAAATTAAATGAAGAGGGGCGGCTAGGTGGCGCAGTGAATAGAGCACTGACCCTGGAGTCAGGAGGACGTGAGTTCAAATCTGGACTCAGACACTTGACACAAAAAAAACTAGTCGTGTGACTTTGGGCAAGTCACTTAACCCCAATTGCCCTCCAAAAAGCAAAAAAAAAAAAAATTAAATGAAGAGGGGCGGCTAGGTGGCACAGTGAATAGAGCACTGGCCTTGAAGTCAGTCAGACCTGAGTTCAAATCCAACCTCAGACAATTAACATTTAGTAGCTGTGTGACCTTGAGCAAGTCACTTAACCCCAATTGCCCTGCCTCCCCCCTCCAAAAAAAGCAAAAAAAAAATTTTAAATAAAGATAGAAGAAAAATTGGGAAAAGAAGTGACAGTGCTACTATGAAATCACACACAAAAAAGTCAACAGCTTGGTAAAGAAGGCCCAAAAATATTGAAGAAAACAACACCTTAGATCTGGGGAGTGCGGGATGCGCAATAAGGACAAGCGCTTCTGGTGTAAGGGCTGCCCATCTTCCTTTGGTGGCCACCTGTTACCCGACTCCCACCTGCTGTCCATCACTGCAGTGGAGGATGCCGATCAAGACCAAGTCAGGGTCTCGGGCTGCCCCGACCAGCTCTGCAGGAGCACCCCGGGGAGGCAGCACCAAGGGTCGGCCCAGCAAACCCGGAAATGCCAGAACCGACGAAGGAGGTGGGGCAAACACTCATCCAATCCTCAGGAAGGGAGATCTGGGACCTTTTAATTCTGATTTACCTGTGGAAGTACCCCTTTGGCTGGCAGTGAGCCTCAAACAGAGACAGAAGTGTCGTGTGATTCCTCCTGAGTGGATGGACATTGAAAAATTGGAGGAGATACGAGATCAGAAGAGAAAGGAGGAAACATTTACCCCAATGCTTAGTCCTTACTACATGGAACTTAACCAAATTGTTGTTAAATCATGCTTCAGATAACATCCCCAAGGCAGATGAGATCCGGACCCTGATTAAGGATACGTGGGGTACTCAAATAGTGAAACTGCAGGTGTCTGCAGACAGTTTTGTCAAACAGCAAGAAGCACATTCCAAGCTGGACAACCTAAGCTTGATAGAGATAAACACTGCTGGAGCGTTCCTCACAGAAGCCCTCAATCATATGTACAAGCTCCATACAAACCTCCATCCTGCTGAGAGTGCTCAGTCCCAGAACTTTTAGAGGAAAATATAGCACGAGACCACTCTGAATTTGTCAGACTGAGGGTAGGCAGTGAAAAGGAGGCTAGTTTGGTTCCTTGCCCACTTTTCAGGAATGAACTTCCTGTAGCTGGGAAGTCCTCAGAATGTCAAAAGCACATGTAGATGACAAAGGGCAGTGTCATCCTTTCCTTTTTAGTAAGAGAAGCAACAGGTGTGTGTGTATGTGAGACAAATATTAATCATCAGGCCTCCCTCACTTTCAGAGGATGTCTTTTGGCCCATGTCTATTTTGAGCATCCCAGTTGCAAAACAATTTCTTCTCCCTGGCAAATACTATCCACCACCCCTCCCCTTCCCTCCTCCTGCTGATATGCATGGCAGTACAGTATTTAGATATTGTTGGGTCAGGGTTTTTGGATTTACCCTTTCCTTACCAGCAAGATGTTGTTTCTCTTTTTCATGTATATCTTGCTATGATACCAGTGGCACAATAATGAAGGTGTGATTTAGAATTCCATTCTAAAAAAAAAAAAAAGAAGAAAGAAAAAAACACCTTAAAAAAATAGAATAGGCCAAATGGTGAAAGGGGCACAAAAATCCAATAAAGAGAACTCTAAAAAGCAGAATTGGCCGCATGGAAAAATGAAGTATAGATGAAAATTATTTTCTTCACTGAAGAAAAGAATTTTAAAAGTAAAATTGGCTACATGGGAAAGAAGGTACAAAATCTCACTGAAGAAAATAATTCCTTAAAAATAGAATTGGACAAGTGGAAGCTAATGAATTCATGAGACATCAAGAAACAATAAAATAAAATCAAAAGAATGAAAAGATAGAAGAAAATGTGAAATATCTCACTGGAAAAACAACTGATCTGAAAATCAGATTGAAGAGAGATCCCTTAAGAATTATGGGACTACCTGAAAGCCATGAATTGCCTTTCAAGAACTTATCAAGGAAAACTGTCTTGATATTC
The DNA here is from genome assembly GCA_028646575.1 of Pseudocheirus occidentalis. Classification (NCBI taxonomy): domain Eukaryota; kingdom Metazoa; phylum Chordata; class Mammalia; order Diprotodontia; family Pseudocheiridae; genus Pseudocheirus; species Pseudocheirus occidentalis. Next base: position 41,053,896 of record CM053598.1, on the reverse strand, counting down.
TAGAACCTGAAGGTAAAATAGAAATGGAAAGAATCTGCCAGTCACCTCCTGAAAGAGATCCCAAAATGAAAACTCCCTAGAATATTATAGCCAAATTCCAGAGTACCCAGGTCAAGGAGAAAATATTACAAGCAGCCAGAAAGAAATAATTCAAATATTGTCAAGCCAAATCAATATAACACAAGATTTAGCAGATTCTACTTTTAAAGAGTTGAGGGCTTGAAATATGATATTCAGGAGGGCAAAGGAATTAGGATTACAATCAAGAATTACCTACCCAGCAAAACTGAGTATAATCCTTCAGGGGGAAAAATAGATAGTCAATGAAATAGAGAACTTCCAAGCATTCCTGATGAAAAGATAAGAGATTAACAGAAAATTTGCCCTTAAAATACAAGACTCAAGAGAAGCATATAAAAGTAAACAGGAAAGAAGAATCATAAGGAATTCAAAAAGGTTGAATTCTTTATATCCCTGCATGGGAAGATGATACTTGTCACTCCTAAGAACTTTTTTATTATTAAAACAGTTAGAAGGAGTATACATAGACAGAGGGTATGGATGTGAATTGACTATGATAGGATGATATCTAAGAAAATAAGAGTAGTGGGTGAGAAAAAGAAAGGTACTGAGAGAAGGCAGAAGGGAGAGGTAAAAATGAGGTAAAATTGTCTCATAAGAGATGCAGAAGAGCTTTTATTATGGAGGGGGAAGAAGAAGAAAAAAGTGTGGGGAAGTACTTGAACTTTACTCTCATTGGAATTAGTTCAATACACACTCAGTTGGATATGGAAATCGATCTTACCCTGCAGGAAAGTAGAAGGGGGAGGGGATAAGTTAGGGGACAGGATGAAAGGATAGAGTATGATAAACTGAGGGAGAAGCAGGATGGAGGGAAATACACAGTAATAACTGTGAAAAATGTTTATAGCAGATTTCTCTGCTAAAGGCCTCATTTCTCAAATATATAGAGAGCTCATTTGGATTTATAAGAACATGTCATTCACCAGTTGGTAAATGATTAAAGGATATAAAAGGCAATTTTCGAAAAAAATCAAAGCTATCTACAGTCATATGAAAAATACTCCAAGTCACTATTAATCAGAGAAATGCAAAGTAAAACAGCTCTGAAGTACCATCCAACACCTGTCAGATTAGCTAATATGACAGAAAAAGAAAATGATAAACGTTGGAGGGAATATGGAAAAACTGATACACTGATGCATTGTTGGTGGAGTTCTGAACTGATCCAGTCATTTGAATGTTACAATTTGAAAGCAAATTGAGAACAATTTGAAACTATGCCAAAAGGAGTATCAAACTGTGCATACCCTTTGACTCAGCAATACCACTATTGGGTATGTATCCCAAAGAGATAAAAAAACAAAAAGGAAAAGCATTTATATATACGAAGACATTTATAGCAGCTCTTTTTGTGGTAGCAAAGAATTGGATATTGAGAGGATGCCCATTGATTTGGTAATGTCTGGACAGGTTGTGGGATATGAGTGTAATAGAATAGTATTGTACTATAAGAACTGATGAGCTGGATGATTTCAGATATACCTGGAAAAACATGAACTGATGCAAAGTGAAATGAAGAAAACCAGGAGAACATTGTACACAGTAACAGCAATATTGTACAGTGGTGAATGATTTAGCTATTCTCAGTAATGCAGTGGTCTAAGACAGTTCCAAAGGAATTATGATGAAGAAGGCTATCTTTCAGAGAAAGAACTGATGGAATCTGAATACAGATATCAAGATACTTTCTTTTTACTTTCTTTATTTTTTCTTGGGTTTTTTGTGGGTTTTTTTTTTTCACATCATGACTAATAGGGAAATGTTTTGCATAACTGCGTGTGTACACCCTATATCAAATTGCTTGCCTTCTCAAGGTGGTAGGGGAGGGAAGGGAAACTGGAACTCAAAACTTTAAAAAAAACAAATGTTAAAATTTTGTTTTTAAACATGAATTGGGAAAAATGAATATTAAATAAATGAAAAGAAATTCTTAAGTTTGATTCTAATTTAATTATAGGATCCTAAATATATTGTCATTTAATGAAATTATTTGAGCACCCCAAAGGGGAAGAAAACATACTGTTCTGGGGATTTGTGACTGACTTTCTGGCAAGCGTAGGACATTGAGTAAGAAATAAAACTGCCACATCAATTTAAAAATGAAGAAGCAACAGCCACCATTTCACCATCTTGCCATGGGAAAATGAGTGAGAGGCATGACAGGGCTTATTAATTCCCCCTGATGTGCACACCAGTACAAGTTCCATTAATGAAAGGGAGCCAAGAGTAAGACTGGCAGGGACTCAGATGCCTCTGTGGGCGTAAGGTGAGTAAAAGCCTCCAGAAGCTCGATAAGAGCATTTGTGAAGGTATAAAAGTTTTGTGCAAACAGGATTTCATTTAAAATATTTCTTCATCATCTTTCACCAACTTTCAGAGGTTCAGAGCAGCTTGCTCCTGATGTTTAGGAGGCCACCTCAATCTCTGCTTCCCTGGCCCCCATTTCCAGCTGCCTTCTAGATATTTCTACCTGGGTGGCCTCCCCCCTGCACTTCCTAACTCCTCAGTTTACAGAGATGGTGTCACAATTCTCTGTCACCCACATTCAAAACTTGGTCATCTTCAACTCTTCCCATTCATCTCCTATATGAAATCACTTACTAAACCCAGATTTTTTCTCCCAGGCCTGCATCTCTCCTGTCTGCCTCTTCCTTCTTGTTCACATTGCCACCACTGTCGTTCAGGCCCGCATTACCTGGACTGTCATAACAGCCTCTCATCAGTCCTTCACACCATTGGCAAAGTAGTCTTCCTAATGCCCACATCCTGTCCTCTCATTCTCTTGCTCAGAAATCTCGTTCCAAACACACCTTAGCCTCAAGGTGAAGGCCCCCAAATCTGGCTCCACCCTTCATTTACATAATATTCCCCTTCTTGTAGTTTTTATTTCAGGTAAACTGGGATACTCACTCTTCCCAGATCTAGCCCTGCCCTCACCAGCATTCTCAACTTTGCACATGCTGTTCCCCTAAACCTGGAACTGCCTCCCTTCATCCCTTAGCCCTTGGAAAGATTTCTACTTCCAAGCCCATTGAAGATTCCCCTTACTCTGTGAAACCTTGTCTGATTCCCACAGCCCTTCCAGCTAATGGTTTACTGAATCTCTCTTGTACAGGTAATAATTTTTAAATTTATATTATAGTTGTATACACACACAAACTTGTGCATATACATACTTATATAATTTATGTTAATGTGTATATATACATATATGTTTGTATATGTTATACACATTTGTGTATACATATATAGGGGCAGCTAGGTGGCACAGTGGCGAGAGCTCTAGGCCTGGAGTCAGGAAAACCCAAGTTCAAATCTGGCCTCAGACACTTACTAACTGTGTGACCCTGGACAAGTCTTAACCCTTTTTTGCTTCTGCTTCCTCATCTGTAATACGAGCTGCAGAAGGAAATGGCAAAGCACTGTAGCATCTTTGCCAAGAAAAACCCATATGAGGTCACAGGGTCAGACACAACTGAAATCACTGAGCAACAAGATTATTTTGATCAATATTGTTCATAATAATATGTGTCTGAAGCAGGATCACAGCATAAACCTTCCTGACTGCAGGGGCAGCACTTGGTCCTCTAGGCCGCCCAGCTACATCCTAGCAACTGTAATGTTGCCATGACATTATCTCTTTTCTTGGGGAACTCAGAATTCAGAAAAGAGACAAAGGAATCATACAGGGTAATGGGGTTATAAGAAAAAGAGCCTCTTACTCTGAGTGGAAATCACCCATCACCATCATCATCATTATGACAACCAGCCTCTTGGAGATGCTGGAAAGCAGCCTGTGAATTTTAAAGTCCTTGGTTCATGTGAGTTTTTATCATCTCAGGACTCTCCCCAACAGGTCCTCACCATGCCTGGTCCCTATGCGACTGCCTGTCACCCTCAAGCTTTTGAGGGCAGGGCCTGTGACGCCAGTGTGTACTGAATAATGAATGCTTCCTGGATGAAACGGAGCATTATGAGCATTCCAGGCTGCCCGCATACGACAGCAGGCTCCTCCTGGCTCCTCGCTTTGGGCTTTGTGAAAAGCTGTTCTGTAGTCCTGGAGGAGGGGGTTCTGTGAATTCCGAGTATGTTATTATTCCAGAGTTAGCCAGAAGAGAGCTCTGTAGTAAGGACACAACATACAGGATGTCTGTGCTTCTAGAGCTGGGCCTTCTTTTAAAATAAGCTGCAATAATTGTTTTCATCTTAAATGGATTTTTGAAATGTGATCTTGTTTTAATTCCTCCATTACTCAAAATAAGTGACTGAGTTTCATTAAAGTGCTTTCCAAAGTGTCCTTTGGTCCAAGACCCAGACAATCAGAATCTCCTAGGAAGAACTGAGGCGGGGAGAGCCATTTGGGAAGCTCGGTCTGTCAGTCTGGGTCCAGCTGGTGGCCTTGGCCTGCTGGCTGTTGACAGCACCATCACCAGATGTAATTGGAGAGCACGTTGGTCCTTCTCAGTTTGCTTTATCTGTCTAGCTTTGCAACAATCATTGTGTACAGTAAGTAGCTACTCTGCTCTTCAAGGTTTCTGCTTGAATGTAATTGGAGATCACTGTCTTTTACTTCCTCACTTTGGTAGGGTGTTTGGAAAGAGCATTTCTTAAGGTTTTGCTTGAATATTTGCCTCCATCAGGCCGATAGGAAGAAAGCTCAACTCCTCAAAAGCAACACTGAACAGGCCCCCAGTTTGAAGCTGGGGCCGAGGATGGGGGTGATATCTGTGTTTTCCTTATCAGTCTTGCAGAGTGCAAAAGAGTTTTGAAATCAGATCTCCCAGCTCTCGCTGTTATCCTAAGAATGTCAGAAAACTAGAGAAGAGCTTAAGTATGTTGCAGAACCAGCTGTTTATTTATTTGTAATGTTACTGGGGGCAGCTAAGTGATAAAGTAGATAGAGTACCGGCCCTGGAGTCAGGAAGATCTGAGTTCAGATGTGGCCACAGATACTTACTGGGCAAGGCACTTAACCTTGATTGTTCTAATTTAGGAGAAAAAAAAGTTATTCATAAAAGTTCAAATCCTGAGTTGGACTTGAGCTGCTCCTGCTCCCTTCCTTTTGGTCAGGTGCCTGTGTGACATCATTAGAGTACCCTTTAGTCCTTCAATCTGGTACATGCACAGAAGGGACTTGCATGAGCCCCAGATTGAATTCAGCCTAATCTAGTATATGAAAATGCCCGATAATAATTCATATCATTTTGCCTAAAAGGTTTTAATCTACCTCCCAACTTTGTGACCAAAAAGGATTACTTGCACACAGATTAGAGTATATTTTACTGAATAAATCAGTGGAAAGTACAGCACTAGAAATAGGGAGGGGGAGTGGGGGGGCGCTTCTAAGAAGGTCTGACATAAAAACCAGAGTAAAGATTAAATTTGCCCTGTTGGCTTTAAGATTCTCAATCAATGATCCCCTTCCCCCAGTAAGCTCTGAAATCTTCACTTCCCTCACCAGTCTTCTGATTGGTTTGTTTCCCAGGTATACCCAAAGAGGAGACGATTTACCCCTCAGATAGTTTGCTCTAACAGGAAGTCTCCATCTTGGGTTACCATATTTGTCTCCTGCCATCTCACTAAAACTGCCACTCAGTTCCTTCATGAACTGTCCAGTGTTCTTCAAGCCAGGGGGTGGAAGAAACCCTGCTGGATACCTAAAAGACTGGTTACTAGGGAGTCCAAGGTCAGGCACTGTCTTCCCCCGGGGACCAGTATGCCAGGAGTCCCCACCTTCCCCCTTGCCTCATGGGTCTGATATTTTTCCCTTAAAGTAAGTGACTTTTATAATGTGACATTAAAAGATACCATAAGCACCTGCCCCTAGGTTAAACACCCTCGGCAGCTCATCTCCATCTTTACTTTCCCCTGGCACCTGGAGAGGGCAGGGAAATGAAGGGGAAAATAGCAAGCACCTTCAGCTGGCTTCTGAAGGGCTGCTGCTACCACGTGTTATGTTTGGAAAAGGACAAAGTGATCTTGCAGGTGGTGATTTTTCCCCTCCCCCTTCCAGGACTGGAATTATTTTGTTCTAAATAGGATCTTTACCATACTTACTTCAAAAAAGTTTTTGGGGTGATGAGGGGTGAGATATAAAAGCCAGAAAACGGCCAGAAAACCTATCAAAGGGTTGACCTCACAACATCTTGGCATTAACCTTGGCAGTCTCCAAGGCTGCTTTTGATTTTCTCTCCTGCAGTCTGCTAAGTCACAAGGCTGCACACAGTTAGGGCTGTAACTCTGCCCGGATGTCTTTCCTTTCCAAGAACCTCCACGTCCAGGGGAGACAGGCAGCTCCAATCTGGGCCACGCCAGATACAACCTCATTTTGTACCTTTTAAGATGGTTACAGTGAAATCCCCCACACTAACCCCCGCTCTCTGTGTTTCACAGTTGATCTTACTGCTCTTAAAGACTTTTTTGACATCTACTCTTGAAATTACTGGGGTGGACTTGAGGAGCATGCCTGATACCCTCCTCGTGCAAAGACTGCCGAGTCTGTGATCTGTCCCGCAGGGCCAAGTAAAGGAAATTCTGTCAAGCTCAGCCATTCCACCTACCCAGCCAGTTGTCCCTGCCATCCCACACAGTACATTTGCAAAATGTGCTTTTTTCTTTTCTTTTTCTCTTTGAATTCTTTCAGGTGCCTGAGGTGGAAAGAACTCTGCAGTCAGAAGGCCTGAATTCTAAGGTTCTCAAATGGCTTTGAACATAACCTTCAGTCACATGGGACTTTATACCTAACTTTCTCCCATTTTAATGTCTTGTTAAGAGTATTGGGACCAGTCTTTTGAAATCTCGTAATGAATTTCTGAAGCTAAATGACGTTGATTACCAAATTTGATCAGGAAGAGAAAATGCCTTGTTCATAAGAAGGCACTGTGATAGGATCCCAGAGAGTTGGAGAATTCATTGACTCAGGGGTATTTAGGTGCAATATAATGTGAAATAGTGAAAATGAGCAAGCATAATTTGTGTCACCTTGTACTTGACATGATAGAGTGCCATGGTAGTATTGGGAAGGGAGCTAAGCAGAGTTGATGGGGATGTGCAGTAAAATTGGGTTTCCAAGCACAACTGCTGAGACCAGAAGGATTGGAGCCTTCAGTTCTCACTACTCCCTAACAAGGCTCTCTCTTCTCCTATCCTAGACACACACACACACACACACACACACACACACACACACACACACACACACACGCACACGCGTGCTCTTTGTCTTTGTCCATGATGCTCTTCCTTCCCAGATTGCTTCTTCTTCCCTCCGTCTCCTCAGTCTCACTCATGATTCCATTCCTGTGCCTTTCTATAGGATCCAATTCAGGCAGCCCTGCTGGTTCTCCTCTGATTCCTTTAACCTCTGTTAATTATCAATTGCACTTACTGCCTTTATGAACTCAATTAGCACTTTACTGTGCTGTTGTGTCAGGTGTGTTGAAGACCTTTTCTTCTCTTACTTCCATATTCTCCAGAGTGCGTCTCACCACGTTGGGCACAGAGTAGACACTCAGGAGATGCTTTGAGGTTCTCAGACATCTGCCATTTTGTATCACAACCTTATAATTATTCAGGAAGTACTTCTGGATCTCCTTACAGGAAATGTTCTTGTTGGTACAGGTAGAACTCACAGCCCCATAGTCTCTGTTTAACAGTTTTAAATTAGGCACTGCTTATTCTATTTGCCCCTACCCTGGGAGAGAACTAAGACCACTGGGTAGACTTTACAGGAAAACAGATTTCTACCCCAATTCATGGAAGAATTTCCTAACAATTAGAGCTGTCCCAAAATAAAATGGACTGCTTTGGTAGATAAGCACCTACTTGGGGGATGAGTTCAAGTAAAGATGACCTATCCCTGCCAGGCACGTATTGACTTAGAAAACCACAAATTAACATTATCTCTGTTGTCTTTTTATTTACTTTGGTAAACATTTCTCAGTCACATTTTAATCTGGTTTGGCTGCAGCAGCAGATTTGACAGCTCTGGTCCAGAGGAAAGATTCAGGATTCAGGTAAAGAATGAACTCTGCTGTCTCTAAAGTCTTTTCAAACACTAGCATTCTGATTCTCTCCTGTGCTACTTACTAGCTGTTAAACTTGGGACACAAACACCTCGTTGCTCTAGTTCTTCTTGTCCTCATCCATAAAATGCAATGTTAAGATTAGCTGAGTTCTAAGGGGCCCCTGCATCTGCCCCATCCCGTGATTTCAGATGAATGGCTTCTTACCTGTTTCGCTTCTGACCTCTTGTTCTCTCTTTCTGACAGGTAGGACAGAGAGAAAGGGAGGGAGGGAGGTTTCAGTAGAGACAGAGAAGGATAGACAGACAGATAGACAGACAGATACATAGTGAGCAAGCATCTGTTAAGCAGTCGCTGTTTGCCAGGCACCATGATAAGCCCATGGGACGGTCCCAGCCTCAGGAATTCTGGTGAGGGAAGACAAGACCTGAAAAGGAAGTGGGAAGGGAAGGCTCTACCTGGGGTGGCACCGCTCAGAGCTGATGGAGGCTTGGCTACTGGCATAGTGTGGAAGCTATCAGAAGTGTATAAGATGTGGCCTCTGGTAACAGAGCTTCACTAAACTGTCCGTGTCTGGGACTTGCCTGGGCCCCAGTGGTAACCTACATCTGCTGTAGTGCTTAGGAAGGAACAAGATGACGGCGGCAGCTTTTGAAAGCCTTGTTAGAAGTTCTTGACAGCATCTTTCCTTTCTCCTGGTGGTTGTTGCTTGTCCCTGTGTTCATCAGATGGCAGTACTCTTGCTGCTAGCATGGGCATCCTGCAGAGAAGAAAGGTCCTCATGTTCCTGAGCTCCGCCGCCTCTTCTGGACTGTCCTTGTGACTTGTCGGATCACAGAATCTGAATGCTAGAGCTTTGAAGAGCTCCCAAAGGTCACCTAAGCCTCCCTTTCCTCCCCCGCCCTTATTTTACAAGGAAACTGGGGTGCAAAAAACTGAGGCATCGTCACAATGTTCTAGGTCATCCTCTGGGGGGCAGTGACTTAGTCAAGCATTTAAAGCAGGAACAAGGAAGTGTACCTCTTATTTAGACAATGGAGGCAAACCCTCAGGGCCAGCCTGACTGGTCCTGTCATCCCATTTACTGGAGGCCTTGCTAACTCACTCATCAGTTAGTTAAATGTTTATTTTCATTCACTATGAATCACACATTGAGGGCTGATCTGAGAAGTTGATCTTTGCAGAGCACAGGAACAAACCTTTGGTAAGCCTTCACTTACCAAAAGCCACAGTGGCTGGTCCTGCTTCCCTGAATTCAGGATAATGCTTGAGTGTTCTATTCTTTAAATGGTCTCTGACCTCCAGTTCATCTCAAGAGAGGTAGAGATACAGACACATTCCTCCTGGTGGCTCACAAAGAACCCCATAGGGCTACTGACATTATTCAGAAGCTCTCTCAATGGTGCTTTCACCAAGTTTTGTTTTTTATTTTATTTGGAAGAAAAGAGTCAGGGAAAGGGACCGGCAAGACAGAATCAATGGTACAGGCCATAGTAGAAAGAACAATGGATTGGAAATGGGGAAGCCTGAGCTCATCATCTTCTTCTGCCACTAGTTCAGTGACCTTGAACAAGTCACCTCTCTTTCTGGGCCTGTTGTCCCATCTCTGAAATGGTAGACTGTGCCAGATGTTGTCTTCCAGAGCATCTCGGAGATTCAGTGAGTGGAACAATTCTAAAAGGGAAAGGACTGTATAAATAGAAATGAGACACAGATGTGGCAATTAAGAGTGTGCATCAATGTGAAATGACAAAAGAAGGCAGAGCGAGGGTTTATTAATGTAGAATTAGCACTGACCAGGAAAGAAGATACCCTGACTAACAAGGCTTCCAGTCCACTTGCTAGACATATCCTTACAATGAAGAAATGTCCCTCATTAGGGGCCTACAGCATGATGAGAACCTCTCTGTCGAGTATCTAGTTACCTTTGCTCTCATTCTTTCTTCACAAAGGGATTTTATACTCTTGCTTGGGTTTCCCTATGCAAAAAAGGAATATGCTGACCTGCTGACAGTGTTCTGGTCTACTTGGCAGTTATGGACCTCATTCAAAATTTACACTCTGATTCTCCTGTGAATATAGTTTAGCAGGACTTATTCATAAGACAAATTCATGGAGCCTGATACATGAGCTGAAAAAATTACATTCCATCCACCTGTAAAGCTTGGAGTTAAAATTGAGCGGTATAGCAGTCTCTGGATTCCCTAAAGCACAGATATGAATATTGGACATCATGTCTTTCACCTTGTTCTAAAGCATTCTGAATGTCCATTCATCTGAGCCTATATCCCTAAAGGGGATTAGTCGTGCTCCCAGCAGTACTAGATAGACGGAAACGTTGAAATATAGAGTATTTGACATTTCCAAGGCCACCCTGCAAGGTGGCACCAAAACAAGCGCCTGGTCTAGTGATACCAAGACAAAGCCTACTGCTCTCAAATATTGAATCCTCAGGAGTTACAACTGAGGGTGCAGCTCAGAGCTGTTCTCCCAGATTGCCACGTGTGCTTAACACCATTCTGCTAGAGCATAGGAGGAAGCTCAGTGGAAATGGGCAAAACCCCTCTTGCTATGATTTATTGGATCCCTGTCCCATTATCTTCCTTAGCCCCAGAAATAGCCTCTGGAGAGAAGGGGGAAAGGGAGGTAAGAAGGGGACAAAGAGGGAAACCTACAAGCTCTCACTTCCTTTCCAGACAGCTGTAGCAGCCTCCTATGCTCTCCCCCCTCCCCATTCTCTCCTGATTTCCAGTCCTTATTGTGCACAGCTGCCAAAATCGTTATCTGCTCAGACACCTCCTTGTCATATCACTATCTAACTCTACTGTCTCTTGCCTTGGTCTAGCAGTCAAGACTCTGTGCTCTGCCTGCTCACTTAATCCCACTTTCAGCTCTTGATATTTTATTATAATATTCCCCACTATGCATGCTCCAAACAAGCTAAACTGCTTGTCATCCTCAGCACACCTGGTTCCTGCCTCCATCAGTTTTTTTACCCATGACCACCTTCAAAAATTCTTTAAAAAAAACTTTCCCAGATAAATCTCATTCCTTAATCTAGGTCTCTACAAAAATCACATACATCTGCAGTTCCCAGTACTTTCTCCCCCACGATTGTTGGCATATTTCTGATAATTGTGCTCTGCTTAGTATAGCTGTAACCTGGTCCAGCCATTCTGGAAAATGGTTTGGAGCAATGCCCAAAAACTATCCACATACCTTTTCTTCATTCCAACCATACTACTACTAGATCTCTCCCTTAGAGAGAACAAAGAATGAGAGAAAAGAGCCATGTATACAAAAATATTTATAGCGGCTTTTATTGTGATAACAGGGAATTGAAAACTAAAGGGATATCCATCAATTGAAGGAATGAACAAATTATGATATGAATGTGATGGAATACTATTGTGCTGTAAGAAATTATAAAGAGGTTAATTTCAGAGAAACCTGAGATGTATATGAACTGATACAAAGAGAAATGAGCAGAACCAGTAAAATCATTTATATGGTTTTTATTGTATTTGCAATATTTACAACATTGTAAAGACAGTCAACTTTGAAAGACTCTGTTCAACACAATGACTAACCATAATTCCAAAGGACCCATGATAAAACATACTATCCAGATAGAGGGATGACAGACTCAGTGCAGATTGAAGCATATTTTTTCTGTTTTCTTTTTTCCTTTTTATCTCTTTTTTGGACACAGCTAATACAGAGATTTGTTTTGAACAACTATACATATTTGTAATCAGTTTTGGGTTTTTTGCCTTCTCAATGGGGAGGAGAAAGGGAGGTTGGAGAGAGAACTGAAAATAAAATTTATATGTGTATGTGTACACAAAATACATAATTAATTGTGCTCTCATTTTGCACGTGTTTTTTTTCCTAACTACTCATTATATGGGTGAGGGGTTTATCTGTGTCTTTGATGGCACCTCATAACATCTAGTGCTGGCCTAGACATAAAATAGGTGCTCAGTGAGTGCTTATAAGGAGCTGGCCATCTTCACTGGCAAGCAAATGAAGATCACTAAGGTCAGGAGTAAGAATTCTGTCCCTCAGAACCCTGGTTGAGAAGCTGGGGAATTCTGGACGGTGTTCCCTAAGAACCCTTCTAGAGTCTTCTTAAAGCCACAGCTACCAGATTGTAAGCTCCGGAGGGCCAAGGACCCTGTCTTATTTCATTTGCCATCTCCTTCATCACAGGGCTTATTACATCATTTTGTGGTTTTGTTAGATGAGTAAATGAATGAAGCAAACTGGAAGGCACCTTGAGGACTGTCTAGTCCCCCCTATAATTCTGTAGATGAAGAAACCTGAAGGACAGACTATTACTACTGTCACTAGACTAATGGCAAAACTCTATAAGTCAGGTCCCTTCCAGCTTGCTATTCTTCCCACCATACCATGTGGCCTGTGGATTATTAGAAGACTGTTTCCCTTGCTTTTACTGAGCACCATATTAGTTAAGTGGGTTGACAGAGGTACAGAGAGAGAACAGGGTAAGATGGTAGCAAGAATAGAATAGGTAGAAAGAAGGACTTACTGACCCCTAGTTTTATAGTCACATTTCCATTGGTTCTTTCTGATGAAATTCATCCAATATTTACTAGAGAGAATTTCATTGTTGAGTGATTCATAGCTTGAAACTGACTCTTTTTCCCTCTGGGTTTCACAGTAATTTGTGTGTCCACGGTTGTCTGTGATAAGCATTGATGGTGGTATCTAGGTTACGACGAAGGTGTGCATGATAAGCCTGGGAGAGCTGGGGGCTGCAGAGAAGACTTCTCATCTACCAGACAGAGCAAGATTAGAAAAGAAAGAGCAGGCAGAGGGAGGGGAGGGAGGCAGGCCTTGTTTTTCCCTCTTGCCAAAGAAGTTTGAAAACCTTTCATTTCACTTGTGGCTTAATACCCTAGTGAGAAATTCCAGACCTTATGAACTAAATAGCTTTCAGATTTGGTATGATCAGGGTTGTCGTTTAAAATTTATTTTAAATCAAACTGTCCTTGGTTATAGCTAGTATGTTGATCTTTTTTGCCTATTACTGAAAAGAAAAACAAAAGCTCACTTCACATGTGTAACAGGAGAGTTCTTTTTTGGCTCTTTTACTGGTTGGTTTTAAACTTGATTTTAAGCAATTAGGTTTCCCCATTGGGAGATACCTTTGAAGGAAATAGCTGATGTTATCAGGCATCACTGGTAAATCATGGCATATGCTCCACCCTCTCAATTCTGTCAACCAACATAAGAGACTTGAGTCCATGTTTGGAGCTAGGAAAGTCCACTCAAATTGTAGTTTTCTTAATCAGGGTTTGAATGTTGGCAAAAGCTTTGTGGCCAAGGATTTGAACCCCTACCTACAAAAGTAAACAAAATAAAGGTTTTATTCTAAGAACTGAAGTGGGGTAGTACTGAAGAAGAGGGAGAGAAAGGAAAATATACTGTGGGTATGGGATTCTGAGCCATCCCAAGCCCATTTTAAGGTCTCTATGAGCCATCCCTGAGAGCCTACAACCTACTGCAGCTACACAGTTTGGACATATGGCAGCACTGGCCTTGGAGAAAGTAAAATAAGTCAGGCTTTGTTGGTGTGGCTTTCCAAGCCAACAAATTACAAGCAGTTCACTTTTTTGTCAGCTCTTTGAAGGAAAGTTACAAACTAGATAGTTAGGGAACATCCAGAAATCAGAATTTACTTCCTGAATCTGTTCTACCCATAAGGAATGCAATTCTGTCTCCAAAGAACTAATTGAATAATTCTGTCTATAAGGAAATTCTATCTATAGGAAATACTTCTACCTATAAGGAAAAATTTGCAATCAGCTACTTACTTTTTGATGTAAATGAAAAATGAACCTCTTCAAGGGAATCTTTTTGGAGCTTTTTCCTCTGGCTACAAAGGACCCTAGGATGGATCCCATGTAGAGAGTTGGAACAGACCTCAGAAGACATCTAGTCTGTTCCCCCTTATTTTATAGAGAAGGAAATGAAGGTCTGGCAACATTATGGGATTTGCACATAATCAGAAAGTTTCCATTGGTATTTTAATTGTTCAGTGTCAAATGGTTCATAAATATCAGAGCTAGGATTGGAACAGAAGTCCTTTGATTCCAAATTTAGCACTATTGCCACTGGACCAGGATTTTGACAAGTTGCTGAGCTATGTCAGTAAAATGTCACTTTTTCCTCTTTCAGTGACCATGCAACAGGTGGCGAAGACTGTAGCTAAAGTGGAGCTCTCAGACCACGTGTGTGATGTGGTTTTCGCACTCTTTGACTGTGATGGTGAGTAGGGAACTTTGGCTTGGGTGGAAAAAAAATCTTCTTAATGATGGTGCAGCATATGTTGTTTATAAGGTCACCTTGCAGACAGCTTTTAAACTTGACTGGCTCTAGACCGCTTCCACCTTCCTCCTCCCCTCATTCCAAAGTTAAAGCCATCAGTAGTAATGATCTCAAGAAATCCCAACCCTATGACTGGGCTTTTCGGCCTTAATTTATTTGCCTAGTCCTTTAGGCCACATTTTTTCACTCTAATATAAAGCAGAAATAGGAAAGTCAGCTTGCTTCTCATTAAGATTAGGAGCTCAAAAGAATTTTGGAGTTTCTAGGGGAGAGGCTAAAAGTACTTTGTTCCCTCATGAAGTAGAATGATTCACCAGACAGTCTATCTCCAGGGACTCCATTGAGTTTCTGCGTTTTCATTAGGGGACCCCATGCTCATAGCCATCCATCTCCTGGCCCCCCTGGCTTCAAGTTCTAGCTAAAACCCTCTACAAAAATCCTTTCCTGTTCCTCAATGTTAGTGCCTTCCCTCTGGGATTATCTCCAATTTATCCATTATATGTCTTATTTATACATAGTTGTTTATAAGTTATCTCTCTTCTTCAGAACAGAGGCTGTATTCTTCCTATCTTTGTATACCCAGCATTTAGCACAATGCCCAGCACTAATAGATGCTTAATGACTATTATGTCCAGTTTCCCCCTTCTACTGAATGGTCCTGCCATAGCTATGGATGTGAGTATTCTCCACTTCCCTGTTCCACTGTGGCATTATCATTACCTGGTAACATCAGCTAATCTGGCTTCAGTGTGGACCTGCCTCTCTAGTTATTGTTTTAGGATTCAGACCACAGACCTTCCTCCAGAGATCATGGCTAGTGGGAGTCTCAGTTCTTCTGTGTTCTTACTGCCTTGGTTGAATTTATATTGAGAGCTACAAGAGTTGAAGTCATGGTGTCTGCTTCTAAGCCAAGACTTTACTTTTGGAGAGTGCATGGGGAAAATGTGACACACTTCTCTGTTACTTCTTGTGGTAGCACCATATTTGATAACATGAAAGACAGGCCAGGTTTTCAGCAGTATCTATAGAGTAAGACATTATTCAAAAAGATGAAATATTTATCAGCAGAACCGCATCTTGTACTGTTAGAGAAACATTCAATTTTCAGCCAAAAATATTCTGGGGTGGAAGGGAAAAACTTGATCAAATGAAGTTTTTCAAAATTAAATTGAAGATGCATAATAAAGCCGTTATCAAAAGCGATTGACACTTCCCAAGAACTCTTTTTTTTTTTTTTTTGGCTTTTTGGAGGGGGAAAGGCTAGGCAATTGGGGTTAAGTTACATGCCCAACAAAAAACTGGAAACTTAGGGGATGCCCATCAATTGGGGAATGGCTGAACAAGTTATGGTATATGAATGTAATGGAATACTGTTGTGCTATAAGAAATGGGAAGGAGATGGACTTTATATTTACCTGGAGAGGCTTATACGAATTGATGCTGAGAAGAGCAGAACCAGGAAAAATTTGTACACAGTCACAGATACATCATATGTGTGATGATCAACCCTGATAAACTGGACTCTTCTCAGCAACGCACAGTT
>CM053598.1:40989571-41037391 GCA_028646575.1 Pseudocheirus occidentalis | reverse complement strand
TGGTATATGAATGTAATGGAATACTGTTGTGCTATAAGAAATGGGAAGGAGATGGACTTTATATTTACCTGGAGAGGCTTATACGAATTGATGCTGAGAAGAGCAGAACCAGGAAAAATTTGTACACAGTCACAGATACATCATATGTGTGATGATCAACCCTGATAAACTGGACTCTTCTCAGCAACGCACAGTTAAAAGACAGCTCTACAAGTCTCAGGATGGAAGGAGATATCTGCACTCAGAGAAAGATCTAGAAAGACCAGAGTTTAAATGGAGACTGAAGCAACACATGCTATTGTTCTTTTCCATGTTTGGTTTTGGGTTTTTTGTTTCTCTTTTTTTCTTTCCCCATTATTTGCACCATTGGTTACAACACTTCTATACAACTAGACTATTGTACAATGTGAAAGTGTTTGCAGATTCCATATATGATTGTACGCCACCATGGTGGGGGGGAAGAAAGGAGGGGAGAAAATCTGAAACTCAAGTGATTCTGTAAATAAATCTTGTAAACTAGAAGTAAATAAACAAGTCAATAAATTTTTTTAAAACTTAAAAAAAGTGACATGCCCAAGGTCACACAGCTATTAAGTGTTAAGTGTCTGAGGCTGGATTGGAACTCAGGTCCTCCTGACTCCAGCACCAGTGCTCTATTCAGTGTGCCACCTAGCCAACTCTTCTCAGGAACTCTTGACCTGTGTTCTATTCAGTTTTTCGGTGCAGGAAATCTATAGAGACCAATAAGAGAAATTCAAAGCAGAGTTCTTATTCAGAGTGAACTCAAGATCTTGGACAATCCAATTCATGAGGGAAATCATCCTTTGGGATTGTAGATGCTGTTTCTCTTTGAATCTGAAACTCCAGGAATGAATTAAGGAACTCAGAAGCCTTGCCCTGACCCAGAAAAACAAATCAAATTTCCAAAGGTACCAGGGCTTCCCTATACAGATCTTGGATTTAGTCTTTCCCTGAACCAGGATCGGTTTGATTCTAGAGGATTAACACTGTGAACTGAGGATGCTGTCTTGACTTTGAAGTTTGAGCCCCAAACCTACAGGCCACAGCAAAAATACTACTTCGTTAAAGGAAGGGTCCAGAACTTTCTGTCCAAGAAACCCAGTCCTCACCTAGAGGATCCTGGTGTTATTGGTATCCCTGCCCTGAAAGGTAAACCTCACCATATCCATAGAGCCGCCATGGCTCTCTGGGCTTTCTGCCTGATAGGGTGCCTGACTGCTGAGTTCAGATCTCTTGGGCTTTCTGCTGGGAGTAGTCTCTCCTCAGAGTCATGATAGTGCCCAAGCAGGTGGTGGCACAAGTAAGTCCTGTGCCTGTGCCCAGATGAGACCTAGAGGTTAGGCTGGGAGATGGGGGCTGTAATGCAGCCTAATCCCTGAACACCTTTTGGAAGCCAGCTTTGTCCCAGACTGTCATACCCCGGAGCCAGTCACTTAACCTCTGACCTTCATTTTGCACATGCATCTGATAAGAGGCCTCTTTCAGCCCAAAAATTCTAGGTCTTTGAAGTATAAAATCAAAGAAGATTACCCCTTTAAGAACCTAAGAGATTATCTAGGTTAACCATACTTACCTGATAGATTAAGAAAATGAAACTCGGTAATAAAAAGGTTGGGGAGAATGACGCTCTGAGGTTTGATTTTAGCTTCAAGTGTCATTTACACTTAGGGTGATATTTGGTATTTCTGGGTAACCCTGTGACTGCTCCACAACCCCACCCCAAGGTGACCATTGAGATTTCCTGCTCCAGGAGCCTCCAGTAACGCCATCTGTGTTTCGCCCTCTAGGCAACGGGGAGCTGAGCAACAAAGAGTTTGTCTCCATCATGAAGCAGCGGCTCATGAGAGGCCTGGAGAAGCCCAAGGACATGGGCTTTACCCGCCTCATGAGGGCCATGTGGAAGTGTGCTCAAGAGACAGCATGGGACTTTTCCTTTCCCAAATAGTGACCTGCAGTGCCTGGAGGGTGCAGACTGCTCCCACAGCTCCTGTGCCTTCCAGCATGACTGATGGGGCATGGGCAAGGCCAGCCCGGTGCCCCTGGAAGTACTACTTGTTCCCTTCAGAGGACACAACCTGTCAACCCCACCAGCCGCCTTTCTCCCTTTTTCCCAGGGCTTAGTCAACACAAATTTTCTTTCTGCCTCCTTCACGTTCTCCTCCCCAAAAGCCTGCATTGGACGTGTTGCCAGCTCCTCTTCTGTGTCATGTTATCAGGATTTTCACAGATGTAGGCTAGGTAGGGCCTGTGAGCAGGCCTAGAGGGCAGCTGTGAGCCTGAGGATGCTCCCCCAGAGAGGAAACATTCAAGCCTCCCTTTCCTCCCTGCATTGCTTTCACCTTCCTAATATTTTTTAAAGGAAGTTGTTTGCTTTCCCCCTCACCCACTTTTTAAAGAGAATTTCATATAGGGGAAAAACACAGAACAGCAGTTTGAGTATCTGTGACCAATGGTAATGAAGGAAACATGATCAGTGTTGAAGGGTCTGACCAGAGGATGAATTTATTTTATGTTCCAGTCTGGCTCTCTCTCTCTGGCCTTGAGGAAGTAACATTCAACAGGAGGAAAAATCTGGCACCACTGAGTTCCTTACCTGTAACCAGCAGTGAATAAAGAGTATTGGGCTTGCCTCCTGAGCTTCTCTGGAAGAGTCGGCAATGATGCCCGATTAACGAGCAAAATTCATTGTCTCTCTCTCTGTGGCACCATTTCTGATTATTTTCCCATGGGAGCTATAGAACACTGCTTCTCCACAACAGAGGCCTAGATCAGGATCTGTATCTGTCCTCAGTCTTAAACACTTCTGAAATAGCACTATAAATATACAATTTGGCAATGAATTCTACAAAAGCTCCTGTCACCTTCTTTCTTCCCATTCATACTCCACCAGGTTTGAGTCCCCTGCTCATAACAGGTAGGGACTGTTATGACCGAAATGTCAGTGTGATGAGGAGGGGTTCTGGGACACAGTGTGTGGAGGGTACTTGGTCTGCAAACTCAAACACAGATTCCAGGCACAGTCTTCCCACCAGCTACATGACTGAGGCCCAGGCTTCTTAACCCCTTGGGGATCTTAGATAGATTTCAGAAAGGTAAGTGAACTTGGATGGGAAAAAAAACGACATCTTTATTTTTACTACCCTCTAACTAAAATGAATCATTTCCTTCAGTTACTAAGAAACATGATTCTTAGAAGGGCCCCAGGGGCTACATCAGACTGCCCAGGGGATGTGTGAGAACCTCTGCTTTAGATTCATCATTTCACCTCCAGACCTCTGTTTGCTCATTTGTAAAATGAAGTGATTGGACTAGATTTGCATTTGAGATTATTCTAGCTCTAAAGTTTTATGATTCTGTGATTGGCTGAGATTCCTTCAGCTTCCATAGAAGCTCAGCTAACTGGACCTGTGTGGCCATGGATGGTCTCTCTACATAGGCCTTGTCTGTATAATCCAAAAGTTTGATGTATAAGGCGACTGTTAAAATGCCGAGCTCACGGAGTCAGCATCTGTGGACAATGACCTCTTACGATCAGAAGAAAAATGAAGTCCTGCAGGGGTCTTAGCGGATCAACAAGGAAACATCAACATTTCCCCTGAAATAGTTTGAAAATCCCAGTCCTAACATCCCACCCTGGGTCACATCAGACCAATTTGTAACCTTTCTTTTTTCTCCGAGGGCACCATGCTTTCTAACCTTGTCCATTCTTGCTTCCTCTATACTGGGAAATTGTAACTTCATCTGCTTGAACAACTGTGGGACCCAGGTAAAACCTGCCTCTCCCACCCAGCCCACACAGGACACAAGGCAAGTGAGAGCTTCACCTCAGTCTCCATAGTTCCCCTTGTCTCTAGGTGCTCCTCCCTGCCTCTTCACCTCCAGCACAGCAGAACAGGATTCTTGGAGCAAATCAGAGATGTAGAGACAGAAGATGACTGAGAAAACATGCTGAGCCAGGTCGTCTGAACCTGATGGCACATGAGTAGAAAGAGACTGCCTCAGCACGCCAAGTTCCAGAGGCCAGTGCCAAGGGGCAAGCTAAGTGCCTTACGCTCTCAGTCTTTGCTAATGCACTGATCAATTAGGAAGCCAGAGAAGGTCTCCTCATTCAGCAAACCTAAGCCCTGAGCTTCTCTTATGTCATCTTTCCGATGCAACCAAAGCACCCCTAATCTGTGTTCTCCCTTGCATCCCCCTAACACTCTGGGTGGAGAAGCTTATGGCATTAAGGTAAAAGATTTCCCTCAGTTTTCCCAATGAGGGGAAAGAATTAGGTGTTGGACCAAAGATGAAAAGAACCTTCTGTTCCTTCTGCTAGGAGACTAAGGGCCACAGTGGGACCCCTACTCCATACATTCTACTGCCTAGCACTTGTGCCTTGGAGAAAGGGCATGAGGACAGATGTAACAGGCTGTTCAGAAGGTGAAGGCTGAAACCAGATCTCATGATCATGAATACAGACAGGACCTTGAGAGTGGTCGAGTCCAAGCCTTTCGTTGTGCAGAGAGCTAAGGAGATTACGATGGTGACTGGCTCCTGTCAACAGAGTAAGAAGAGTATTACCAGAGTTTCTCTGCAATTTTAGTACTATACCAGATTATTGTCATTCATTTGTTTCAGTTGTGTCCAACTCTCCACAACCACATTTGGGATTTTCTTGGCAAAGATAATGGAGTAGTTTACTTTTTCCTCCAGTTCATCTTACAGATGAGGAAACTGAGGTAAGCAAGGTGAGGGGACTTGTCCAGGGTTACACAGCGAGTAACTGTTGGAGGCTGGATTTGAACTCAGGTCTTCCTGTCTCCAGGTCCAGCACTCTACTGCCTGCATACCTGATTACCAAAGAATTACTTTACAATTACACAGAATTCATTTGGAGGAATATCAAGTGATATAATGGGGGGTGGGGTGGAGTGGAAGGAGTAAGACTAGGTTCTACTAACTCTAAAACAGTCCTTCAGAGCAGTAACTGAACTCTCTCAAACACTGAAAAATAGAATAGGCAACACAGAAATGAGAAATCCTGCCTGTGGGCCCCAGATTCAAGGGCATCCACTCTTCAGTCAAGAAACATTCACTAAGCACCAACTTTATGCCAGGTACCATGCCTAGGGGCTGTAACGGATACAGAGAAAACAGGTCCTTCTTTCCTCAAGAAGCTCATGTTCTGTGAAAGAGTCATGTCCACTGAGAAGAAAATGTATGTACAAAGAAATGGGGGGAAGGGGCTAATGACTAACGGATTGGGAAGGACCTCAAGGAGGAGATGGCCGCCTAATTGAGCCTTGAAGAGAGAAAGGGGCTCTAAGAGGTGATCAGCCCAAGGACAAACTACTGAGAAAAGAGGCTTTATCAGAGCAGAACTTTTGGGAAGAGCAGAAAACAGACTGGTTAAAAAACAGATTCAGATCAGCAGCTGTCACCTCGCAGCAGAACAAATTCCAGATGAATAAATTATCAAAATGTAAATGTCACTATTTTTAAAGTTAGGGATTAAATTATATATTTTACAGTTATGGATAGAGAAAAATATAACCTGATAAGGAATAAACAATATTATGAAAGGCAAAATAGACAATTAAAATTTAAAAACTTTCCTGTGAATAAAATGAATAGGGCTAGAATGAGAGAAAAGATAGGGATGGAGAAAAAATGTTATCAATTCTGATAAAAGAATGATACCCAGAATCTATAGGAAATTGATACAAATATGTCTGAAAGCCATCCTCCAAAAGATAAGCGGTCAAAAGAAATGGAAGAAGCAATTTTCATAAGATGGAGTCATAAACTACCTGAAAATATTTTCAGTATCACTACTAATTAGAAAAGTGCAAATTAAAGTAATCCTGAGATACCACCTCATACCCATAAAGCTAGCAAAGACACTAAAAGATGACAAAGCTGGTTGGAGGATCTGTGGGAAAACAGGCACAATAATTCACTGCTGTTTGAGCTATAAATTGGCTTAGCTGTTCTGGAAAATAAGCTGGGATTATGAAAGAAAAATCACTAAATTATTCATACTCTTAGACCCAGAGATTCCATTTCCGGGACTATAGCCAAAGGAGATTACTGGTAGCAAGAAAAGACCCATAGGTACAAAAATGTTCATTCATTTCAGTGTTGTGACAAAAAAACTGAAAACAAAATATATACCCAACATTTAGAGACCAGCTGAACAAATTGTAGTATGTGAATGTAATGGATTATTACTATGCCATAAAGAATGATGAAATTAAAGAAAGCAGAGCCAACAGAACAATATAAAGAAATTTTAATGCAAAGAAATCTGAGAGAAGTAATAAAATTGTGGTCAAATGCAATGCTAGATGTCAATCACATGCTGCCAAAGGTGACCCTCCTTTATGTAAACCATCAATAAACTGTTTTAGGGAGAATGTATTTTGTAAGGAGACTTATCTGGGTATTTGTGGAAAAGTCTGTTGTGTCAACACAATTTTTTTTTTTAATGAAGACTTAGAGTAGGGCCACATTGAATTCTACAGAACCATGAAGAAGATGTGGACTGATGTGCCACACATTTATTCAATAAATATTTATTGAGCCCCTATCATATGCAAGGTCAAATGCTGAACACTTCGGAGTTTACAAACAAGAATGAACAAATCATCTTCCCAATAAGTAGGTTTGTACTCGCCTGATCCAAAACTGAGGTGGGAGGGGGAGGGTGAGGGGGGGGAAACACCACCAGTATGTTGCCTGTAGAATAAAAGACAAACTCCTCAGCCCAGTATTTGTCGTGTACCACACTCCCCTTCAACATACATTATCTCACTATTTCTAAATTGAGTCACCACTTGTTTCCCAGTCTCATACTACTGTCTCCTGCTTCTGTGTATTTACAAAAGCCATGCAGAGTATTTAGGACAAAACGTCACCTGGTTAGCCTGCCTTATTCTGACCAATCTGACTGATCTTCTTAAAAAACATTATTACCATCGTATCATTTCCCTCCCGTACTTTAAAAAAAAAATGGTTTTCAGTTTTCTATCACATCAAGTCTAAATTCAGTCTGACTGAAGTTCCTCCATAATCGGACCCTGACCTGACCTGGCTCCCCACCACACATCCTCTATTCTGCTGAGCCATCTGTTCCCTGCCTCTGAACCTTCACTGATGTCTGTGCTCATGGTATCCATCCGCCTTCTTCAGCTACCTGTGTAAAGCCCAGTTCTAACCACCACTTCCTCTGGGAAGCCTTCCCTTCTTACCCCTCCAGCCCATGGCACTATGAATTCCAGTCCTGCTAGTTCTGATCACACAACTTGGCACCACTATTCTGACTTAACATCTTTGTTTTATGTGTATTACTCCTCTCTCCCGCTAGACGATAAGCTCTCTGAGAGCCAGGCCCATAGCACTTCTTCCATATCTGTCAGATCACCCACACAGTGTGACTCAAACATCTGTCAGTTACTGAGCACCTCTAGGCGCTAGACTTAAGCGCATCCCAAAGTAACTTCTTAATTATACTGACACTTCTGGGTTTATATGGTTCAATTTCAGTCCTCAGAGATTCTCACAAATGGTTTTCTTTGGCTCGTGTCTCAGTTTGTGTACATCAGGATATAGTTCATGTAGTCATCAGTACAGAAAAGGCAAAAGAGCCCTCATGGCCCACAGAAGCAATCAGGCTAACCCCACATCAAATACAGGGCAGTCTTTACTTCCCCTGAAAAGCCAATGGCACCAGTTTCTCATTCAGGAACTTAGAATGATCCTACAGCCCTGCTCTTCTCCTCTCATCCCCTCGTCACACAGATCTATGTGAGCTCTTCCTTTTAATCCAATCTAGGTCATTTATTAAGTGCCCACTATGTTTAAGACATCATAAGAGGTGCTGGGGATACAAAATTCAATAAACAATTCTGGACCTTAAAGAGCTAACTTCTACTGGGTAATGCAATGAAAAACTAGCTAGCTATCTAGGTAGCTAGAAGGCCAAGACCTGAATTAACATCCTGCCTCGGGCACTTACTAGTTGTGTGATCCTGGGCAAGTCATTTACCCTCTGCCCACTATTGTGCTATGAGAAATGATGAGCAGGCAGACTTAAGAAAAACCTGGACGTATATGAATGTATGCTGAGTGAAATGAGCAAATGTATCGCATCAAAAAACAAACAAATAATGAAACGCCAATGACACACCACAAGTTTGTCAAGACACTCGTTGACCAATTAAAGGGCGATTTTCGTGTATCGAAAACGCATCCATCCATATCTTCTGCGGACAGTAGATTAAACAATAAACTACATATTCCCAATGTGGGACAAAGAAAACGGGACTGCATTGTGTGTTCTAACAGGAAAACACCTGGTGGCAGGCGTCAAACCACTTATTACTGTCAAACCAAGAATCACCTACCTAGCAAAACTGAGTATAATGCTTCATTCATATAATGGTCATTCAATGAAATAGAGGACTTTCAAGCATTCTTGATGAAAAAACCAGAATAGAAAATTTGACATTCAAATACAACAAGCAAGAGAAGCATGAGAAGATAAACAGGAAAAAGAAATCATCAGGAACTTATTAAAGTTGAACTATTTACATTCCTACATGGAAAAACGATAATTGTAACTCATGAGAATTTTCTCAGTATGAGAATAGTTGAAGGGAATATATATGTATACATGTACACATACATATATATTTATATATATGTATGTATAGGAGGATGTATGTGTGTATAAATATATGAGTGTGTGCATATGTATTTACATGTATACATAGATGGCACAGGATGAGTTGAATGTGAAGGGATGATATCTAAAAAAACTAAAAGGTGAGAGGAATAGAATGAGAGAAGGAGAAAAGGAGAGAGAATAAATTATTTCAAATAAAAGATGCAAGAGAAAACTTACAATGGAGGGGAAGAACAGAAAGGTGAAAGGGAATGGGTCAACCTTATTCATTGAATTTGGCTTAAGGAGAATAACATACACACTCATGTGGGTGTCTTACTCTACAGGAAAGTAGGGGGGAAGGAGATAAGAGGGGGGATGATAGAAGGGAGGGCAAATTGGGGGAGAGGGTAGTTAGAAGAAAACATTTTTGAAAGGGGAGAGAGTCAAAGTAGAAAATAGAATAAGTGGGGGGCAGGAGAGGATGGAGGGAAATATAGTTAGTCTTTCACAATATAACTACTATGGAAACATTTTATGTAACTACACATGTACAACCTATGTTGAATTGCTTGTCTTCCCAGTATGGGGAGGAGGGTAGGAGGGAAGAAGGGAAAGAATCTGGAAATCTAAGTTTTAAAAACATGTTTTAAAAAATTGTTTTTTGCATACAACTGGGAAATAAGATATACAGGCACTGGGGTATAGAAATCCATCTTTCCGTATTAGAAAGTTAGAGGGGGTGATGGGGAAGGATATGAGAGAGAACATATTGGGGGAAGGAGTATGCAATAGGCTTGCTTTCTTGGGGGGGGTAGGGGAAAGATGGGGAGAAAATTTGTAACTCAAAATCTTGTGGAAATGAATGTTGAAAACTAAAAATAATTTTTAGAAAAGAGTAAATAAGGGTAAAATAAATGAATAAAAATGAAACTTACTCCTCAAAACAAGAAAGCAGACTAGCAGAAATTAGGCTCAAACCAGCACATTTTACCTTATTCCACAATACATTCTAAATGTAGATAGATGGTGATCTAACATTAAAAATGACACCCTAGGGGCAGCTAGGTGGCTCAGTGAATAGAGCACCGGCCCTGGAGTCAGGAGTACCTGAGTTCAAATCCGGCCTCAGACACTTAACACAAAAATAAAACTAGCCGTGTGACCTTGGGCAAGTCACTTAACCCCAACTGCCCTCCAAAAAAAAAAAAGCCAAAAACAAAAATGACACCCTAAAAGGAAGAGCACTATTAACTTCTCGTAGCTCTGGGTAGGAGATATATTCTTAGCCAAACAAGGCAATAGAGGCAATTACAAAAAATATAATGGATTACTTTGATTACATGAAACTAAAAAGTTTCTATGCAGACAAAATTAATGCGTCTAGGGGAAGAAGGGAAGTGATGGGGGGGGGGGGAATTTGTCAATTTAGCATATGAATATACATATATAATATATTGATACAAATACATATAAAATAAACCATTTCCCTACATACATACATAGGTATGTAGTCAAAGGATATGAACAAACAGTTCTCAAAAGCAGAGTGCAGACTATTAACAAACAAGTATGTGCCGACTCTTTTTTTTTCTTTCTTTTTGGAGGGGGGAAGGCGGGGCAATTGGGGTTAAATGACTTGCCCAAGGTCATACGGCTATTAAGTGTCTGAGACTGGATTTAAAGTCAGGTACTCCTGACCCCAGGACCAGTGCTGTGTTCACTGCACCACATAGCTGCCCCCAATTCTCTAAAAACAAGAAAAATGCAAAGCAAAACAACCCAGAGGTTTCACCTCACATTCTGCAGATTAGCAAAGAGGACAAAAGACAGGAATTAGTGTTGGAGATGTTGTGGGAAGATAGGTACGCTGCCGCATGGTTGGTGAACTACGAATAAATGCACCATTTTGAAAAATAACGGGATTATGCAAATAAAGTGACTAAAAAGTCTCCGTCCTTTGACCCAGAGATTCCCCTACTAGGTTTGCAGCCCAAGGAAGTCATTGATAAGAAGAAAGTCCCTGTATGCACCGAAATGGTTACAGCGACACTCAATGTGGCAGCCGAGAACTGGAAACACAGTAGACGCCCCCGGTTTGGGAACAGCTAAATAAACTGGCAGGTGAACATAAAGAAATATCCCTGCGCTGTACCAAGTGATGTGTGATGCAGGAACATGAACTAGCGCAGAGCCAAGTGAGCAAGGACTGGACAGCAGACAGCGTCAGTCAGTGGGCAACCGGCGCCTAAACGCTTCCTCAGGTCTTCGAGAGGAGACGCGCGCAATGTGCCCCACGCCTTTGCAGGGGCGTCCCCAGGGGAAACGCGTCGCACGTGTTCTCAGCCTTTGTCAATGTTCTTTGGGGCCGTGTTTTCTCTTTATAGTTTGACAACATCCACTCTTTTCCATGTATTAGTCACGCCGTTTTCCCTCTTTTTTATCCCGTCTTTAAAAATATTATTTGTTATATGGGATGACTGGGAGGGGAGCAGAGATATTGAAAGGAGAACAATAATAGTGACATAGCAAAGCACAAACGACATCAATTAAAAACTTATTTTTTTTTAAAGGGCATTAAAAATGACTCCCCATCCTCGCCCTTTTCCTAAGTAGATTGGCGTATGGAGGAAATTCCAGGCAGAGCTGTTCCCCCCACCACCACTCCCCGCCACGCGCACGTACGGAAGCCATGAGCTGAGCCCGGGATCGACGTATCGGCCCGAGGCCGCGTCCGGTCGGCAGCACGCGCGGGGGCCTCCCGTCAAATCACTTCTTCCCTCCGCCACAGCCGCAGGCTTCTAGGCAACACCCCAAAGCCCAGCAGGACTTCACTCTTTCCTCGGTCATCGGTCCCAGAAAGGCAACTCGGCGCGGTCTAAGGGCTTGGGCGCCACCTGCCGCCCACACGGCTTCACGCCGGTGCTCCGAGGCCAGCCCGAATCCTGCCCCCGGCTGGGGTCTGCGCCCCCCTCCCCATCTGCCTCGACCTCAGGCAGGACTGGTCGGCTGGAAGGGGTGGAAGGGGAAGGGCGGTGTTCGAAATGAGGGACCGGGGGAGTGGAAAGCGCCCCGAACTTGGAGTCAGAGCCCCGCGCCTGCATGGGCCGGCTACTTGTGCGACCCGCACGACTTCTGCTCCACAAACCAAGCTGTGGTTTGTCCTGGGTCTACCACGAGGGAGAAGGTCCAGTCCGGCTCTACGGCCGATGACGTTATGACTTCGTTAGGGAGGGAAAAGAAGAACCTACGAGTGTCGGGATTCGTTATTGAGAGTTCATCTACTGCGGACAAAGGGATGAGGCGCGTCTAAAGTGGGTGCCCGGTGCCGCGATCCAGGACGTAGAACAGTGGACCGAGAGCGGGGAAACTCGAGTTTTAGCCTGTTAAGTCAACTCTACCAGTACGAGAAGGGGCAGGGTGGTACCGCAGGTAGAGAGCTAGGGCGCAGAGTCTGAGACCGGGGTTCAAGCCCTGCCTCTGATCCATACCGGCCGTATGGCCGTGGGCAGGTCACTACACCTCTCGGTACGCTGAAAAGAAAGTGTTACCTGCATGAAGAGGGAGAATTTCCTCAGGAGGGAGTTCCCTAAACCAGGGAACTCCTGGGGCCAAACACTGTGCTAAGTACTAGGCAGACAAAGACACAAGAGAAAAGGGTTCCTGTCTTCAGGAAGCTTGTGTTCTACCGGAGGAATGCGACGCTTACAGATTACATTATTATTAGTTATTAATAACAATAATGGCAGCAGACAGCTATGTAGTGACTGCTGTGTGCTGAGCCCTTTACAGGCCTCACCACAACCTAAAAGGTGGTGCTGTGATACCCCCATCTTGCAGCTGAAGAAACAGGCAAACAGGTTAAATGAGGGTCACACAGCGAGCCGGCGTCGGAAGCGGGACTGGAACTTAGGTCTCCCTGACTGCAGCCCGGTGCTCCATTCCCTGCACCGGTGGGCTGATCAGTAAATGAGAGTACCAGAAGCTTCCCACCAGCCCCCCATTTCCTCTAACATGAAATGTAAACCCAGGATGACTTTCGAGATCTTCCGTACTCCAACCGCCACACTGCCTGGCCAACTTCTGTTCCGTTTGCGTCCTCCAGCTCCAAAGGGCAGAGGTAAGGAGAGAGTGCATTCCAGGCAGCGGGGCAGAGGGTGGGTAACACAGTGAGGTTATTTGGCAGCAGCAAAGAATGAATGGAGTTAAGTGGCACAGATCTGAAAGGGGGCAGTGGTACCAGAGGAGGAAGGGCTGTAAAAGCCAGTCTGAGTGTATACTGGAGCCCAGAGGGTAGAGACAGCCACTGAGGGTTCCTGAGCAAAGCAGTTGCGTGGAGGATGGC
The DNA here is from genome assembly GCA_028646575.1 of Pseudocheirus occidentalis. Classification (NCBI taxonomy): domain Eukaryota; kingdom Metazoa; phylum Chordata; class Mammalia; order Diprotodontia; family Pseudocheiridae; genus Pseudocheirus; species Pseudocheirus occidentalis. Next base: position 41,024,378 of record CM053598.1, on the reverse strand, counting down.
CTGGAAAGGGGATCGATTGGAAGGAGGGAGGTCAGTGGGAAGGGTATGGGAGCAATTCAGGCTAGAGGGCAAAACAGCCTGAACTAGGGTGGTGGCTTTCAATGGAGGGAGGGGGAGGCTGTGAAAATGAGCTCCACAAGACTTGGTGACTGATTATATGGGGGACATGGGGAATAGTAATGTGTAGGACACTTCTAAGGGTGCAAACAAGATCACCATGATTCTGGGGCAAAGAAGGTCCCCTCCTCCCCAGGCCTTCCATAGAGTCAGCATGCCACCCAAGGAGGAAGAGTCTGGGGAGACCTGGGTCATTCCATTGTATGTCCCCAGAGCCTTTAGCTGCCCTGACTCGGTAGCCATTCAGGGAACTCTCACTTATCTCCCAGCTGGGAGCCCCTCAGCAATGTGTTCCTGAAAGGAATCCAGGACAGGCAGCTGTCATTGTGCTTTAGGGGAGGCCTATTACTCATTTGAATCCCTAAGATCAGAGGATAATAAACTGAGAGAGGAAGGGTCCACCCCTTCCTTTTACAGATGAAAAACCAAGGTCCAGAGAAAAAGACTTCACCGAATCCTAAATTTAAAGCTAGAAGGCACCTCAGAGGCTAATCTGGTTCAATCCCCTCATTTTATAGATAAGGAAACTGAGGCATGGTGTGGTTAAGTGACTTGTCCAATGTCATACAGGTAAAATCGTAAGAGTTAGAATTTGAACCCAGGTCCTGTTTCAGAATTCAGCACTTTGGGAATCACTATCCTTTGTTTTTGTCTCACATCCAACCTATATAGTATAAGGCATATCATAGATGCTCAAAAATGAACGTGTTGGCTAACTGCTTTTCCATTTGTGAGCTGTCACTCTAATTTATGAGTCCTGTGGTAGCTTCAGGCCACAGGTGGAAAGAAGTCTGTTCTTGGGTATTTCCTCTTCCCACAAGTACAAAGGAGCCACCTCAAATTTCTTCTACAAATAGATTATTTCCATACTTTGGGCCACAAATGTTCCCAGTCTACCATCTTGTCCCTTGTATTCACTGTCTGTTTAGACCAAAGCAAAAGATTTATTAGCCCAACATCAGCCTAATTCAATAATACTCTACATTAGACTTAGGCAAAAACAAACAATAACCAAAAAAAAAAAAATACCCCATGGTGGAATGACTCAGGGGAAATAACTTGCTTTCTCCCTGGAATCTTCAGGGCAAAGATTTGTGGAGCCCAGAAGCCAGATCAAATGCTCATCTTTGCTTAGTCACTAATCTGCTCTGCACCTACCCCAAAGCAACTGCTATTTTTTCCCCAAGGATCTCCAGTGTGGTTGGTTGGTCATTCTATAGGCAAATGGATAGAATTAGGTCTTCCTTGTAACAGCTTAACTTCAATTTCCTTCTGTGAGAGAGGAGAGCTGTGCTTGTGGTTCAGGGCTTAGGAACTTCCATTTGTTAATAGGTAATGTGAAACAGTAGAAAGAGCACTGAGATCTAAGGCAATGAAAAGGCTACATTTTAAAAAAAATAAATATTTTATTTTTCCCAGTTACATGTAAAGGCAATTTTTAACATTTTTTAATAATTTTGAGTTCTAAATTTTCTCTCTCTCCCTCACCTCCCCTCTTCCTGAGACAATAAGCAGATTGTTATAGGCTGTACATGTTCAATCATGCAAAATATATCACCACTTTAATCAGGTGAAAGAAACAGATCCAAATGAATAATGAAAAAAAAAATACAGAAAGTGAAAAATAGCATGCTTTGATCTGCATTCAGACTCTTATCAGTTCTTTCCCCGGAGATGGACAGGCAGTTTCATCATGAATCCTTTGGAACTGTCTTGGATCATTGTATTGCTGAGAAGAGCTAAGTCATTCAGTTGATCATCACACTAGTACTGCTTTTACTGTGTACAATGTCCTACTGATTCTGCTCACTTCATTTTGCATCAGTTCATATACATCTTTCTAGGTTTTTCTGAAATCCACCTTTTCATCATTTCTTATAACACAGTAATATTCCATTATAATCATATTCCACAACTTGTTCAGCCAATCTCCAACTGACAGGCATTCTCTCGATTTCCAATTCTTCGGCACCACAAAAATAGCTGTTATATTTCTATACAAAGAGGTCCTCCTGCCCCCATGTTTTTAAAAATCTTTTTGAGATACATACCTAACAGTGATATTGCTGGCTCAAAGAGTATGCACAGTTTGGTAGCCCTTTGGGTAGAGTTCCAAATTGCTCTCCAGAATGTTTGGACCAATTCACAACTCCACAAACAGTGTATTAGTGCCCCAATTTTAACACATCCCCTCCAACATGTATTATTTTCCTTTTCTGTCATATTAGCCAATCTGATAGGTGTGAGGTAATACCTCAGAGTTATTTTAATTTGCATTTCTCTAATCAATAGTGATTTAGGGCATTGAAAAGGCAATTCTTAAACAAAAATTATCAACAAACACATAAAAAATGTCCAAAAGATATGATAAGTGTCCATTAAAACAACTCACCATTCCACCTGATACCCATCAAACTGGCAAAGGCAATCAAGGTTAACAACTCAATGATGGCCACCAACCAAGAGACACACAGGTATGGTGCTGGTGGAGCTCTGAATGGATTCAATCTTCTAGAAAGAGATGTAGAATAGTGTAGTGTTACAAAGGGAAGCGTGCCTTCCAGACCAGTAGTCCCACCACCAAGGATCTACAAAAATATCCCTACTGATATTATTTTAATAGCAAAAAAACACAAGCAAAAAAAGTATCCAACCATTGAAGAAGGGCTAAATACATAATGACATATTAACAAAATGGACTATTATCATGCCATGAAAAATGGAAAGGTAGCTTGTCATACTGGATAAGGAACCAGCCTTGAATTAGACACTTATGTTCACTTCTATCTCAGAGCCTTACTACCCATGGGGCCCTGAACCAGTCACAAACTCTCTGGGCCTCAGTTTCCCTAACTCTTCAACTGTAAAATGAGAGAACTGAACTAGAGAGGTACCTTACAGCTCTCCAGATCTAAGGTCCTGTGATCTTAAGGATTCACCATCTGAACCACACTGCTTCTGTGACCCGAGCCAAGCCACAACCCCTTAGTGCCACAGGAAACTCTGCAAAACAGTTTCAGATTGCGTGGGTAGGTAGGTAGATGATATAGTGGAGACAGTGCTGAACTTGGAGTCAGGAAGTCCTGAATTCAAGTCTTGCACAGAAGACTTACTGACTGTGTAATACTGGATAAGGCATTTAACATCTCTGCTGCAGCTTCCTCAGCAGCAGCAGCATCTGCCCTCCTGCTCCTTGTTAGGCTAAAATGAAATAATGCTTATGTAGTACTTTGCAAACCTTAAAGTATATATAAATATACATATGCATATATTGTATACATTAAACAGAGAGAAATATATATATATAGCATATGTGAATGTCATTTCTAGATCTTCATCTAGGCGAAGCTAGCTAAAGGTAGTTGTCCTCAAGGGCTCTGTCCCGGACCCTTTTCTCTTCTCCCTCTATACTGTTTCACTCGGTGATTTCATCAGCTCCCATGGTTTCAATTAGCATCTCTATGTTTATCATTCTCAGCTCTGCTTATCCAGTGCTAACCTTGCTTCTAACTTTCAGACTTGAATTTCCAATTGACCCCTTCTCAGAATGAAATGCATGCACCAAAATATATAGGATTTCAAGTCCTCCAGTCTCCAACTGTCTCTATTGGACATCCTGAACTAGATATCCTGTAGACATATTAAACTCGACATGTCCCAAACTGAAGTCATTAAATTTTCCCCCAAAACCTCCCCTCTTCCTAACTTCCCTATTACAATGAAGGGTTCAACTATCCTTGCAGTCACTCATCCAGACTTACAACCATCATCCTTGATGCCTCACTCTTTTTCATCCCCTATATCCAATCTGTTCCCTGGCCTGTCAATTTTACCTTCAGAACAACTCTTACACATGCCCCCTTCTCTTCTCAGAAACTACTACAAGCCTGATGCAGGTCTTCCTCACCCACATCTGGAATATTAAAAGAGCCTTCTCGTTGGCCTCCCTGCCTCGTCTCTCCCTTCTCCAGTCCATCTTTCTCCCATTCAGCTGTCAAATTAACCTGCCTAACGTGGAGAACTGACCATATCATCCCCTGACTCATTAAACTCTACTAGCTTCCAGTCACCTCCAGGATCACATATAAAATCCTCTGTCTGGCAGTCAAAGCTCTTCACAACCTGGCCCCTTCTGACCCTTCCAGTCTTCTTACACCTACCACCCTACATCCCCTCTCCGTAGTGCCACTACCTTCCCCCTACTGATGATCTCTGAATTATCATACATACTCCATCTGGCTCTCTCCATATAGACATACGTCTGCACGTGTGTAATCTGTACATAACTGCCTGCATGTTGTCTCTCCCACCTGACTGTGATTTCCTTGAGAGGAGGGATGGTCTTCTGTCCTCCTTTGTGCTTAACACAGAGCATGGCACCCAGGAGGTGCTTAATAAATGCTTGCTGGCTGACAAAAGATGGAAAAGAGAAATTCCCTAAACCGTCTAAATCACTGGTCTGGACAAAAAAATAAGGATTCAACATAATATGGTAAAACTTACAAAGTGTGTAAGAGTAAAGAAAGCTGAACCAAAAGGATATGCTACTGTTAGGGACAATAAGAGAAATAAGACCACATGAAATACACAGAAAACTACACCAAAAAGAAATGAGAAATGCCCAGACAGTTAAAGGAGACAGGAAGGAGGAAGATATGTCCTCGAGGTGAGACCCTAGGGGTCCACCTGTCAGGGTCTCTGATTCCCAGGGTCTTACTGGGGAGGGTGTGCATTGTCATTAGGTCTCTGCCGTGTGGCCTTTGGGGAGCTCCACATGGGAACCCCAAATGAGTGTCTTAACTCTGGAGATTAGATCCAATGTACCTTCCATTTCTCTCCTATGTAGTTGTTCGCATGTTGTCGCTCCCAGCCCCCAAGGAGAATCTAAGCTCTTTGAGGGCAGGCACTGTTTTAACAAATTCCCTTCCAATCCTCATATTTGAAGCTGCTAATTTGATCCCTTTTATTTTGTAGTGAGAAGGGGGAAACTGGGCTAGGTAAGGAAGGGCCTCATTTGGGAAGGTTCCCCTCCCCCCCTGCTAAAAAATAACTCCTGTTCATTCCACTGGTTAATATTCATTTGGATTAAGGACTTACTCTTTTAAAATGCAAATATCTATGAGCCATTTGCAGCTCGGTGTTAATCATAAAACCCAAACAGCTATCAATTAATACATTAATTTAACAAACATTTACTAAGGCCTATATGAGGTACAAGGTACTGTGCTAAGTGCTAAGGTTACAGAGATAAAAATGACAGTCCTTTCACTCAAGCTTACATCCTACCAGGTGGCATATGATCTCATTAAGAGCTCAGCCACTGTGAGGATGGAAATTGTGATTTGAGGGGAAACATAATTTTCAAGCCTTGGGTAATTAGGAGGGGAGACCTGAACCAAGTCCCTTAGCAAGAGCCCAGAACTGGCCAGAGAAAAATAAAGGAGAGGGGAAGATAGGTGCTGAACCAGGGCATGGCTTGACACCAACCATGCAATTTTGCTGATGCTGCTTTTGGTAATTTTGTGGCCTATGTATGTCCTACATAAACTAAGCTACGGGATTCTGCTTTCCACTGAGGATCCTCTCTTGAACTTCTTGGAGTTTAGCTCTTTCCAATGAGCTAAATTGTGCTCAACCCTTTCCTTAGTCTTAGAGATCAGCTGCTGTCCTAGCCTATAGAAGGACCAAGGTCTTGCTTCTAGAAAAAACAGCAAACAGTCCTCACACCGTTCATTTCTTCAAGAAACACTCATCTTCCATGTGTAAGGGACCGTGCTATGTGGAAGGCAGAAGCCGTACACTCGAATCCTGGTACAAGTGAGGAAGACGAAATGCAGTGAGGCTCAAGGTGCTCTTCAGGGCTGGGGCCATTCAGAAGGGATGAGGGAAAACTTAGCGGAGGCCCTAGTGCCGCTTGTCTTAGAGGGAGGCTGCGCCCCGAAATGTGAAGGCAGAGACGTCTGGTGACGGGCTAGCCTCCGTGCCCAGGATGCGGGTTAGACCGCGCCGGCCCCCGTGGCCTCCAGGATCAAACAGAGTCCTCTTCGAGACTGGCCCTTCCCCACCACCTCCGCTCCCACCTCTCCACGTCCGGGCGCCCTTTTTACGAGGGGCTCCCCCCCCCCCACCGTCCGCGGCAGTGTCGGTGGCGGCGCCGTCGCTTCCCATTCACCCTGCTGCCCACACTCCTCTGCCAGAAGGGAAGGTCTTGGGGAGGGACCGCCCCCACACTGCCCCTTAATGTCTCACAGTGGCGGGATCCCCTCGGATAAAAATGCAAACTCCTGGGCTCCCAGTCTGGCCTCAGCCCCCTGTAGGACACCGGTTCCGCCTCCGCGCCCCCACCCTGCTCCTCCTTCAATCACCCGGCATTTACCTATCTGTCCCAATGCAGCAGTGAGCAAGGCTGGCCTGGGAGTCATCCAGATATGGGTTCGAGTCCTGCCTCTCCCCTGCGCCGGCTGGGCGCCTAGGAGCGGCAGGAGTCACGGAGCTGTGGTCCTTCAGCTTCTGCCCAGCGCAGCTCCGCTCGGGCTCGCTGAGGGCGCCCCGCGGGAGGCCCACTCTAAGTGCTGCGAGGGAAGGGCAGGACTTTCCTTCAGTCCTCGTCGCCAAGCGGGCCTCAAAGGCGATCCGAGGGAGACGGGCCCTTACCGAGGGTCTGATCATAGAATCCGTCTGGTCCCGCGTACTTCACACCCGCCTCTGGCGCGGAAGGCCGCGGTGGAAGAGAGGGTGTTGTGACGTCATCTCCCCGCGCCGCTTCCGCCCCCCCCACTTCACTGTGCGCCGGTCGCTGGCGAAACCCGCCCTCCCCACCGGCCTTCGTCCGCCTCCTTGCCTCGCGCCCCGGTTCCGCCATGGAATCCAATAAAGATGAAGCCGAGCGGTGTATCACCATCGCCCTCAGCGCCATCAAGAGCCGCCAACCCGAGCGGGCACTGCGCTTCCTGGAAAAGGCACAGAGGCTTTACCCGACGCCAAGGGTGCGCGGTGAGTGCGCGGCGCCGCCGACCGGGAGAACGTGCTGTCAGGGGCCGGGGCACGGTGGAGGGGGATGAGGGACGCGAGGCAAGGGAAGCGGACCGAGAGAAACGGCTGAAGGGGCTGGGGGAGGGGGATCAGAGACAGCAGGGCCCGTGGGCGCCTGCGCACTTGAGCGCGTAGGGGCTTCTGGGAGCGGTAGTCTGCCGACTTAGTTGCTTCGGAATCTGCTACTGTTGGAAAAACTAAGACGGGGGAAGAGTCTGCCGCTGGGCTGCGCGCGGAGCATCTCGGGACATGAAGTTTTCTCGGAGTGAGGCTGTGCTTCCCCCCGGGATTTCATGGGGAGGGGGCGGGGTCAAGGAGGAAAAGCCGAACTACATTTCCCAGAGGGCAGCGCGGCGGATGGGTGCCAGTTACTGGCTTGGGAAAGGAGTTGATTACAGTTGCTAGCTTTGGGAAATAAACCTACTTCTTTGGGGGTGGAAGGAGTCGGGCTCCAGCCTAGCTCCTTTGGCTCTGACACCTGCGGGCAGCCTGGTAGCCTCCGGCTGCTACGCCTTTGCGAGCGGGGGCCCCGCACCCCATTGATTCTCCCCAGTTTATCTCCCCGCCCCTTAATTGTGCGCTGTCTCTTTCCCCCGAGACTGTGCTTCTTGAGAGCAGGAGCTGTCTTCGCTTTTCTTTGTGTCCCCAAGAATTAGCGCCCGACATATAGTAGGCGCTTAATAAATGCTTGTTGCCTGACTGTGAAACCCACAAAACTAACCCTTATGGTCTCTGACTGCTGGCCTGCTGGAACCCACTACCCAGGAGCCAGCCAGGCCACAGCCGGACCAGCTTTGGAAACCTGCTGGGCTAACTGTGAGGGAGTTGGAGGAAGTGGGGAGGAAGCCTGTGACCGTCTAGGAACAGGTCATGTTTAGAAATGAGAAGCAGAAGGGTAGGGATAGGATCCTTGCCCCCACCTCTGCCCCCATTTTTCTTTTCAGCCTAAACTTTCAGATGCCACAGTGGTCCCCAAGAAATGCTTAAAGGATTAGAGGGTGGAATAGATTCTCCATGGAGGGTTTATGGGAGGGCTGGAAAAGTGATGGTATAGGATGAGGTGGGTTTGATATATGCCCTAATGAAGGAGAAAGCCTCACAGTGATTAGATGTTAACTCCTAGCAGTATCAGGTCTAAAGTTTCAAAGTTGACTATTCTGTTAGTGTAAGCCTCCACAGTCTATGCCTGGAAAATGTCAAACTGCTCTTAGTCTAGGAACTCTCCCCTCACACATTAGCAATATGGGAAGAAACTTTGGCATCAGAGAGGCATGGGGCTTCTGGACTTTCCTCTCTTTGTCCTGCTTGTAGGAGTTGACCTTTAACCTGTTTGCTCTCAGCCATCTACTGAAAACCTAGAGGAGCCATCTCTAGGAAGCTGTATGTGAAATGGGTCAATCTTTCAAAAGCTAGTATTGCCTCACAGTTAAGTCCCCTGCCAGCAGAGGAGCTGGACCAGATTAAACTGTAAGTGGGAAATATTTAACAAAATAAAATACAGTAAAAACATAGATAATAATATGTGGGTTTTTTTTTTTTGCTTTTTTTTTTTTTGGAGGGCAGTTGGGGTTAAGTGACTTGCCCAAGGTCACATGGCTAGTTTTTTTTTGTGTGAAGTGTCTGAGGCCAGATTTGAACTCAGGTACTCCTGAATCCAGGGCCGGTGCTCTATTCACTGGACCACCTAGCCGCCCTTTTTTGCTTTTTTGGGGGGGGCGTGGGGGGAAATATGTGGTTTTCTAAGTCAAGATACAGTCCACAGAGATCCTTACATATGATTCAGTAGCCCCCACAAACCTGTGGTGACGCTGCTGTCCTCTGAAATGCTATCACCTGTCCTGCATGTGCTGGGGACTAGAGAGGGAAAAAAAAAACCAGAACAGAAGGCCCAAAGTAGTCTGTCTGGTGGGGGTGACTGCCCATTTGCTGTCCTTCTCAGGAGGTACGCAGGTAGAGTCTCAGCGACTTGGAGCACCATCCTCCAAGAAGCTGCCACAGAAACCATCTCTCTTCTCCTTCTGTTTGGCCCCCCCCAGCCAGCAGCACAAGTTGACTTTTCTCAGATTCAGTCAGTGGGCCATTGTGATGCCACTATGCAGGTTTAAATTGGCTTACACTTAAAAGACAGATTGTAATCCAAGCCTCCTCTGTAGCTCCCAATCTCTCCTATCTGTAACTTTACACTGAATTGACCTATGGCAGAAAATTCTTGACCAAAGAAAGCAGGAGTTTTGAACTCGTGCATATTTGAATGCCTACAGGAACTTTATGGGTAAAATAATTGTTCTCTTTACAGAAGTCTATGGGATATTAATCCAGCTTTTTTCAAAACAGGTGCTTTTCACCATTTTGTAGTATAGATGAGCCCCAGAAGGTTAAATGAGTTGCTTCAAGCTGCCACACTGGACAGAGGTTTCTTCTATTCAAGAACTACCCCAGCCCCCCATCCCATTTCAATTGCTGCTTTCCCCAACTGTTGGAGTTTTTTCTCTCTTTCATGACCCTGACCTTTTTTCTTTTTTAAAAAAAATGTCAGACAACCCTGTAGTGAGACCCATAGGGAAACAGGGAGAAGGCCCGGGGATTACTGATGCCCTTCCCCTTGAGAGCCAGTCCATTATAACTTTCAGAGGGTGGGGTGAGGAGAGGCTTAGGCCTTTTTGTGATATATTTAATCCACACAAATGAAGGCGCTTCATCTGAGATACCCAGGAAGGAGCATGAGAAAGGAAACAGGGAAGAGATGGCAAGAATACATCCAGACCACAGTCACTAGAGAGACTGGGATACACCTGACTCTGTTGAGGGACAGTCTGAGACAGTCTTCCAGGGACAGCTTGGATTGGGTGAGATGACCTTTCAGGCCATTGCAGGAGGAAGAAGGACTCAGATCTCAGCTCTGGCCATTGCTTTATGAACATTCCACATTCAGTGTAGGGAAACACAGGGTCCCAGACAAGAGAGGCTGCTCGGGAATAGGGGAAAGATTCAAGACTTTTCCAAGCACTTGTGATTGGTGTCCCACATCTAACACCGTAGGCAGAAACTCAACAATTATTGAAGATGCATGGAGCAAGGGAGTTTTCGTACAAGTTTCAGAGAAAGGGCAGTTGTGTGGTAGGTAAGCAGACACAGTCTATTTCGATAAAGGATAGGATGAAAAAACAAAAATCAAAAACAGCTTTCTGGACTACTCAAATGTATCCCCTCAACTATTAACATCCCATGGTTCTGCTGTCACCAGGCCACCTGCAGGTGCCACCTGCCACGGGAAACCTACATTAAATATTTCCTCCGCCCCCTGTGGAAGCAAGAAACATGCTTTCCCCAAGTGTCAGTGTCTCTGGGGCCAAGGCCCCAACGCAGTCCTCGCCTTCAGAATTGGTTTTTGGGGAACCAGATGAATTCATGGCTTATGCTGTGGGTGTCCTCAGTGCAGGAAGTGAGTCAGGGAGCGCTCTGTATGTGCAGGATTCAGCAGTGCCAAGAGCTCAACGACAGCTCAAATATCCTGGCTACAAACCCACTGGTATAATGTCGCCTTATCACCTGCTCCCTAAAAATACAGCCCCACAAGGGCATTGACCTAAAATGCTTCCAGAGAAACTGTGGGTTGGAAACCATATGGGCAGATGAGGGGAGTAGACAGAAGAAAGGTTGCCTGCTGTCCTAATCAGTCTGATAGGAGAGGTCCTGGCTAAGCACTGGGGGCACAAAGGCACCACCTTTGAGCAGCTGATGTGCCATTAGAGAAGCTCCCTGACAGAACATGCTTGGAATTAGGAAATCTCATTTTCATTCCTGGCTGGATTGTGACCAAGTTGTGACAGGGAATAAGTTTATCTCTACATGCCCTCTGCTTTTGTGACATGGGGAGAATGGTTGACAACGTGTTGGCGTCCTAATACATTTAAATATTCCATGCCAGAGGCATACTTCTCAGCCCCCTGATGGGAGTCTTGTAAAGGCCCAGGGGCAGGGAACCATCCTCAGACCTCTGTCCTTGTAACAAAGGCAGTATCCCAAGTAGTTGGGACCGTGGCCATAACTCAGGGCTTACAACTAAGAGAAAACTGAGAGCAAGGGCTTGAAATTTGTCCCTTCCCCAGATCGAGGGGTTGACTCCCCACTTAACTGCCTGAACCTTGTTCAGCTGCTCCCATTTTTACGTCTCCCTTCTGAGGTAGACTAACAGTCAGCTTTGCTCCGAGAGCCACTCCTCCCCTTACCCAGCCTGGACAGAGGCAGCCTAGAGTGAGTCTATTTGTGTTTCCCAACTGCTGACTCAGGTCATGTGTGCAGCAATTGCCTCATAGAGGAGTGATATACTTGAGGTGAAGAGCTCCACTCAGCGAGTCCTTGTTGGGCTCCCAAAGCTGAGAGCGTAGGTGGTAGTAAATACCCAGAAAGTTTCCCTTTTTCCAGCCCAGAGATGTTCTGGGTCTTTGGGTCTTCATGCCCCGGAATGACAAAACGACCAAAAATAGTCCTTGGACACAGTGAAGCTGTATTTTATTGGTGGGGTGGGGATGGTGGAGGAGGCATAGAATTGGTACGTGGATAAGCTAAGGCAAGGTGACTTAATAAGTGAGAGAGCTCTCTAACAAGTCAGGAGGAGATGAAGAAGACTTGAAATAAAGTGCTTGCATTGGGCCTTGAATGAAGGAAGATGAAGAATTCTAATAGGTAGAAATGAATATCCTGTTCTAGGCACAAAAGAGGGACACAAACCAATGGAAAATGGATATTGGGAAACAGCGAGTAGTCTAGTGTAAAATCCCAGCATGGAACATCCCTTTCTGCTATTCTGGTCCCACTAGGCTTTGCTTTCTGCACTTATGCCCTCTGCTTCTTCCCCTGCCCTCAGCTGGCACTGCCTTCAGCTGACCCCAACTGGCTTAGGCAGTATAGCAGAGCAAAGTTGGAGGCCCAGGAGCCTGGATGCACATCCCAGCTCTGCCTCTCACTGCCTCCCAGTTTCCTCATCTGTAAAGAAACCTGACTGGGCGACACAGTCTCTTCCAGGCCCCAATCCCGTGCTCTCCCCTTGTCAACCACAAGGGCCTGTCTTGACCTCCAGACGTGGAGGAGTGTTGCCCCTCTCCCTTACAGAGCTTGAAGCAGGAGCACTGTCAAGCAGTGCCAAGTTTAGGGTTCATGTCCCTCTTCTTTCTCTTACACGGACACTAAGCCTCCTATGAGCAGGGCCACAGCGCTTCTCACCTTGATACACCCTTTCATGCATTCCCTTCTCCGTTGCACAAAAGCCAACAACATATTCGACTTAGGAGAATACTTTGCATGGAGGAGCTAGCCCTAATGGTGAATGCCAGAGCAATTTTTCTGTTTGTTTTTTCTCTTCCTGACCTCTCTCCCCAAGCCACCCACCCCACCTCCAAAAGCCCATATTGTTTCTCAACTTCATGTCCCAACTGGGATCGAAGTGACTAAGGGTTTGAAACAAGGGATCTCTGTAAAGAATCAAAGTGAAAGCTAAATACATCTGTCCACTGATCTCCTTGAACCATATCCAGTCATGAAAGAAATAAAAAGAGTAGAAAAATGAGAGAAAGACAAAAAGCAAACAAAACCAAAACCCCCAGCAAGTTTAAAGGAAGAAAAACTCAAGGAGAAACCAGAAAGTTGTAGAACAAATCATTTTTGTTGTGATGCTGGGAGCATCAGGTGAAGTAGCCGCAAACAGGTTCCAGATTGGCTGTGGTCAAACCCTTCAGTATCAAACATTTTAGTAGGATTAAGAAGGTAGAAATTTATTAATCTCATTTAAGTACTTTTTATTTGTAGCTGTGCAAGGCCTTCTTTTTATTCCATTGGGCCTTTTTTTCCTTTCTCTTTTTGCTGTGTTAATTCTACAAGGATACAAGGAGCAAAGCCCAAAATGTCCCCTGTTCCCTGTGGCCACGGCCTGTTCCAAACAGTGTTATGTGGTGTTTCTGACTTTTCAAATTATCATTACAATGAAAGTCAAGTGTTTGAAGGAGTTTGAACTAGGATTGTGCTGAAATCTAAATGCCAGGGTGAAATTGATGGGTGCCTAGGATTTACCAAACTGGAGTCAAATGATTGGGGTTTTTGGCAACACATCTAAAAAAGGAGAGATTCCTGGTTCTAGAAGGCATTCCCATAAGGAAAACGCCTTATTTCACTTGGGGGGGGGAGGTTGAGAAGTGGTTTTAGGAATAACAGTAACCTTCCAGTCATTTCTATGAGTGATTCAGGTAGAGTGGAATTGCTCTTGATCAGTTCAGCCATGACAGTGAAATTCCATTTGTGTTTGAGTGCCTCGATTTCTGAAAAAGTGAACAGACCCCATACACATTGACCTACCAGCAAGGAGCAGGTCTGGAGCATAAGGCAGCTTCTATTCTAGTCTTCCAAACTCAGCACTTAGACCATGCTGAGTGGAGTGGAGCCAAGTCTGCAGGAATGTGACACTGGACCTTCTCAGTGTCACCCTCTTACCCACTGGCCCTTGGACCTGGCAGCATAAAGAGATCAAGCTTTATATTGCAAGAGATGGAGTTTCACAAAATCTTGACATTTTTTTCTTTCTCTACTTTGCTTAGCATTGATTGAATCTCTCACCCAGAATGGACAGACCTCTCATGGCCAGGCCAGGCCAAAAGACACAGCCCCTTCTCACCGGAAAACAGGTGGGGGAGAAACCCCTTCTGCCAATGGTGAGGCTGGAGGAGAGGGCACAAAGGGCTACACACAGGACCAGATGGAAGCTGTGAAAAGGTAGGGAGCATGACTGGGCAGCCCCATGACACTGGTGATGGCCTTCACACTTGTGAAGGCGCCTTCTTGCATTGTTTCCTGACTCGAAGCCTCAGTGTCCAGTATCCATCTGGAGAATGGGACCCAGTAAAACAGCTACAGAATCATATGACCATAATCACTTCCCAGGAACCTTTGGTAGCTCCATGGAACATGAATTAAAACCCTTCTGCGACTATCCCAGTGCATAGCCCACTCCAAATAAGTTCCTGATTGGCGGTGATCCATAATAGACATTGACTAAAATCAATTAAATATCCTTTAGCTCCTCCCCACGTCATTTGTGTCTCATCCAGCCATCCCCCTGATAGGCCAGTCCTGGACCTATTCAGACATCTCTGCCAGAACTAAAGGAGACTGAATCTCTCCATTCCTCTCCCTCTGCCTTCACTTCCCTACCTTCTTCCTCTCCCCCACCAAAAATAGATAGGACATGAGCTGATGTAAGTCCTCTTCTGTTAGGGTGGAGGCAGAACCAGGAGGCAGTGAGTGGACAGAAGCAGAAGGATGGAGTCCCGAGTTCAGATCCCAACTCTTTCTGTGGCCTTGGACAAATTCTATAACCTCTCTAAGCCCCTCTTCTTCATCTGTCAGATAAAGACAATGACACTTGTGTGCTTTGCTCCACAGGGTTGTTGGGGGATTAAGTGAGGTCACAGAAATAAAATGCTTTGTTTTCTGTAAAGTAAGGATTCTCTAGGAATGTGAGAGTCTACTGTTCGATGGAATGAGGGATAGATTAGGGGCCTTCGAGGCTCCATTCGTGGCCTACCTCAGCATGAATAAGCAGTAATTACTGGAAAGAGGCCCTCCTGTGGCAGGTCTTCATCTTCCTCCTGGCTAACAGCACCCACCATCACCAGCCTCATCAGATTCCCCAGATCCCCCTCCACTTCTCTGCATGCTAATGATAATGTGGGGGGGAGGGGGGCGGGAGAGGGGTAGAAGCCTAGTTCAGTTTCACCAGGCTGGGCTGAAAATTCCCTTCCAAATTAAAATTTCTACTCAAAATATCCTTTTAAACCCTGAAGCCAGAGGTCTGGGCTATTCTCTCAGCCTGTTTAGTGTGTTGGAATTTTAGAGTTTGGGGGCACAGACTAGGTAAATGTTTAGGAGATTTGGAGTTTTCTTTACAATTCCATCAGCTCCTTTGACTTTAAAGAAGAGTTGGCACCTTTTCCTCCGTGCCCTGAAATTGAGCCTTCCCCTCCTTGTGTGAAGGAGTTTTTCGTGGCAATGGAGGTGGGTTGGGGTGGGCCCTCTGACCCTCAGTGACATCCCTGTCTCGCCAGGACAAAGTGTAGCAAAGAGTTATCTTCACGATCTGTCTCCCTTCTCTTCTCTAGGGTGAAGCAGTGTAAAGACTACTATGAGATCCTGGGTGTAAGCAGAGAAGCCTCAGAAGAAGACCTGAAGAAGGCCTACCGAAAACTGGCCCTCAAGTTTCACCCAGACAAGAACCATGCCCCTGGTGCCACAGAGGCTTTTAAAGGTGAGGACTCATTTTTCTGAGATTATTATGGCATTTCTGTTCACCGACCTTAAGGGACCTTACTCAGTCATTCAGCTCCACATCTGTGAAGCACACATGAAGTGTACGGTCTTGGGCGGGGGGGGGAAATACAGAGTCAGTAGGAGATGGAGCTCCTGCCCTGCCCTCACGGAGCTTCGTCTAGTGGAGGCAGTAAGAACATCCCCCTCCAGGGATCCTCTCCATTTGGGCTGCTGGGTCTGACAGTGACATATTCCCACAGAAATGCATCCAGAGCAGGGTGGCACAGCCCAGAGCTCTGGGAGCGGGGGGGGGTTGGGGAGGAACGTGGTGAGTTTCCTGGAGGAGGTGACATTTGAGCTGGGTTTCACAGGACATTCTGGCCGTAGGAAAGGCACAAGTTGCGAGCTTTTAACAAGTGCAGCAAAGAGCAGCTGGAAGAGAGACCCAAGAGGCATCTGGACAGGCAACATGACCCCAGATTGCAGAGGGCAGGGAGGCGAGAGGAGGCCATCGTGGGGTTTGAGAAGAGTGACACGACCAGAGAGCTAAGCATCAGAGACACCAGTCTAGTCACAGAGAGCCTGTGGCGGGAAAGAGTGGAGGCATGCAGACCACCTGGGTGAGGAGGGCAGTAGCTGGGGTGAAAAGGCAGAAACAACAGAACGTGGTAATGGGTGTGAGGAAGGAAAGGAAGAACCAGAGCTAACGCCAGAATTTTCAGTTGAATGTTGGTACATTTAAGTCACATTATCTTTTAGGCATTTAGGAGATTAAATAGGGCCACATTAGGGATTCTTAACCTGAGGTCTGTGAACTATTATTGTTTCTTTTTATAAATATTTTCATGTTACTTATTTCAGTATAATTAACTTTATTTTATGTATTTAAATACATAAATCTGAGAAGGGAGCCACTGGCCTCACCAGACTGCCCAGAGGGTCTATGGCACAAAAAAATGTTAAAAAGAAAACCAAACAAAACCCTGGTCTAGAGCTTAGAGAGCTGGAAATGTAGGTTTGTGATTCAAAAGCATCAGAGTGATAGTTGAAGACATGGGAATAAATAAGGTGAGAGGTCCAAGCCTTTGGCCTACCGCTGTTCTCTGCTGCCAGGCCAGCCCCCCCCCCCCCCCCCCTGCATGACCATTCTTGCAGAAGTCAGCCGTGATGCAGCAGAACTTAATGAAAAATGTGTGTACTCCACTGAAGCCCTGCTGTACCCAGGTTTACCAGGAGATCTGGGTAGGAATGGGTGTGATGAGGTACATTGTGTACAAAATCAGAAGTGTTGGTAAGAAAAGCAAAGCTTTGAAAAGTTCAGGTTCAGCTGCTCATGGACATCATTGATGAGATTTACTTTAGGATTATGCATAATGTGAAACATCAGGCTGGCTGTAAATTTGGGCATTTGATGATAGAAGAAAGAATGCAAAGATTTCCTGTTAATCTTTAGGCTTTTGTTCATACAATGAAATAAAATCATATATATATGTATATATATATACACACACACACACACACACAAGGGGAAAAAAAATAAGGTGGAGAAGATGAAGAAGGTACAGAGGAAGAAAAGAAGACCGAGGGTCAAACCTTGAGAAGTACCATTCCCTCAGGGCTGATAGATGAGGAATCACTGCTGAAGACAACAGTCTAGGAGCAGCTAGAACAGGAGCCTGGCCAGTGGCAACAGAAAGTGGCCAGGAAGAGAAGGGAAGGAAAAGGTCATTTAATTTGTTGACTAGGTTACTGGATCACCATAGACTCTGGTAAGAGTGGTGGAATCCAGACAACAAGGGGTTATGCAGAGATGGTAAAAAAACAGAGTTTAAGAGGGATCCCAAAAACCACCCAATTCTAGCTCCATCTGAGGAGGTATCTGCCCGAGCCAGATGAAGAGCCAGTGGCCAGACCTTGAGCAAGACCAAATGGTAAAAAGTGTTTCTCATTGCTGAGAGGGGCAGTGTGCTCTAGTGGGGAGGTAGGGCAGGCCTTAGAGTCAGGAGGATGTGGTTCAAGAGTCATCTTTGATATGTGAACATAGACAGGCCCCTAACCTCTTAGTACCCCAGGCAGCTCCCCAGGGCTCTAAGTTGTGGAACTGGGCCAGTCAGCCCTTGGAAAGGAGGCTTGCTCACTAGGACTTCCCTCCACTGATGAAATCCCTATTCTGGACCACATGACTTGCATAATGAAACAGGGAGAAAAAGTGATCCTTGCCTACCTCATTATCCAAAGCTTTCCTGGGCTGATGGTCATCCTGAACAAACAGCCCCCTGACCTCTTGGGTGTGATTGAAAGTTATGTTGCCCAGGACTGCCTCAGCTGTCAGCTTTCTCCCTCTCTTTCAGCACAAGTTTGGCCCCTACCACATCATATCTAAGCAATCCCTTGAGCTGAAGGCTCAGACTGCAGTTATGGGGCCAAGTCAGAGGCATTAGGCAAAGGGCCCTTGAATGATTTCCACTGGGTTTTCTGAGCCCTAAGGCCACTGTTAATTGGTTGGTCCTCCAGAGTACTGTCTACTGTCCAGGTCCCAGAGAAGGCAAGGGGAACATGCCAGACTGAGGCCGCCATTTTGTAGATGTTTCTCCATCATTGCTGTCTTTCACTGATGCCTTAGCAGCCTTCCCCTCAGGCCAAGTTTGTCATCTTGGCCCAGTCACCATTTCTCCAGTGACTTGACCCACCACTTGCCAAGTTCTGGAGCCCATTTCTTTTAGGAGTGGGAAGGATAGAGAACCTTGGTGCACACTCGGTTCAAAGGCTCTTGGAAATTTTTGGTTGCTTCCTCAAGTCAATTAGGAGGATGCTTTGCTTAGAAATGCTGAAACCAAGGCACAGAAAGAGGGCATTGCATCCCAAAGGACACAGGTGCCAGGGTCAGAGTTGAGAATAGAATCCAGGACTCCTGGTACCCAAGGTGTTTTCTGTCAGATCTGAGTTCCTGGCTTGTTTCTATAGTTGCCTCTGTGTTTCAAGGGAAGCTCAAGATTCCTTCCTAAATGTGTCCTCCTGTTGTATGCTTCTATAGAAGAAGGTGGTGCTTCTTACTTCATAGGGGTGCAGCTTGTTGGATTGGATGGAGACCCTAGAAGCTCCCCTGCGATCTTTGAGCTCTTCAGCCTCTTACCAGAGGCCCAGAAAAAAAAATGCAGCCTTGGGTGGTGTCCCCATGGGCATTTACTTAAACGCTGACCTAGGCTTTCAGGCAGCCTCTTCTCCCCCTCAGGCTTCCTCAGGGCCTCTCTCCTGGACTGAGCTTTCTTCTTATTCACCTTTTCAGATCTCTTTACTTGTCCCTGAGGGACTAGTGGCTTGGGGCCCCCGCCAGCACAGCAGACCCTGACACTTCCTTTCCTTTGCAGCCATCGGTACTGCGTATGCTGTGCTGAGCAACTCTGAGAAGAGGAGACAATACGATCAGTTTGGGGATGAAAAGAGCCAGGCTGCCCGGCAGGGCCAAGGCCATGGGGACTTCCACCGGGGCTTTGAAGCCGACATCTCTCCTGAGGACCTCTTCAACATGTTCTTTGGCGGTGGCTTTCCTTCCAGTAAGGCCCCTGTCCTCCTTCCTGGTGCTTTTGCCGCCCTGCCCTCCCTCCACAGCCTGACCAGTCTCCCTCTGGCCCCCAGGTAACATCCACGTCTACAGCAATGGCCGCATGCGGTATACCTACCACCAAAGACCCGACCGCCGGGAGAACCAGGGGGATGTGAGTGAAGAGGGGACTGAATTGAGGGCCTGACTGCTGGCTGCTGCTGGTAGCTCCTGCCAGCCATGCCAGCTGTCCAACACTAGAGGGAGACACACTCCACTCCACTTCCCTTCTTTTCCAAGGCAAAGTGTTGACTATTTGGGACAGAGGTTTAGGTGCCTGTCCCTGGAGTGGCCACTGGCAGCCACATCAACTGGCCCCTGCTTCCAGCCCCCCTGTAGGGTCAGGTGACACGTGCCTCCCTCCCCCACCACCTTCCTGTCAGTCAGCAAGCCTGCATTTAGCACCTCAGTGCCCTGGTTCCGGCAGTGAGACCAGCCTGCTCCCCACAGGGGCTCAGTTGCAGGACTGACTGTATGTTTCTTCCTAGGGTGGCCTCGGGCTCTTTGTCCAGCTGATGCCTATCCTCATTCTGATCATTGTGTCAGCACTCAGCCAGATGATGGTCTCCAGCCCGCCGTACAGTCTCAGCCAAAGACCGTTAGTACCCAGAGCTCCCCAGCCCTCTGGTGACTGGGGCCAGGTGGGAGCTGCGTGAGGTGGGATAGGCAGGTCTCAGCCTCTGCAGGCAGCTTACTCCTCCTTCAGAGTTCCCTTTCCTCTTGCACTCTTTGGTTTTTCTGATGCTATAGAGAGTACGGCCAGTTTCTCCCCCAATTAGGATCTCACCTACTCTTGACCCACTTGGGTAGGTTCTGGAGTATACAATGAGAAACTGGTCTAAACGTCAAGAGAATCCATTCTTTCTCTGGAACTCCCATTGAAGTACCTCCAGGGAAGGTGCTCACTCGATTTTCAGTAAATTGGGGAACTTATGCTAGCAAGGGTGAGAGGGCCTCATCTGGCCCACTCCTCTGCTCCCCAAAGTCTCCGTTTCCCTGCTCCAGAGGTGCATAACCCTTCTCTGCTTCAGAACATCAGTAGAGATAGCAAGCATCTCAGTAGAGATGTCCTCTCTGTTCAGGGGTTCCCTTTGCTTTTTGTTGAGCCAGGGATTTTGAGAGTTCTTGGAAGGGATGACCCAGAAGGCCGCCTAGGCTGGCCTCTCCTTTGTTCTACAGGATTCTTTTATATTGGATTCTAAGCAACTTGAGGTCATAGCCTATGTTTCTAATTCCTCTCTGTGTCCCACTGACTTTTCTCTCCCCATAAACCCCGACAAACATACATATATACCATACCACCATACCTAGCACAGTTCTAGATATACAGTAGGCACCCCAAATAGTCTTCACATTAATAAAAGAGCTGAGAGACTGGTCGATTTAGAGATAGGAACACCTGTTCTTCTTGGCTCTGGGCTTATACTGTGCTGTGTCTGTTTCTGCGGCAGGTCAGTGGGGCATGTCCACAAGCGGTTGACTGAGCACCTCAAAGTGCCATACTATGTGTCTGATAACTTTGGGGAAGAGTTCACTGGTTCTAGCTTAAAGACAGTAGAACGGAACGTGGAGGACGACTACGTGGCCAACCTCCGAAATAACTGCTGGAAAGAGAAGCAGCAGAGTGAGTAGGGCTGCCGGGAGGGCCCTTGGAGCAGGACCTGGGCTGGCAGCCCCCCCAGACCTCCTGCTGTGCCCTAATTGCCTGGCATTTCAAAGGCTGAGTGTGCAGACCTGGTGCTCAGGGAAGCTCTCTCTGGTGTGAATGCTTTCCTCTTGGGATAGTATAAAGTCTGGGTGTTCCATTTGCCCCAAAAAACTTTCTCTTCTGTTCCTCCTTCCTCTGATATACTCTGGAGTTCTCACGTCCCTCAGTGACCCTTACTATGCATCTCAGCTCCAGGGGAAGCAAACATATGTATGCCAGTGACAGCAGCGCATCTGACCAGCCTCTCCAATTTACCTCCAAGTCACCTTAAATTTGGTGTCACAGGGTGCCTGCCATCACTCCTTCAAGGGCTCTCCTAGCTAGGCTGACCCCTTAGTCATGTCCTCCTGCCAATTGAGCCACAGAAGCCACGTCCCTTCTGACCCATTAGATCTTAAGCCAGATATGCCCCTAAGGCTGCCCTCATTGCCCTGCTCTCTCCTGCTCTTTTGGCCTCTGTGTTACAGGCATAGGAAGGGAGTGGGTCACTACACTTCTAACATCTGTTCTCTTTTGCAGAAGAAAGTTTACTCTATCGGGCCCGTTACTTTGGAGACACGAGTCTGTATCACAAAGCACAGAGGATGGGCACCCCGAGCTGTAGCAGATTGTCAGAGGTACAGGCCTCTCTGCATGGATAGCCAACGCCAGACCACCCTGCTGAGGTCCAAGTATGAGCTGAAGCCACCCCTTTGGGTCTTATTAATGGAATTTATTGTACTTTAGGCATGTGTGGGGAAATGGGGCTGTACTCTCCATACCCATGTCTGCAGGCCAGGTCCTCTGGTAACCAGAAGCAGGGGGTGGGTTGGACATGGGAGAAACAGCACCAGAAGCTGACCATAAGAGCCCCATCCCTCCTCAAACTCAAGGGTCTGCCCGGAAGTCAACCTCAGTTGCCATGGTCACTTCAGGCTCAGATGACCGAGGACCAAACCTGTCCACCAGACTCTGGTCACAGGCGATTCCTTCTGGAGCATTTTTCCCCAAGGATTCCTGTGCCAGAGGGGCTTCTACTCTTCAAGCTCAGGCTGGTGGATTTAGGTTTGCCTTCTAACTGATGTGCTCTTGCCATGGCCTTCCCCCGATGGTAGGGCATCACCTTCCCTTCTCCCCACTCACTGCCCCTCTCCTCTCCAAACACTCATAGAGCCTGGTGGTGGTTACATGAGGTCACCAGTGATAACGAGGCCTCTGGCCTTGGGTCAGGGCTTGAGCTGCCCAGGCTACTGGGAAGGGCCTTAGGAAGAAGGGTGAGTTGATGTAGGTTGGGCGTGGGGCTCCTTCCCTTCCTTTTCCCATCCCAGCAAGAAACCTTTCTCCTGAGAAAGCCCACAGGCACAACAGAAAGTTGAGCACCCAGGAGAGGGCAGGCAGGCAGCAGAGGAACGAGATGGGGGAGAAAGGAGGCAGCCCGGGCTTGTCTCTGCTGCCTTCCACACCTGGCACCTCAGCTAGTACAGAAAGTACAGGCATCGCTCCAGAATCTTCACCCCAGCCTGCTCCTTTCACAGGCTGTGGTCTGAGGAAAGGAACAGAATGTCAGAAGTTCGGGGTCAAGTTCAGTGCAGCCTGTGAATGAAAACCATCCCTGCCCCAGCCTGTGGCCAGCCATCTGCCTGCCTCTACCTCTTTCTGATTTCAAGGACTCCACGAGCAGAAGGAACCAGAGGCAGCAGCTTGGGCAGATAGGAATGGTGGACCTCTGATGGACCTCCCTGGAGGCTTGAGGGCGGGTACCTTCCCTCCCAACAAGCAGCTCCCCCAGCAGAACAGAGGCGTGGGGCATGGGGGTGGCAACAGCTTAGCGCCACTGTGGAGGGTTTGTGTGTGTGCGTGCATGTGTGCGTGTGTGCAAGCAACACAAGCCAGCTGTTTTGTGTGGTTGCCAAGCTAACACAATGACCACTTTCATCCTCAGACTATGAAATACCTGGAGAATCTTCGGTGAAGTGCACTGAGCCAAGGTGATGGACATTATATTTAAGGAGCGAAAACCTTAAATTAAAGTGGCATTGGACGATGAGCAATGCACAACTGCCCTCTCTCTCACCCAATAAACACAGAAAGCCCTTAGGACAGGAAAGCCCGGCCACCGAGCTTCTCTCTTCTTCCCAGCACCAACGAGGTTCTGCGCTCAGTTCTCTCCTAGGAAACGGCAGCCATGGCAACGAAAGTAGGACTGAGAACTTGCCGCCAGCCAGCGTGGGGGGGGGGGGGGTGAGGAGGAGGAGGAGGCTGGAAGCGCCCTTCTTCCTCATCTCTCGGGCTGCTGGTCACCCCTCACTGAAGCCTTCCATCCGTCGCTGGCTAGGGACACATGTATAGAGGAGGAAGCAATGGGAACATAGATAGGATTTAATTTATAGCTGTGTGTGTGTGTGTGCGTGTGTGTGTACATGTACATGCTGAGCTGTGCTCCTGCAGCCAGGCGTGTATAGAGATGTCTATAAATGATCTACTTTTAACTATGCAGGGAGCGGCAACTTCTTTGGTGGGCTTCTCTGCCATTTTAGAGACCGGCCGCCTCGGCTCTAAAAGCTAGAGATTAACCCCAGCTGACAGGACAGGGAGCTTGGGGGCCTTGCTTCCCAGTGATTTCTCCCTTGGATGAAGGCTTTTGGTCTAGTTTCTGGTTGGTGATTTCTTAGGGCAGAGATAATCAGGACAGAATGGCAACCTCTAGAAGGCTTGTTTGAGGCTGCAGGGATCAGACTGTACTGGATCAGCTGTGAGCATAACTTCTCCCCAAGGTTTGGCTCCCCATCTTGAGCTCATCAGTATTTACATTTGATGGAGATGGCCAAGCCTGCTGGGATGATGGCCGCTCAGCTTCCCTGTCATAACCTTGAACTCACCCCCCATGCTGCACCTCAGGGGTCCCCCTTCCCAACATAACTTTGCACCACAGAAGCGCAGTCTGGCACCCTGTCCAGGGGCAGCCAGACTAACTGGAGCCTGGTAAGGAAAAGCCGGCCACGTTTGGAACGCATTGAGGGAAACTGGGCTGTCCCTCACCTCTTCTTCCTGCTGCACCCCTGAGTAGCCAAGTGGGCCATGGCCTCCACCGCCTCCGTGGTCCAGAGCCTCACACCTAGGGAAACCCAGGCCAGCCCTAGAGGGGCCTGGGCACAGCAGCCAGCCTCCGAGCAGACCGACCTTACCCAGGGTGGATGACCCACCGGGTCTTCTCTTCCTTCCTTCCACTTTGGACTAAAAATATTCTGCTCAACCAGAATGGTTTTCTTCACTTTATGAAGGAGGATTTTTCTCAAAACAGCTGTTGCTGCCAGGGGAGGGAGGGAGGTTTTATTGATTCCCAAAGTTTATACCCGGCTTTTTGAAATGAGCCGAGTTGCCCAGGAATTGGATCTTCCTTTGGCAAAGTGTCACTAAGCCCATGTTACTTCGAAGCCTTACTTCTCCTCTGCTGCCGGAGCCAGGCCTCTCCTTGAGTTTGTTTGGCCTTTTTTTCTTAATTAAAAAAAATTGGGGGGTGAGAAGGGGGTCCGGAGGGAAACATACCAGCTGTTCTAAACTGATGACTCTCTGTGCTCACCACCCTCCACTAAGAGAGGTCTCAGTGGAAGGGAAGTCAGAGCAGCCTCAGGCCTGCAGACCACAGCCCCTCCACCCACCCACCCACCCCACCCAGTGATTCTTCGGAGTCACAATCCATGGATGGTATAAGCTCGGTGCAATAAAGCATAGATCCTGAAGGATAACCACAGAGGCTGAATTAGAATTATGAAATTGTACATCTATAAATAAATGTTTATAATGTGAGAGACCAAAGTGTGTTTTGGTGTGTACTGAGCTCATGGGGTTTATGATCAATCCCCAGTGACCAAGATAAAAATACCTACCCAGTCCACCCAGTTGTAAAGAAAGTGCTTTGTGACCTTGAGAAAATGGGAAGAATGGAGTGTCAGGGAGCTAGCTGGACACGGGCATTGTCATGCTCCCTGAAAGCTGGTGCCTGAAAACAGCAGGAGTGTGCCTAGGGCTAGAAGACAAAATAAATACCTCCACATCCTGCAGGGTGGATTCTTTGAGGATTAAACGTGTGAGATTCCAAAAAGGAGCCCCCCTGTGGCACCCTTTCCCACTGAGGTCATCTTGCCAGCCCATCCCTGCCTGGCCCTTGCTGAACAGCGCCTGGGGAGCTGCTAAACACTTACCCTGCTGACCAGTGGCCTGAGTCTTCCTTTGGTATAACAGGCCATTATATCCTCAGCCTTGCTGCTTTGACTGCTGACACCCAGAGATGGGATGTCCTGCCCCGCTCAGTTACAGAAAGCAAGTCACTCTTTAGCCTCTTGAGTGTCATAAAATTATCTTTCCGGCCTTTTCTGCCTAGAGAGTGGGTAGAAATGTCCCTTTTTTAAAGGCAAAGTCTCAGAGAAGGGGCTGGGAAAGAAACAGGCAAAATTCTTCCCAGAATCCTAAGAGGTGGGGTGAGCAGACCAGGCTGTCATTACCCAAACAGAAACGAGGGGTTTACCAGGAAGGACATCAGGGCACTTCAACCTGCAGAGCATCTGACTACTCAGGGTCGGGCCCTCCAGGCTGGAGGGGCACCCACTGTAGCACCCCGATAGAACCCGGCAGAACACGAGATTCAAGGGAGGGTCCCGGCTCCTGCCTGGCACTCCCCACACCACCATGGGCAGCCACCAAGACCTACCAGGACCTGTTAAAAACTACCATGGTTCCTAAACCTGCCCTGCGGAGCCAGGAAGCCATCATGCTTCACCCCCTGCTCTCCTTCGGGCTAAACAGCCCAGTGCATTCAACAGATGCTAGAAAGTGGCGGGTTCCCGGTCCCCATTTCTCAACTAAAGGCACTAAGTCCTGTTTCTGTTCCCTCCATTTTCCCCTTTCCCCCTTCTGCTCCTTTGGATCTGATGGGGTTGGAAAGCGGGGGACAAATCCTCGGGATTTCTTCCCCATCTCTCCGTGGCCCGGGGCGAGGACCCAGAGCTCGCTCCCGGCCCCGCCCCTCCCCTTCCCTCCCCTCCCCTCCCGCAGCCAGCTCCGAGACTTTCCGAAGAGTAACAAATGTTGCAACCTGAGCAAGCGATTCACTGGAACCGAGCTCCGGCAAAATCTGCCCCGGGCTCCTGGAGACCGCGGCTGCAGAGAAGCCCCGCCCCGCACCCGCGCTGGCCAAAGAGATGTCGGAGCAGCGATCGGGCCACCGCCAGGGCCGCCTCCCATTGGCTAGAGCCTCTCCCAGGTCCCCTCCCCCTCCCTGCCGCGCACCGCCACAGGTCCCTGGCTGGGTTGCTGGGGGAAGGCGGCAGGGTCTGGAGGCAGGACCCCTCCCCCACCCCATGTGCTCGGCCACACGTCCCCACTGGGGGCAGGAAGAGGTGAGGACCTGGTAAAGGTGGCAGGCCCTCCCCCTCCCAGCCTCCTGCACATCCTCAGGTGGGGGTGGGGGCCACGGAGGAGGTGGGAGGAGAGCTGAGACTGGACCTCTTTCCCTGGCAGCAGCCCTCCCCCACCTCCCACAGCCGCGGGGTTCCCACGGGGCTGGAGGAGGCAGAATACCCAGCGTTTCTCCCTGGTCTGTCCCCGCCCCCCAGCCTCGGTGCACAGCAGGGGGGAGCGGCCGGAGGCGAGGAGGAAGGCTGAGTGCCAAAGAACAGCGGCAGGGACCCTCGGGGCTTCAACCCCCCACGGCCTCCTTCCTTCCCCAGCCCGCTGCCCATCCAGAGAGACAAACGGCATGGCTGGGTAAAGGTGGCAGGGATTCCTCCCCTGGCACCTTCCCTGAGCCTCAGTACAGAACCACAGGCGCCCATGGGGGGCAGGAGCGGTAGGGGGACAGGGCTGACGCCCCCTCCCCGGGGCTTCTGGGCTTGGGTCCGACTCCACCCCTACTCCAGCTGCAGAAAGTTTGGGGCAGAAAGAAGACACAGATTGATGAGTGTCCCACCCCCCATCCAATGGTCAGGAGACCGATTTAGTCCACTGAGGCTTTCCGGGAATCTGCCCCCGATAATCTGTCTCCTGTCTGGGAATTCCTCTTCTCTAGGGAAAAAAAGTAAATGTGGCATTTGAAACCAAGATCCCCTCGTCTCCCCCTTCCCCCAAAGGCCAGGGCAAAGTCGCCTGTCTGCCTGGGACTTTATTCACCGGTTTTATGAACTGGGCTCGCTGCCCAGATGTCTAGGGCCAGGTACACAAAGTAACTCAAATGCTTAGGTCGATACTGTTGCTGTCAGCCCCGGGTACTGCCCTGAATCGCACCACGTGATGTCATCGTTCTAAATTGAAACGAGCCATTTCCCTAATTGGGAAACTGAGTCTCACAGGAGGGCGGCCGTTTCTTAAGAAGGACTCGGTGAGACGGGATGAAAGGATTGTGGGGTCAGGGGTTAGGATGACTGCCCAGGTATCGTAAACAAATAGCTCAGCCCCAGCCGAAAAAGAGAAAAAGTCCAGCATCATCTGTCTCAGAGGGAGCGGCAGGTCTCTCTGCTGAGCCCTTGGTATGATAGAAAGACACCCAGCTTCGAATCAAGAGGACTTTTAATCAGCCTAGTGATTAAAAAGCCCAAGACCTGAAGGCTTGGAAGAGCTAGCTTTGAGAACTATCTCTGTTACTTACCTCAAGGCCACGGGAAAGTCGCGGAAAATACCTGTTCCCTACCTTCTAGGACTCCAGTGACAACAAACATAAAGTAACTTTTTTAAAGCACTTTGTAAAAGAGACTTTTAAGTGCTTTGTAATGTCTGTTGTTATTATTATTAGTTTGTGACTTTGGGCAAATTATTTAACCTTTCTGGGCCTGTGAAATGAAAGGGATAGTCTATTTTCTCAGGTCCCGGAGTCCTGTGATGTTGCGCCAGAGGGCAATAAGATATTGGAATCCGAAGAGGATTTCTAGGCACTTGGAAGCCTGGTATAGGGATTAGAACCCTGGACTACCAAAAAATGGGAATAAACCACCAGATGGCCTCTGAGGTCCCTTCCAGTGAGAATGTTCCTTAAGAACACGGAGGGCAGAGGACCTGTCTGAGCTGGCATCCCCGGCACAAGGGAGGATGTCGCACCCAAGGTCCCATTCTGGGTCTGGAGGTCAGCTCCCTTTATTAACTGTTGTTTACAGCTCAAGGACATCTGTGGGCAGCTCTCCCGGGCTCTCTGATTCTCTCCCTGTCACACCCAGATGACTTTGGGAAAAGGAACAGAGGGCATGGAGGATGGTGCTTTGCAAACAACGGTCATAGTCCCAGACAGCTCATGTTGGCAAATAAGGTTTGCTATGCCTCCACTTCCCCACAAGATAGGACCCCAAAGCATTATTACAGTCCCTTGGCAGATGGAGAAACCAAGAATCAAAATGGTGCTGGCTCAGGGTCACAGCCGATGTCTGAGTTAGACCTGGACTTCATGTCCAGCAGCTAAGAATTTTACCCAGTGCACCACATCCAGAGAGTACTGACAGCCCTCTGTAATCCGTCTTTGGCAGCAGAGAAACAACCCAATTCTGCTGGATGAGCATTGATTAAATGCCTGCTGTATACAAGGCACCCTGGTAGACTCGAAGACAAGAATGAGTCTGCCCTCAAGGAGTTTACTAGTTAGTCAACACACTTAGAAGAGAAAGCTTCCACAGGGGCTGCCCATCTTGTGTCTCTAACTGGTGCCCAGGACCTCCTGTCTACTCCCCCCCCCATTTAGGAATGTGTCCCATTATCCCTTTCCTCTGCCCTGGGGACAGTTTTGTGGTGCTTGTCCCGGGTGGGAGAATTCCTAGTTCCAGCGTCACTCCCCCCCACACACAGGTCATCTGATTAGGTGCCGTTGTACATGGTTCCTTCCTTACACCATTGGTAACTGACCTTTCTGAGTAGGAAGAACCCTTTTCATAACTTCAGTTTCACAGACATGTGTATGCTATGGCAGAATTGTTATTTATATAAGAAAGAGTGACTGGATTTCACCCCCAGACCTAAGTTTAAGTTTAATCTATTCTATAAATCATTAGGAAGGGCACACCCAAAGTAAGTGGTAGCCTAGGGAGATGTGAAGGGAACTCAGGAGGGAGAGAAAACCAGGCCTAAGGAGCCAACCTGAGTGAAGACACAGGGACGGGCGCAAGGAGAGGATGGGGAGTGGGAGATGAAACGTCAGGTTCAGGGAAGAACATCAGTTCTGTGAGAACACCCAGTACCCGAAGAAGGGGTTCGTGTGAAATGTATACTAAGGCTTACAAAAACTTGATTGAAAGATCAAAGGGCTTCAACTGCTCAACAGATACCCATTGGAGAAATGATTAGAAGGATGGATGGATGGGCGGACAGACGGACAGACAGATAGGTGGACAGATGGGTGGACGGACGGGTGGATGGATGGATGGATGGGTGGGTGGGTGGGTGGATGGATGGATGGGTGGATGGGTGGGTGGGTGGGTGGATGGATGGATGAATGGGTGGATGGATGGATGTTTGAATGGATGGATAGATATTTTAATGGATCGCAAAAGGAAGGAAAAAGGGAAAAAAGGAAGAAAGGAGGGACAGCAGGAAGAAGGAATTAGTATACTCCTGGCCTTTTGCTCGGCGAGCTTCTTCCACCATCCTCACCACCATACCCTAGCCTGTCAAAATTCTTTTAAACCCTTCTACATCTTGCCATTCCAGGATGAAACACCAGTTTGGGAAGCTGACTCTAGGTTGCAAAGGAGCCCAGACTGGTAGTGCTAGTCCCTCACAACATGCCTCACTCAGCCCAGGTCTGAAGTTGGCATTGAGCCACTCCCAAAGGCCTGGTCTGGGCTAATCCAGCTGCTCCAGCCCAGGCATCTTCTGGGCTCACATCTAGATTCTCCCCCACCCACATCACCGGTTTCCCTCCTGGCCTGAGTTGTCTCTGGCAACAGCATGATAATTCCAAGGTTGCCCAAGACAAGCCCCACCTCCCCACCCTCCAAAAAAGCACCTATTGAATTTTCAAAGGGGAAGTTTTAGATTTCGCTGAGATTTCTGGCTTGAACTAGAAATTTCTGGCTCTGGAGCTCAGGGTCTTTATTCATTCATTCATTCATTCATTCATTCATTCATTCATTCCTTCATGCCATTGTAGATCCACCAAGTGAAAGACTCCTTACTGAGGTTGTGGGGAGAGAAGGCCATAATAGAATTCAGTCCAACATATAATTATTAAATACCCATCACAGGCAAGGCAGAGATGCAAGATGGCCTGACAAAGCCTGCTCAAGGTCAGGAGGACATGGGTTCCATCTCACCTTCCACACACACACCCCAGACAAACCCCTGGTCCTCCCATCGTGCCCCAGGCAACCCCAAGGATGGGATCACATTGAGGCCACACCCCCTTTTTACTGGGAAAGAAACCATCAGATAAATAACATGGTTTTCCCCGGGGTCACTTGGCTAGTGAATAGATTCAGACTCAGGTTTTCCTAACTGCAAATCCAGCCCTCTAGCCACCTCCTGGCCTAACTCCCCCTAAACTTAGGGGCAGTGTCCTGTCAGTGCTGGTAGAAGGGAGGCCCCTCACCAGACATTCCCTGGTCTGGGACTCCCTGAGGAGCGTTCTCCATGCTGTGGATAAAGAGGCAGGTCTGGAGTCAAGAAGACCCCAGTCAGATCTCACTCACCATGCTTGGGAGCTGTAAGCCTATGGGCAAGTCATTTAAACACTCTCAACCTTAGCTTCTTCTCTAAAAGTTGGGTAATAATAGCCCCTACTTATAGAGTGGTAAGTGGCCCAGTGGATAGAGTGCTGGGCCTGGAGTCATGGAGACCTGAGTTCAAATCAAGCCTCAGACACTTACTAACTGTGTGGCTCTGGGCAAGTCACTGAACCCCTATTTACCTCAGTTCCTCATTTTTAAGATGGAGACACCCTAGAGAGGGAAATGGGAAACCACTCCAATATCTTTGCTCAGAAAACCCCACAGACTCATCCATGGCCTCATGAAGAGTCAGTCGGACACAACTGAACAGCAGCAGCACAAGTTAAAATTGTTGATTGTCCTTTATTTTTGAAGAGGACCACGACATCAGGAAGGTGATGCTATGACTTGCAAGTGAATTGGATTTAAGTGAGGCAGGGCTGTGCAAGGTCTCCTCCGAAGTCATCTGGGTCCAGTGACCAGATGTAGATCAGGATGACTTGAGATGGCCCCCAAGCAGCAACACAGGGATGTAGGGAAGATGAAATAGATGTAAGCAAGTAAAGAGCTTTTACAAACCTTTAAGAGCTGTCATTATGACTTATTGTTGGGCACTGAGGACAAAAACAAAGCAGACCCTGCCGTCAAGGAGTTTATATTCTACTGTGGGATACCCAGCATATACACAGGTAAGTGTGAGAGGGATTGTGGTGTGATGAGGGGGCATGAGAAAGAAAGAGAGAGAGACAGAGAGACAGAGACAGAGAAAGAGAGGAGAGACAGAGAGAAGAGAGACACAGGA
Source organism: Pseudocheirus occidentalis (assembly GCA_028646575.1). Classification (NCBI taxonomy): domain Eukaryota; kingdom Metazoa; phylum Chordata; class Mammalia; order Diprotodontia; family Pseudocheiridae; genus Pseudocheirus; species Pseudocheirus occidentalis. The sequence goes on along the minus strand of CM053598.1, from coordinate 40,993,167 downwards.
GGGAGAGAAGGGGGGAGGGAAGGAAGGGAAAAGGAAAGGGAGAGAGGGAGAAAGAAGAGAGGGCAGGAGAGACAGAGAGAGGAGACAGAGGAGAGAGAGGAGAAGGGGAAGGAAGGGAAGAGGGAGGGGAGAGAGAGAGAGGAGAGGTCAAGAGAGACAGAGAGTGAAGACAGGAGAGAGAGGGGAAGAGGGAGAGAGGAGAGACAGAGGGAGAAAGAGGAGAGACACAGAGAGATGAGATCCTGGCAAAGTGAAAGGGGAAGATGGCTTTCACTTATAGAGTCCAGTACAGGTGTCCCCCGAACTAAGTTTTAAAGAAAGATACAGTCTCCAGCCACAAGGAACTGATCGATGGCCTAGTGATGGAGATAAACAATGCTAGTCATTATGAAACCAGGCAGGATGGGATGAATTCCAGGAAAGAGACATAAACCAAGTCCTACAAGCAAGAAGTTAACTCCCCATCCTTTGCCTCAGGCCTAAGGGTATTAATCACTCAATCGATAAACATTTATTAAGTGCCTACTGTATGCCAAGAGCTGTGCTAAGCTGGAGGTCCAAGGAACTTGTAAGCTGCCGTCAAGGACTTTGCAATCTATGCAGGATCTCAAAGTACCCAACTCTAGCACCATGGAGAAAAGCTGGCCTTCATGCCCAGGAGAGGACCAAAATGAACTAACTAAGGAGGAACAAAAGAAGCTCAAGACTGATCCTGCTGGGCAGGGGTAAGGTCTTTCAGGTTCTCCGTTTAGCCCACAGTCTGTCCATATATTTGTACAAACATCCAGCCTAGTTCTGTAGCATTGTCTTTCTGCTTTATATGCACCCAAAGCACTTGCAGGTACCAGCCCCTCACTTTCTCAGCCCTTCTGTGATGGGGGCATTGCTGTCTTTTTTAAAGCTGGGTTGAGAAAGGATTTGCCGGGCATCAGCCATAGTAACGTGGAGCTGGAAGGAGCCTTTAGAGATGGGCTCACAGGCCCATGTGCTGGACACCGGCTCTGGCCTGCCATGGCTCTGCAGCTGGAGAGGACCTCAGAAGGCAGTGAGTTCAACCCCCTCTTTTCACAGTCAGTCCATAGACATCTGTCAAACACCTACTCTGTACCAAGCACTGGAGAACAGGAAACTGAGGCCCTGGGATGGTGATGGGGGGGAGGGTGGGGAGGGAGTAAAGTGACTAAAAAGATAATATAAGCAATTAGCATCAGGGGCAGGATTTGAATTCTTGTCCTGCGACTCTGGGGCTTGAGACCCCTCCATGCAACTATGTTGTCTCCTGCCTACCAGACTGGAAAGGTTTCTGTTCAAGACCAGGGTTAGTCTATATATCTGCGTAGGACCAGCCCTGTTCAGTTTGGAGAGTCCCAAGGCCAGGTTGATTGTAGGGTAATGATCTTCAGTCACTGGGGCTTTTGAAGATGCATTCTGAATTGGAGAGTGGATGAAAGGATGGATGGATGGATGGATGAAAGGATGGATGGATGGATGGATGGATGAAAGGATGGATGGATGGATGGATGATGGATGGATGGATGGATGGATGGATGATGGACGGATGTTTAGATGAGTGTTTGGATGGATGGATGGATGGATGGATGATGGATGGATGGATGGATGGATGATGGATGGATGGATGGATGGATGGATGGATGATGGACGGATGTTTGGATGGGTGTTTGGATGGATGGATGGATGGATGAGCAAAAAGACAAATGGAAAGCATTTACTGCTCAAATATTGACTATTTATTTTTGACCACTGTCCCTTTCCGGCCTGGGTCAGATCGTCCCTCCTGGGGCAGTCTAGTAACACAAACTCCAAGGGCTCCCATTCCCTTTGCCAGATTTCATGGGCTCACTCAAAAAGTTGGCTTGGTCCAGTGAAGCTAAAACTCCTGAGCTGCATGGCTCCAGCCTCAGGCTCCCCTGTAGTAGGAGTTACTGCCACCATCTGATGATGGAAAGCCTTAATGAGGATTACCTGGTCTTTTTGCTTTCAGTTTTGTTTTTCAATTAACAAGCATGTATTTTCTCTCCCTCAAACACTCCCTCTTCCCATTTGAAAAGAAATAATAATAGATATACACAGTCATGCAGAATAAATTTCCATCTCAGCCATGGCCAACAATGTGCAAGACTGTGTGGTCGTGAGACTTGCCGGCAAATGTGGTCCCTGCTAGAACAGGCCCTTGGAAGGATCTTTGAAGTCATAATCCAACCCCAGCATTTTTTTACAGATGAGAAAACAGGGAAACCAGGAGATGAAGGGACTTACCCAAGGTCACCCAGATGGTAAGAGGCAGGTCTGAGAAGCAAACCCAGGACCTCTGGGCCCAAACCCATTCTTCCCTCCACCTCATCTCAATGCCTCCCTGAGGCAAGGCCCCAAAAAGTGGGGCCCAGAGAAATCCTGCCCCTGCCCCTCTAGAGGGGAAGTGGCTAATGGTCCCAGGTATTACCTGTACCCATGAGAAGAAGTCTCCAGAAGGGCTGACCACTGGACACCTTGCTATAGAGCATGTCTTTTCTCCTGGGGAGTCAGCCTGGTATGTTGATAAGAATCCTGGATTTGGAATCAAGACACCTGGGTTCAAATTCTGGCTCTGCCACTTAACTATCTTTGTGACACTGGGCAGGTCTGTTAACTTCTCTGAGGCTCAGTTTCCTCATCTGTAAAATGGAGGGGGGAGGATTAGGTCCAGATGGTCTCTGAGGGCTCTTCCAGCTTTAAATCTGTGATCCCATGATTAGTGCTGTGCATGGAAGGGCTCTGAGTCCTGGCCCAGAGCCAGAGTGAGAAAGAAGAGCCCATCCTTCCCCAGTACCCAGGCCTGAACCATCAAAGAGGCCCTGTCCTCTGGATGCCCCTGCCTCCTCCCTGCCTCCATGAGCCCCATGATTCTACTTGGCTGCCCTAGGACTTGCCAAGACTCCAGAAACAACTGGCTGAGGTAACTCAGTGCCTTTTAGGCTAAGTTGAGAGGTGGCTGAGAGCCAGGCCCCTGGGATCTCTCTGGATCAGTCCCTCAAGCAAGATATCTCCTCTGTCTCTCCTCCCCTTTTCTCCTCTCTGTCTCCTCTCCTCTTCTCCTCTCTGTCTCCTCTCCTCTCCTCCCCTCTTTTCCTTTCCCCTCCTCAGCTCTCCAAGCCCCCAGGATACTTCTTCCAGATGCATGTTCAGGCCTTACCTCACTCTTAGATCTCCTTACCATCCTCCTTGATCACCCCCTCCCCACAGAAAACCTGTCCTTCCCCTGACGTGTAAATGTGCCAGCATGTCTCTTTAAATCTTTCCCCCCTGTTGTGTGTCCTAGACTCAAAGAATCCTAAGGCTTTTAGCGCTGGAAAGGCCTGTGCCATGCATTCAGCTCATCTCTTAGATGAGAACACTCCCCCCAGGCCAGCCCCAGCAGAGCAGAGATCTGCTCAAGATCAGGGAAGCAGTCAGGAGCCTCTGTTTGGAGCCCAGAGCCAGAGCTTGGGTCCCCTGCACCCAGAGGAAGGTGGCCTCCTCCATCCTCCCTGGCAGCCAGCTTTCCTGTGCCAGCCTAGATGTCCAGAGAATGTGCCCTTCAGAGAGTCCAGCACAGCAAT
>CM053598.1:40973572-40989071 GCA_028646575.1 Pseudocheirus occidentalis | reverse complement strand
CCTCCATCCTCCCTGGCAGCCAGCTTTCCTGTGCCAGCCTAGATGTCCAGAGAATGTGCCCTTCAGAGAGTCCAGCACAGCAATGAGGCACCAGTAAACATTCTCTGATGATGGTGGCTCCTCTCAGGTGCTTTGAATTCCTTGGCTGAGGGCTCTGGGGCCTGGAAAAGGGCTGATCCACATCTGTGCTTGGGTGCTGTTGTCTCTGCTGGCAGGTGCTCACTGACCACAGACATGTGACCCACAGAGGGTGCCTGGCCAGTGCAGGGAGTGAGGCTGAGGTGGGAAGCCCCAGGACTTTGGGCTTCCAGTGTCCTCACCTGTGCAGTGAAGGGGGTTGGGCCCCTAAGGCTCCTTCCAGACCTGTGTGCACAGAACGCAGCACACAGTAGGGGCTTAACAGATATCTATTGACTTACTGATGGACAGGTCCATGATCCTAGGATCCCAAGACCTGCTTCTTGCATGGCCTCAAAGAGCTATGCTTTAGGAGCATTGACTTGGCATGTTTGTGGAAGATGGATTAGAAAGGGAAGAGACCAGGAGAGGAGGCTTGGAGACCAATTGGAGGCCACTGCAAATGCACCAGGGGAGTGATATGGGGGTCAGGAGCTAAAGTCTAATGAGTGGGGAGAACTCCCTAGACTTCTCAAAGTGTAACTGGCTCAGGACATACGGGTACTTTTAACCCCGATTTCCTTCCCCAGTGGAAGAATATTCAAAGATGAAACAATGTCTGGCGTGGGGCTTTTCCAGCAGGTCAGTCATTTCCCAGTCCTGAGGGAGGGCAGCCTTCCGTTGAGGACAGACTTGTTCCGACTTGTCCAGGTCTCCAGGTTTCAAGAGCAATCTGATGCCCTGGCAGGGGTCGGCCGACAAGGAGATAAGGCCTTCTTGTCCTTGGACCAAGATCCTCTGACCCAGGCAGAACCTCTCCCTCAATGGGGGGAGTTTCCAGTTCTCTGGACGTTGTTTTCAGTCTCTGAAACAGGACCCCCGGTCCCCCTCTGCTGGGTGCTGTGTCCAAGAAATAAAGCATTAACTGTTTTTGAAGCGCATTCTAGACCTTTTTTCAAGACACAGATTCCAAAAGGGCCAAAGAGGCTTAGATCCCTTTTCCAAATATGTTTTTAAATGTCTCAAATAAAATGCATGGAAGTACAAAAGAAATTAATTATACGAATATAAGACAATTATCAAAATACATATGTATATATGTGTGTATATATGTGCGTGGGGAGGGGAGGGTTAATGATCCTGCTTTTACAGAGGGCTCCCGTCTCCCAAACAGTGACAATTACCCAAACTGGGAAAACAGAAAGAATTTAGGGAAGGGTCAGCAATCTTAAAATGAGATGGTTTGTGTTGATTCGGCCCTGATCTTGTGACCACCTTAGACCTCCTTCCAGCAGCTATCCCCCTTTGCCCACTGCCCATCACTGCCTGTTCTGAAGCCCAGTCACAACCATTACTCCTCAGGAGCAGAGCCAGGGGTCAGCTAGAATTCCAGTTTATTTTGCAGTGGGTCTGACAACTCCAGTTGTGCTGATAGTCTCTGACAGCTTCGGGGTGTCTGGAAAGCCCAATCCAGCTACAACCAGTTCACCAAGGCAGGAACTGGAAGGAAGAAGTGAGGGATGAGAAAGGCAGGGAAAGATACCATTTATGAGCCGAACCGTGCCAGGAAGAACCTGGAAGTCCGTGGAAGACATTGACAATAACATTAAATGTGTAGCACTTTAAAGCTTGCCATGCCCTATGTATACACATACATACATACGCACATATATATGAATATGTATATATATGTTTCAGAGTTTACGTTTCAGAGAGAAGATTCAAACCCGTCTTCCTGACCCCAAGGCCAGCTCTGATGCCACTCACTGTGCCAGCCACCTGGTATTTTCATCCCATCCTTAGTCTCCCCCACCCAATCAATGGCCAAGTCTGGGTGGATCCTAGCTTCCCAACATCTCTCCCATCCCCCATCAGCCCCTTCTCTCTACTCCAATGGCTGGGACCCTTGTTCAAGTCCTCATTATCTTCTACCTGATCTATTCTAATAAGAGCCAGTTTGGTCTCCCCTTTCCAATCCATCCTCCACACATGGCTGCCAAAGAGATGCTAATGCATTGGACCAATTAACTGGATCAATTAATTATCAGTTAGTGCAATCAATTAAAATCAGTTAATTGGGTCAATTAACTGGGAATTATAATATGATGGATCTTTTAAAAGGGATCATATCCGAGAGCAGTAATCAGGAAGGGGATCATGAAAGAGGTTGAATTTAAAGTTGGCACTTGAAGGCTGAGTTGGATTGTGGGGCTTTTTTTGTGGAGGGGGAGTAAGGTGGTTATACAACAGTATTTCATAGGCACAAAAGTAAAAAAAGCCTGCAATTGGATTTGTACAAGTACAGAGGGTGAGAGGAGGTGTTTCTAGACAGTAGTTGGGGTGGAAAATACCTGGGAATTTTAGCACACTGTGATCTCAGCATGAGTCAGTACATCTGTGGGGCATCCAGAAAAGTCAGTGCAAACTAATAACTATAGATACATGTCCAGTGGTGTCCAGAGAGGGAAGGGACCAACCCACTGTCTTCTGTCCCACTATCCACACTTCTGGGTATCATGTTTTCAAAAGGACTTTGGCAAGTTGGAGATCATCCAGACAAAAATGACTGGCATGGCGGGGGGGGGGGCGGGAATCAAAACAGTGTTTTGTGATGATGGGTTTATTCTGGAGAAGTAACACTGAAAGGACAACTCTTTTCAAGAAGCATTGTCCCTTGGAAGAGAGATTAACTGGCCTTTTCTTGACCCTGGAAGGCAGAAGTCACCAGGAAGAAAATGTCTACTGAATGGAGCTAAGCAGCAAAGAATGTGGCTGCTGAAGCAGTCTGGAGGGGGCTCAGAGGACGTCTTGGAGCAGACCCTCATTATCACTGGCTGGGAATGCTGCAGAGGGAAGTGGTGATGAGCAGGGATTAGACCCATCAACCTCTGAGTTCCCCTCAAGTCTTAGATTCTAGGACTCAGTGGAAGTCAACAGGGAGGAGGGAACTTTTAATGACAGACGTCCGTCCTCTATTTAATCTGGGCAGCTAGGTGACCTGGAGTCAGGAAGACCTGTGTTCAAGTGTGGCTCAGACCCTTACTAGCTGTGTGACCCTGGACAAGTCACTTACCCCTGCTGCCTCAGTTTCCCCATCTGTAAAATGAGCTGGAGAAGAAAATGGCAAACCCTTCCAGTGTCTTTGCCAAGACTCCAGATGGAATCATGAAGACACAACTGAACAACAATAACAACATCTATCTAATCTATCAATCAAGTGATCTCTCTTCAGATATGTGCATCTATATCTATATTGTTGTGCCCCAAAAGTCTTAGCTCAGTTTTATAATAGCTTAATCTTGCACCAATATTTTGGGGACACCCTGTATGTGTACACGCATATGTGTGCATATACATGCATGTAGATGTGCATATATGTATGTATGTAGCTTGTGTGTGTGTGTGTGTATCTTCAAAGTTTACAAAACATTTTAAATATATGATTTCATTTTAAACCTCACAACAATGCTAAGAAGTAGTTATTACAGGGGCGGCTAGGTGGTGCAGTGAATAGAGCACTGGCCCTGGAGTCAGGAGTACCTGAGTTCAAATCCGACCTCAGACACTGAACACAAAAAACTGGCCGTGTGACCTTGGGCAAGTCACTTAATACCAACTGCCCTCCAAAAAGCAAAAAACAAAAACAAAAAAAGTAGTTATTAGAGTTGTTATTTTTTTCCTATTATGAATAAGAAAACTAAGATTTCAAGAAAGTTTAAGTGACTTGACCCTGGTCACATAACTACCTTTAAAAGCTTGAACTCAGGACTTATATTTACTAAGAAAAATTTAAATTTGCTTGATTTTAAAAATCATATTCATTTCTGGGTCTACTTCCCACCCCCCTGAATTGGATGTTATCTTGTTTATATATATATATACATATATATATATATTTTGCTTTTTTTGAGGGCAGAAAACAGGGCAATTGGGGTTAAGTGACTTGCCCAAAGTCACATGGCTAGTAAGTGTTCAGTATCTGAGACTGGATTTGAACTCAGGTCCTCCTGACTGCAGGGCCAGTGCTCTATTCACTGTGCCACCTAGCTGCCCCCAAAACATTATCTTGTAACAGAGAGATGGTTAAACAAAAACATAGAAACAGTGACTGATAGATTATGTGTGTGACATTCTGCCCAAGTAGCCTCTGAACTGTTAAACTCAAGATATTTAAAGAATGCCCCTGCCACCCAGACAGTGCCACACAGGCCAAAGAGGGAGAGGACCCAGTGACCCTGTGTACACTTGGAAGTGAACTCTGATCCCCTTCTACCTCCTCCCCCGCCCGGCCCCACTGCTGCTTGTTCCAAACAGGGCCATACGCTGCAGCCAAAGTATGTCAGTTTGGGAGCTGAGCCAGGGTTCAGATGAAGCTCTAGTTTATTCTGCTGTAGGGTCAAGACACCTCTCGCCTGTTCCTCTGCTGGCCTGTGATGCCGAGGGGAAAGAGGACTGAGGGCAGAGAATTAGAGGGCTAAGTTGTGGTGGGCCTTGAATGCCATGCTGAGATATTTGCCCTTCTATGGGCAGTGGAGAGCCATTAAAGGTTATTGAGAAGGGGAGTAACAGTGCTTTGAAAGGGTCCTTTGTTTGTAAGGGGCTTTTTTTTTTTTTTACTAGGCAGCATTTCACCAGACAACTTGATGCCCCAGAGAAAAGATCTGGTCACTCAACAACATTCCTGGCTTAGCCAGAGTCCCCTTTCTCTTTCTCCCTTCCCTCTGTCTCCGTTGGATTGACTTCTGACCCTCTGCAGATAACCACAGCCTGTCTGGGAGCTCTTGCCCTGGGTAGAAGGGGAAGTCTCTTGCAAAATCTCTACTCCTGTCTGACCCCTCTCTGCTCCCAGGCAGGATGGCAGCACGAAGAGGCCATTGGAGTGAGAAGTTGCCTTCTTCTGGCTTTTGGCAGCTTAAACCTGCATAGACCACAACTGAGAAAGGGTGGACCCCGATGCAGGAAATGGAATGGCTGTGGTCGGGCCCTTTCCACCAAGGCTGGGCTTCCTGCCCCATTACTGTTGCCAGGGACGTGCTGAACAAAGGAAGGGGACCTTCCTCCTCCAATGGATTCAGTTGGCATTGTCACAATTTGCCATTTCACTTGCTGAGATCCCCCATCCTTATTCCTGAGAGCCTATGGTGTACAGCCCTTACCAATCAGACACCTGTGTCCTTGGCAGGATTCCAGACACATATAGACACAGGCCTCCTTTGTATTACTCTGATTACAGAGTACTGCTCTCCTCGATTTTATCTAGGTCAAGTAGCAGCAGTATGGAGCCTCCAGCCAGGAAAACACCTGGAAATATTTACATTTAGGGTGCCACTGACCCAGAGAGAGGATTTTTCCATCCAAAGGAAAATCCATTTTTAAAAGTTAAATAACTTTATTGATGCCCTTTTCCCCCACACCTTTATTTCTGAATATATCTCTCTCCTTCCTCTACCCCAGGAATCCATTCCTTCTAACAAAGATTAAAAAAGAAAAAAAAACAGTTGAATAAAACCAAGCAAAATATTCTACACCTGAATAGTTTTCCCCACTCCTGACCTTTCCCTACACACTTCAGACCCCTTTACAATGGCCAGACCCCTCCACAAGGAAGAGAGAGATATGTGTTTTCTTAATTTTTCTCTGGGGCCAAACTTGGGTCAGTGAATTCTGATTTGTTTTTCAAGCATCTACATAAAAGGCAATACTGTATGATGCAAAGGTTCTCAGAGTGTGATCTGTGGACCCAGGGGGGTCCTCTAGACCAGTGGTTCTCAACCTTCCTAATGCTGCAACCCTTTAATACTCATATCTGGGTGTATCTGCATGTGGGCAGACCCGCCTGGAGACGGATAGAGGAGCGGTGTCTTGGTTCCTAAGACTATCAGAAACATGTGTTTTCTGATGGTCTTAGGCAACCCTCAAAGGGGTCATAACCCACATGTTGAGAACTGCTGCTCTAGACCTTTTCTGGGGGTCCATGAGGTCAAAACTCTTTTCATAATCATATTAAGGCATTTTCATTTCTAACGTGGTAAATATTGATAGCTATGACCCACATAAATAAAAGCTCTTGGGGATGTCGGTCCTCAATAATTTTTAGGATCATAAAGGGGTCATGAGACCTACAAGTTTGAGAACCAGTGGTGTGGTGAAATGCGGTCTACACTGGTGAAGAGTCAGGAGAATTCAGGTTCATATCCTGGCTCCTGATCATGTGGTGCTTTACAAATCACTTCACCTGTATTTAAGCCTTGGCTTCCTCATCTGAAAAATGGAGTCAGGGTTCATCTAGAAACTGAGAAAGGTTGTTATAAGGAAAGTGCTTTGTACACTAGTGGTGGTGCATAATTGTGAGTTGTTTTTATTCCTCCAAATTCTTCACCACCCTGACCTCACCAATTTGTCCAATATCTTCTTATGTCACAGAGAGGTGGAGTAGATGCATGAGTAGAAAGTGGGCTTCTTTCAGGCAGGGAATATTGAATTACTTTATTTATTTATTTTTTTTGTCTTTGTAACCAAGAGCCTATCAAGATGCTTGCTATGCCCTGGCTGGCAACAAGCATTTATTAAGCAACCACTAAATGCCAGTCACTGTGCTAAGTGCTGGGGATACAAAGAAAGAAAAAATCCTGTTCCCTGGGAGTTTAAAGTCTGAGAAAAACAAAACAGCAACGTATGAAGGACAGCTGGGTGGTGCAATGGGTAGGGCACCAGGCCTGGGGTCAGGAGGACCAGAATTCAAGAGTGGCCTCAGATGCTTACTAGCTATGTGACCCTGGGCAAGTCACTTAACCCTGTTTACCTCAGTTTCTTACCTGTAAAATAAGTTGGAGAGGGAAATGGCAGACTCCTCCAGTATCTCTGCCAAGAAAACTCGATGGATCACAAAGAATCAGACAGGACGGAACAACAAACGTACAAAGACAGAGACAGGATAACCTGGAGACGATTCACAGAGGGAATACACTAGGACCAAGAGGGCTCAGGGAGGCTGCTCACAGAAGACAGGATCAGTATTATTATCGGGGGCATTGGACAGGTTGCTTAATTAGCAGTTCTCCACCGAAATCCAGACCCAGAAAAATCCAGCAATGGGCCGGGTCAGTGACCCCTAGGTCAGTGGCAGAGCCAGTCCCTCTCCCTCACCCTGCCCGGCTCCTCGGAGCCCGTTTGGCCCCCACCGGCAGCTGGCCATTATCAGGTGATCAAGGTCACTGACTCGTTCCCAGTTACTGCAAGTCCAGAGATTTCTCCAGGGCAGAAAAGAGCTGGCCAGGAAAAACCCGACTGCCAGAGACCAGAAGTTTCCGGCCCCATTGGATCTGCTGAGTCAGTTTCCCTCATCTGTGTCTCACAGTGCAGATGGGGGCAAAGGGCAGTCATCAAAGGTGTCTGAGACTCTGGTGCCTCGGGGCCAGTCGGTCTAATGGGTCACTGGGGACTGTCTGTTCCCTCCCGCACTCCCACCCCCATCTCCTGCCCCAGCTGCAGCTGGGGCTTGGCAGAGGGGACAGAGGGACAGTAGAGTCAGGGGTGGCTGAGCCAAGTCAGGTTCTAGGGAGAGTACGCAAGAGCTGAGTCTCCCTCTTCTCCCCTCCCCCCTTCGATCCCCCGCTGCTCGGCAGCCCTGGGAAACAGTCTGTGAGCCACGAAATGCACTCCCCCGTGTTAGGGCAACGTGCAGCAAACCTCATAGCCAGGCAGGCCACAGGCTGGTCTCTGGCCCGTGCAGCAATCCCCACCCACAGGAAACCCTCTCTCCACCCTCTGCTTCCTGACTCCCCTAGTCGAGCCTGTGGCTCCTCGATGAGAATGGAGGGGGTGGGTAGGCCCCATCTCACGAGCCGAGGTGGGTGGGCCTGGGGAAAACTAGTTGTCTGGGGCTTTATGCCATTTCCATGGAGACTGGCACACGCCAGATACCCCACTCAGGTGGACTGGCCTGATGGTCTTGCCTGGTAGAGCTTCCACGCCCCTCCATGGTCATACTGGATGGCCTCCCATTACCCCCTGGTACAGGATGGCCCATATCCTTCCTACCCATCCTTGGATGCCAAGATTCAGCTGCACCTGTCCAGACGCACCCACTTTGGGGATGAGTTTGGGAAAGCAGCTTCCAATTGTCCATACTGTTTATCTTTCCATCAGCTGGGGGCCCTAGAAAGGCCAGAGTTCTGGACTCCCAGGCCTGGAGTATCACACAATCAGGGGGAAAAGGTCCAGGATTTGGAGTGCGACCTGAGATCAGCTGTACTATCTTAGTCATGTGACCCCAAACAACTAAGAGGCAGAACATTGTCCTGAGTCTAGAAGACCTACATTCAAATCCTGCCTCTGATGCTTAAGAATAGAGAGACTGGGTCACCTTGCTTAACCCCTCCCAGCCTCAGGTTCCTCATCTGTAAAGGATAATAAAAGTGTGTTAAGTACTTTTCTTGCTCTTTACTGCGGAGGAAAGGCAGTTAGGTGGTAGGTACAGTGCTGGACCTGGAGTCAGGAAGACTCCCCTTTCTGACATGCGTACTAACTGCATGACCCTGGGCAAGTCACTTAACCTTGTATAACTCAGTTTCCTTATTTGTAAAATGATCTGGAGAAGCAAATAGCAAACCACCCCAGTATCTCTGCCAAGAAAACCCCAAACAGTCAGGAAGAATCAGAAGTGACTAAAACGACTGGATAAAAACACGGACACGGGTTCAGATCTTGGCTCTCTTGTTATCTAGGTCATGCCACTTCCTGTCTCTGGGCCTCAGTTTCCCCATTTGTAAAATGTGTGCATGTGGCAAGGGACAGACGAGATCCCTTTCACCTCCCTAAATATTTGCGCTTCTCCTAGGCTTTTGTTATTCTTTCATTCTGCTGCTCCCTTGGCGCTCACATCTGCCTCCCTCTTCATGAAATAGGTGGTTTTCACCTTCTTCCCTTCCTCCCTTGGGTCATTAAGAATTATTTTAAATTGGTTAGTTGAAGTCTTTTTATATTTAAAAAACAAAAAAGTTCAGATTCGGGGGGCTTTTAATTTTTTTTTTTTGCTTTTTGGAGGGGGGAAGGCAGGGCAATTGGGGTTAAGTGACTTGCCCAAGGTCACACAGCTAGTAAGTGTTAAGTGTCTGAGGCCGCATTTGAACTCAGGTCTTCCTGACTCCACGGCTAGGGCTCTATTCACTGTGCTACCTAGCCACCTCTATTTTTTGGTTTTTAAAATATGAATAGGGAGGCTTCAACTAATCACTGCTAAAGATAAGGAGACCTGGATTTGTCTCCTAATTTGGCTGCTGTCTCCTAGAGTAAGTCACTTCCTGTCTCTGGGCCTCAGTCTCCCTTTCTGGACAACGGGGATAAGAAATGCCAAGCCTCTGTGACTTCATAGAACTAGGGTGAGAGTGAGTCTGATGATATCAGGGAAAGCTGTGCTTATAGAAAGAAGCTCTTGTTTGGAAAAGGTAAGACTGGCTGAGGCGGATGTAGGTGATGAGCACACACCTCTCTGGGGTACTTCCAAGTGACTGCAGGTCTGCTGAACACTTTGCATCTGAAATTCCCTTGATATGATTGTCTCCATCGCACAAAAGAGGGAACTGAGGCTGACGAGGATTGGGTGCCTTGGCTGTGGTCCTGCAGCAGAGGCAGCTTCAAACCCAAGCCTTTCCTAGCCCTGCCCCTTATACCAGACCACCTGCCTCTCTGCCGTCCAAACAAGGCGCAGTAAGGAGATGGGTACAACACCAGATTTTGAGTCAGAGGATGCAAGTTTGAATTAATTCAACAGAGCCGATTAAACAAATACTCGTTCTCTTTTCATTTTTGTTCTCTAGAGTTCAGTTTTCTTATCTGTAAAATGGGAAGAGGTAACCATCCAGGACGTCCTTTCTAGGACCACACTGTGGTATTCACTATATAGCTTGTTGTTATTCAGCTGGCCAGTCACATCTGATTCTTTGTGACCCCATTTGGGGTTTTCTTGGCAGAGATACTGGAAGGGTTTGCCATTTCCTTCTCCAGCTCATTTTACAGTTGAGGAAACTGAGGCAAACAGGGTTAAGTGACTTGCCCAGGGTCACATAGCTAGTAAGTGTCTGAGGTCAGATTTGAACTGGGGAGATGAGTCTTCCTGACTCTAGGGCCACCTAACTGCCCCGCAAGTATATATACATATACACATATACATATATATATATACATATACATATATACACACATATATGTATATATGTGTATATATGTGTGTGTGTGTATATTTATATAGTCCTTCATTCATTTGTCCATTTAACAAACATTTATGAATTGCCCACTATGTACCATTTACTTAGAGTAGGCCTAAGTGATAGAGCACTGAATTTGGAATCAGGAAGGGCTAAGTTCAAATTCTGCCTCAGTCACATACTGTGTGACCCTGAATAAGTCACTTAACTTCTGCCTCAGTTTCCCCATATGTTAAACAGGGATAACAATAATTGCTACCTCATCTGGTTGTTGCGAGGATCAAATAAGAGTCAGAAATGTAAAGTCTTTGCAACCTTCAAGAATTATCTGTTCTTATCATTTGGATTTATGGGACTTATTACTACTCCCGATACTCGGAAGTGCAGTAATGTCTGAAGACAGACCCACCTTTCTCTCTGCTCTTTGGAAGGGGGTCATGGCAGAAACAGCCAGCCAGGGAACCCTGGCACTGCCAGATCTGACCTCAGGCTGCCTGGGGTTTCAGAGTCTCCTGATCACCAGCTGTATTTGCTGTTTGGCAGAAGGTAGAGGCTGGGTGATTCACAGCTTACAGGAACACCGAGGCCTAGGAACAAACACGAGGCTACTCTGCGTGCCCAGGAGCCTAGCTGCATTCTGGGGAACGTACGGCTCATCATGAAGGGAGTCAGAGAGGCACGTGGGTGCTCAGGGCTGGGCTCACAGGGGGCAGGACCTCCTGAAGATAGGGGCAAAGAGGGGAGACGATGGATTTGGGCAGCATCTGGCAAGCGGGCTTGGTGAATGCTCCTCGCATGCCCCACTGCTGGGCAGAAGCCCCAAGGGGTCAAAGCATCTGTGCTGCTGCCTTTCCCCACCCCTTGCTGGGAAGGTTGACCCCGTAAAGGCCTAATAGTCCTCTGAGAGAACCTCCTACTCTGAGAGATCAAAGAGGACCTTAGACCTTGAAACAAGGACTTCCTCTTTTCCAGCTTCCTGGCCATGCTCCCCGTCTCCTTACAGGCCTGGGGAGGCTGAGGGAGTGGAGGTGACAGCTTGGGTCCGACATGCTGGATTTCCCAGATACCTTGGCTCAGTCTAGTTCTTGGCAGGGGGTGATTCTGACCCAGCAGCAGATGGCGTACCCACTTACCATTTCTTCTCCTCCTCCCCCTCCACCATCACCAATCATTACCGTGATTTCATTCACCACTATCCATCTTTCTACAGAGTCTTCACATATGTACTTGGTTATGGTTGGGTTCCTCAAGGTCATGCTATTCAATATAGCAAGAATCTATTAAGACCTACTAGGTACAAGGTGCTGTGCTAGGCTGGGGACTTGAAGAGAAAAAAAAAAGACAATTCCTGCCCTCCAGGGGCTTACTTTCTGGGCAATACACAACACGTATGTTCTGATCATCTGAGGATGGAGAAGGTCAAAGTGTAGACGTGAGATACTGAGCTCCTTGTAACCCCTGGTACTGAGCTCCCTGCCTTGCACTGAGTTGTTGTTCAATTGTTCAGCTGCGCCTGACTCTACATGACCCCAGGGACAAAGGCCATGGGGTTTTCTTGGAAGAGATACTGGAACGGGTGCCACTTCCTTTTCCAGTGCGCCCCCCCTTTTAAAGATGAGGATCTGAGGTAAATAGGGGGTAAGCGACCTGCCTAGGGGCAGCTGGGTGGTGAAGTGGACAGAGTACCAGGCCTGAGCTTGGGAAGACCCAAGCCCAAATATGGCCCTACACTTGGTAGCTGGGCACACAGCCTCAGCCTACCTCAGTTTCCTCATCTGTAAAAAGAGCTGGAGAAGGAAATGGCAAACCGCTCCAGGATCTCTGCCAAGAAAACTCCAGATGGGGTCATGAAGAGCCAGACACAACTGTAGAACAACTGGACGACAACAAGATTTGCCGCACAGGGCCACACAGCTAACAAGTGTCTGAGACGGGATTTGAACTCAGACCTTCCTGACTCCAGGCTTGATGTTCTATCCTCTGCCTCACCTGGCTACCTACCCGGCACATAGTAGGTGCTTGACACCAAGTGACTGACATCTTAACTGCACATAGTAGGAAGCTTGAGAATCCAGGACTTAGAGGCGAGGCAGATTGGGTAATATTGCTATCTTCTTTGCACAGATGAGAGCACACAGGCTCACCGGCTTGCCAAGAGTCACACAGTCAGTAGATTTCAGAGCTGGGGTTGAAACTCTGCTTCTTCATCATTGGTATTTTCACACTGATTGTTCCACCTGATCCTTATAACAGCCCCGTGAGGTTTGCAAGGGAAGAGATGTAATTTTTTCTCATTTTGCACAGGGAGAAACTGAAGCAGGGTAGTTAAGAATATCATGGTATAGTGGAAAGAATTCTGGACTTGGAATCAGCTGCCAAGGCTTTGTAACCTGACTCTGACACCTAGGGCAAGTCACCAATCTCTCAGACCTCAGTTTCTTCATCTGTTAAGGGGGTTGGAGTAGAGGGCTCCTCAAGGCCTCCTCCAATTCCAAGTCCACAGTCCTAAGTAATCTGTTCATCAAGTTACTGGTGAAGCCAAGACCAGGGTCCTCCTGGCACGGAGCCCAACCAAACAGAAATTCATTGGATGGGGTTAGGAATTATCTTCTTTAAAAATGAAAATTGACTGTTCTGACTCATCTTTTTATCTGGGATCTGGGGCTGAGGAGCAGGGCCAGGACCACCTGCTGCTCCTCCCATTTCACTGGCTTGACAGAGATGTTGAGAGTGTGGGAGGCCTGCAGATAGAAGAGGAATGGCTTGTATCTATTTATGGAAAAAAGGCAGGCCTTGGAGCCAGGAAGAGCCCAGTTCAAGTCTTAGCTCTCTAAGCGCATGCTAGCTGTGTGACCCAGGACCAGTCACTGATCTCTGTGCCCTTAGCTGGAAGCTGTAGGGGGTTGTCTATCTCCACCAGAGGTGGGAATTTTCACATTGGGCATTCACCCTCTAGTCTGATCAAATCATGGGTCCTGACTGGAAAAGTATGGAGTTCTTCAAGGTTTGAAAAGGGGCTTATATGCCTTCCTATCTCGTTTGGGCCCCTCTCTCCTGCAGATGAGGATGTATTAGCAGTTCTTACCCCGTCTATAAGTAGGGACAAACTGAATTACAAAGGGCCCCAGAATGCCAGTGATTGTTAGGGATCTCCCAGGGGTGGGGAGCCTGTGCCCTGAGGACACATGTGGCCCTCTGGGTCCTCAAGTGAGGCCCTTAAGTTTTGGATTCTGTCAAAAGGACGCACTTGAGGACATGGAGGGCCACTTGTAGCTTGAAGGTCTCAGGTTCCCCACCCCTGATCTAGCCTCTAGATAGGCAGGGGTGGTCTATCTACCTTTTCCCCTCTCACCTTCACACCCTTGCAGTTCATTTTGTAACTAAAATCTGAGATTCCTATCGATTAATTAACATACTCTTAAAAAATATAAGTTCGTTTAAGAAAGTTTCTGTCACTGGGGCTAGGGGTCATTCACACATTGTTATGAAATAGTTCCATCCCATTGGTGAAATCAGTTCCGTCATATCAATACACAGGAGCATGGAGTATTTTGGGGTGAGGTAGGACAGACCTGGATGGGGTCCTCTCTGTGTGTGAATATTTCTCTGGAGGGTTGGTGCAGTAGGAAGGGAACTGGGTATCTTGGAAGGATAAAGGAGGTTGCAGAGGGTGCCTAAAGAAAGGCCCAGTTATACTAACTTCTCCTCCTCCTCTTCATCTTCCTCCCAGGACTATTTGCCCAATTACATTACACAGTTATATACTAGATGGTTTCACTGATGATGGGACATTCCCAGCATGGAATGCCTATCTGTGACATAGAGAGTTTAAATGACTTCCTCGTGGTCAGCCCACAGCCAGCATGTGTTAGAGGAGAGATCTGAACCTAAGTCTCCCCAGTTCCCAAGTCCAGCCTCTCTCCATTAAGCCAAGTTGTATATCAGAAAGGCAGGAGTTGGGGAAACTGCAAAGCTGCTTTTATGATCCCAAATTTTTCCTAAGAACAAAGGTTCATCCTTTTAATCCCAGTGTTCTAAGGCTACATTATGAAACTGGTGGCCTGCAAAGATTTTAGGATGAGTTTCCTGCAGAGGGAATGGCAGAACAGGCCTGCAGTGGGTGGGAATTGGCTGCAACATCTAAAACATAGGAACCTTTGAAGAGTTGGAGCGAAAGTTATTAGGTGAGTGCAAGACCAGGAGGGAAGGTGCATTGGTCTAGTGAGTAGAGCAGAGGCATATGTATGGGATGGCTTGAAGTCAATGTTGACATCCTCAGGATGACTGGAGAAAACAAGTAAGGCCCCTCACACATGGGATGGACCCCCCAGGAGCAAATTTATGGGAGGGCACAGACAAGAGCCATGCAGGATGGGTTAGTGTGAGTGGGTAGAGATTGGCACTATTGGAGGAACATCCATGGATGAGATTATCAGTACATTTGAGTGGCTTGGTGGGTTAGAGCCCTGAGCTAGGAGTCAGAAGGACCTGGGATCAAATGAGATTTTGGATGGGAGCCTCAGGCTGGGTACAGTTAGATTTCATCACTCCCTTAAGATTCTTCAATACCCTTAAAAGAATTGGGGGGGGGGATGGCGGCTAGATGGCTCAGTGAATAAAGCACCAGCCCTGGAGTCAGGAGAACCTGAATTCAAATTTGGCCTCGGACACTTAACACAAAAAACTAGTCATGTGACCTTGGGCAAGTCACTTAGCTCCAATTGCCCTACCTTCCCCCTCCAGAAAGCAAAAAAAAAAAAAGAATTTTGGGGGAACTGTCTAGGTTCTCTGCAAATGGTTCCAACCTTCATTGATATTGTTCCTTTAATTGCAGGGGGATGGTCCCCGGCACCCCAGTTCCATCTAGCCACTAACAGATTAGCTTTTATACAGAAATTTTTACTGCCAAAAGTAAATTCATAATTAAATTTACTCCCCCAACTGGTAAGAGACATAATCTTTCTCCCCTTGAACTGGGAAGGGGAAAGGAATTTATAGCTTCTTCCT
This sequence comes from Pseudocheirus occidentalis, assembly GCA_028646575.1. NCBI lineage: Eukaryota > Metazoa > Chordata > Mammalia > Diprotodontia > Pseudocheiridae > Pseudocheirus > Pseudocheirus occidentalis. Next base: position 40,973,742 of record CM053598.1, on the reverse strand, counting down.
TCTCAGTTCCAAGTGTGAAATCCCCCTTTGGCTCTAGTCCCAGGCACCCTGGTTTCTTAGAGCTTTGCTAATGGACTGACTGGCTGTCCAATTCCTTTGGGAATCCTGGTTCCACGGTCATTGCTATGGTACCAACTTCCATTCTGATGGGGATCACTGCTAGCATCTGA
>CM053598.1:40854374-40973072 GCA_028646575.1 Pseudocheirus occidentalis | reverse complement strand
TCAGCAGATGGGCTTCCAACCATCTGACCATCACATCCGTTACCTATTCAAGTTACCAAAGAGGGAAGCACCAACATCTGGGTTTTTCAAAGCCGGGGGGCTCAACGGCTTCCCAGAGTCTCATCTGGTCAAATCACACAACTTTTCTCAAAGTGAGCCCCAAAGCAAAGCCTCACATCAGGGCGTATATATAGGCTTCTGCTGGGTCAGCCCTCTTGACCCACTGTCCAATTACAAAGCAACAAGGTGTGGCCATTAATCCCCCAAAAAACAAGCTTCTTGCCATGGGCTCCATGTGAACATTCTAGAAGCCACTTAAACAAAGGGGCTAGGGGCAGGAAGGAGCTTCAGATTCCCATTACATATGGGAATGTCAGGTATGGGGGAACATCCAAGAAAAGGCCTATTTGGCTGGACCCAAAATTGTATGAAACGAAGTAGTGTAGAAGGCCGGAAATATTAACTGGAACCAGGTTAGAAAGGACTTTAAATACCAGACAGAAGAGGTTATATTGATAAAAAAAAAAAAAGGGGGGCAATAGGGAGTCACAAGGCTTTCTGAACAAGGGAGAGAAGTCACTACACTAGGTACTAGAGAAACAAAGATAAAATTCAATCAATTCCTGCCCTCAGGGAGCTTACATTCTACTGAATGTACTGAACTTACATGCCATATACATAAATGAGTAAATACAAAGTTATACAAAGGAATTTCAGGAAGGGAGGGAGGGACTCAAGAAAGGCCTCATGTAAGAGGTGGCACCTGATCAGTACCTTCAAGGAAACCAGGGATTCTGAGATGGTGATGTAAGAGTGTGTTCCAGAACTGTATATAGAAAAAGAGGCAGGAGAAAAGATGTCCTGTCCATGGGGAACAGCTAACAGACTTGTTTGGTTAGAAGAGAGAATGTATAAAGTGGAATAAAATGAAATCAGACTGGAAAGATGAGTGGGGGCCAGATATGCCTTCATGGTTGAATGCCCTCTTAACATAAAATACTTCTAAAATTTCATCTCCTGTTCCCTTTTCCACCCCCACCCTCCACCCTGATCCTAGACATCCTTTTCCCCAGAGCCACGTAGCCCAGGGATGTTCTTCAAGGCAGCAGGAAGTCACAGAAAAGAGCAGAGAATTCTGAAGCTGGAGTTTTCCAAAGTGTCATAAACATTATTTTTCTAAAGCCGGTCTCTCTCCCCCATGCCACACAAACACCAGGTCAAAGACAATACCAAGAACTTATACTAATAGTTCCTCCTATTTGGGGGGTAAGTTTATCCCCAAATAGTATTTCCAGACCCCTTACATCATACAATCTTTACAATACCCTTGTAAGGCCAGGCAACTGTCATCTGTCAGCTGGCTGGGACTCCTAGATCTCCAACCACTAACAGACAACCTGGGTTTGACTATGGGGTCTTTCCCCCTCAAAAAAATAATCTCATGCCCTCACCTATGGTTTTACCCTTGTTATATCTGAATATACCTTGTTTCTGCTCTCCCCAGGGGACTGAAAGCATTATGCTTGTTCAGTCGTGTCTGATTCTTCATGACCCTGTGGACCACAGGATCCATGGAGTTTTCTTAGCAAAGACACTGGAGTGGCTTGTGATTTCTTTCTCTAGCAGATTAAGGCAAACAGAGGTTAAGTGACCTGCCCAGGGTCATGCAACTAGTAAGTATCTGAGACTAGATTTGAACTCAGGTCTTCCTGCCTTCAGGCTTAGTGCTGTCTGTATCCACTGAGTCATCTGGCTGCAAGACTTGAGTTCATATCTAACCTCAGATACTTACCAGCTGTAGGAACCTGGGCAAATCACTTAACTTCTGTGAGCCTCCTTATCTTGTAAAGTAAGCAAAAGAATAGCATCTACTTCCCAGGGTTGTTGTGAAGATAAGATGAAATAACATTTACAGGATATTTACCACGGTCCCTGACACTTAGTAGGTACCATGTAAATCTTGGCTATTACTTACTATATCATTAGAGATGGTAAACATTTTTCTTCAGCCACATTCGCTTTCTTGTTCTTGTAAAACATCTGAGTCTTAACAAATAGTTTACTTTTTTATTTATTATTTTTCTTTTTTTGTAAATTTAGAAATTTTACTCTTAAATACAAAATGAAAAAAGAAAAAATACATTGTCATGTACGCAGCAGACCATAATAAGATTCAATATAAAACAATCGATTTCTGTTTCAAAAAAATCCATGTAATAAATACCAATACATTGTTTTCAAAACTGTCAGGTTTTTCTTTGCTTCCTTGTTGGTTTTCTTTTGGTTTTTAATTGTGCGCTTTTTACTTTATTTTTTAAACATGGATATATGTGTGTGTATATAAAAATGTGCATATACACATGTATGTATATGTGTGTGTGCATATACACATATATACACACATAGATCTCTATAAACATAAGCAATACACATATATGTAAGACTAATTGAAGATTTTTCTGTTTATTTTTCTCGATCACTTTTCACGGTGAACTCTTGTTGCTCCGTGTCTATAGATTTCTACCCTCCCCTCAGTCTGGAGTGCATGCCTTCCTCATCTCTGTCTCTCAGCTTCTTAGAATCTCTGTTTGAAACAAAGCTCCAGCATCACCTCATGCAGAAGCCTTGCCTGTTCTCCAGGGCAAATAGGTGACACAGTAGGTTAAATGCTAGGGCTCAAGTGAGGAAGACCCAAGTTCAAATCCTGGCATTTATCAGCTGTGTTTCCCTGGGTAAGACCTCTGTTACCCTCAGTTTTTTCATCTGTAAAAGATAGATAATGTTTATATTCAATTTAATAAGTATTTATTAAGTGCCTACTATGTTCCAGGGACTGTGCCAGTCATAGGGGTTACCAAAAGAGGCAGAAGACAGTTCCTGCCCTCGAGGAGCTTACAGTCTAGTCCAGGAGACAGTGCTATATAAATGCTAACTACTATTATTTTCTTGCCCTATGAATATGTATTTATCCATGCTTTTATTCTTCAGTCTTTTTTTCCAGACAAGTCAGACTCTTTGTGACCCCCATTTGGGATTTTCTTGGCAAAGACACTGAAATGGTTAGCTATTTCCTTTTCCAGATCACTTTACAAATGAGGAAACTGAGGCAAACAGGGATAAGTGACTTGCATAGGGTCACACAGCTAGTAAAGTATTTGAGGCTAGATTTGAACTCAGTTCCTCCTGACTCTACACCAGGAGCTCTATCCATTGTGCTAACTAATTTATCTGTGTACATGTTGGTATAGTGGATGGAACATTGTCCTGGGAACCAGGAAGACTTCTGACTGAATCCCACCTTGGACACTTACTGTAACTCTGGGCAAATCACTTGACTTCTCTTTGGGCCTCAGTTAAACTTTCATCTATAAATTGAGGATTGGACTTGAAGACCTTTGACCCCATGCTATAGCCCACTCAGTAGTATGTAAGCTCCTTGAGGGCAAAGACTTTGTCCCAGTCTTTGCATCACCAGTTCCTACTCCAGTGTCTTGAAAAACGAACCAGATCAAAGAAGTATTTAATGAATCAAATTACAGACACATAAATTGAGCAACTAGGAGGTACAGTCAAAAGTTACTGGCCCTGGAGTCAAGAAGACTTGAGTTCAAATCCAGCCTCAGACACTTACTAGCTGTGTGTCCCTGGGCAAGTCACTAACCCTGTTTGCCTCGGTTTCCTTATCTGTAAAATGAGCTGGAGAGTGAAATGGTAAACCTCTCCAGTATGTTTGCCAAGAAAACCCCAAATGGGGTCATGAAGAGTCGTTCAAGACTGAAATGACTAAAGGACAAAAAATTGGCACCCAAAGAAATGATGCGGCTTGCCCAAAGTGACACAGCTAGGGACTTGGAAATGCAGCCAGCATCCAAGTGTCCTGATGCCAAGTCCCCCAGAGCATTAGTGGCGAGGTGGACAGCCTGGAATTGTGAAGTAGCCACCAACACCAAGCTACAGAGAGAAAAGGGAAGATAGGGAGGGTTCGAGCCCAACTTGGAAGAAGTAGTCTGCGTGTGCAAAAGTATGCATATGTATGTTTAAAAACAAACCCATAGGAGAGTGGGACTCATGATGCTTATGGTCAGATATAAATTGGTCATTTTATGACCCGAGTATTTCTCTGTGTTTTCATTTCCTCATCTTCAAAAAACGAGAGGGTTGGGCTCAGTGCCTTCCAGAAGACCCCTTCCACCTCTCCTGTTTTCATGTTCTAAGGTTCTAGCCCATAGCTATGATTCCAGATAAATAGCTGTGTTCCTTAAAGCAACTGATGGAAGATTCTAGGTGCACATTTGTAAGAGGAGAATACGCCCTTGTGTGGATGGAAGAGAGCGGAGGCATGGTGGAAAGCCTTCACAGAGGGAAGCAGGGGTCACCAGGAATTGGTCATTTCTGTTTTTTGGTAAATGGGGAAACTGAGTCTAGCAAAGCAAAGTGTCTTGCCCACAGCCGATTAACTAGCTAGTAAGTCATAGTCTCATATTTAACAGCTAGCACTTTAAGGTTTGCAAAGTGCTTCACAAATATGATCCCTGTTTTCAGATAAGGAAACTGAGGTAGACAGTGGTGATTACAACTTACTCACGTTTATGCAGTTAGTAAGTATCTGAGGTTGGATTTGAACTCAAATCTTACTAACTCCAGGCCCAGGCTCAGTCCCCTGAATATTTAGAGGTCATCTAGTCCAACTCCCTTATTTTACAGATTAAGAAAACTAAGTCCCAGAGAAGTAAAATGCAATTCAATTCTATAAACATTTAGTAAGCACTTCCTGGGTGCCAGGCACTAAGTATTGTGGGAAAAAAAACTTGCCCAGATGCCAAAGTCACCTAGAAATTAAGTGGCAGGGAGAGGCTTCAAAGTCAGGACCCTTGACTCCATACTCCATGCTCTTTCTATAGCACTACACTAAAGAGCCGGAGTCAGGATTAGAATCCAGGGTCTAACTGAGACACTTTCTGCTTAATTACACTCTCCTGTATATCCTATTAGCATATTGAAAGAAGGTTATAAAGAAACTTGGCTCTGGAGGAGAGCTGAGAAAATGTACCATCAGCTTTCCTTATTTACAGAGGTGGGGGACTATGGGTATGGAATTTTGCATATCCTATCAGACTCCACTGATGTGTTGATTTATCTAAATGGATTTTTTTTCTCTCCCTTCTTCATTTTCTCCCCTTTTCTTACAAGGGGTGAGAGAATGAGGAAGAATATATTTCAAAATACAGGTAATATAAAAACAAAAGATATGGGTAAAAAAAATTTTAAGGAAAGCTGTGACAATAAAAGGAACACAATGTATCATATTCATTTTTGGACCAAACAAAAGCACACTTGGGGCTGCAAACAATAGTTTATGAGAGAAAAGAATGAATGTATGAGGAGAGAAGTGAAGAACACACCTACACACCCATACACACACACACACACACACACACAGAGAGGAAATCTGTAGGGAGGGAAAGGGTACAGTGATTGAGTATTCATGTGCTGACAAAGTGGTACGATGGTGTCAGTGCTAGGCATGTGTGTGGGGGGAGGTGTCTGTTTTCTCAGCTGATTAGGTGTTTAGTGCTTGTACCCACATATCTCTAAGCAGCTGATGCCCACAAGCACCCAGGGTAGGGAGGGGACACTCTCTGGGGGATACTGTGTTCTCAAAAAGGCTGAGCTAAGTCAACAGATCACTGGGCAACGCAGAGCTTTGAATGGCAAATTCCTCTAAAGTCAGTTTCTTGGAAGACTCCAGACTGACCTCATCAGCATCTTCCCTGTGTTCCTAGGACACATTCATCTTCAGCTGAAAATACTCCATCACTGGGCTTCTTTTTCACATCAAGTCTAAAGTTGGAAGGGACCTCAGAGGTCATCTGGTTCAGCCCTTTCATTTTACAGGTGAGGAAACTGAGACCTGCAGAGGTCTAGTGATGTGGTCATATGGACACAGGTGAAATCAATCAATAAGAAGCAGATCTACTGATATTCTAGGCTCCATGCTAAGAGCTGGGGCAAAGAAAGGCAAGGACAGTCCCTGCTCTCACAGAAGCTTAAGTCCTAAGAAGCAGGATTTGAACCCAGATTCTCTAACAGCTATCAAACTTGAAGGCAGCAGAACTCCTGAATGTGGCCTGAACTAGATTAAAGTGTAATTGGAAAACATTTAAGGAAATAAATAAAAATACAGTACAGCATAGGTAATGTTAATTTGTGGTTTTCCAAGTCAACTCGTGGCCAAAGGGATTTATCTCTATCAGAATTTGGTAGTATTGCCTAACTCTACAATCTGTGTTCTTTCCACGATATTACACTGCTATTGAAGACCTTCCCTAGATTCTTCTCTGTCCCCAGTGTGTCATATGGACTGGCTCACCTTGGAGATATTGTGGGTTCAGTTCCAGACCACTGCAACAAAGCAAATTTTACAATAAAGTGAGTCATACAGATTTTTTGATTTCCCAGCGCATATAAAAGTTGTATTTACACTATACTGTAGTCTATTAAGTGTGCAATAGCATTAGGTCTTAAAGAATGTACGTACCTTAATTAAAAATACTTTATTGCTAAAAGAAAAATTGCTGACCATCATCTGAGCCTTCAGTGAGTCACAATTTTTTTTTTTGCTAGTGTAGGGTCTTGCCTTGATGCTGATGGCTGCTGGCAGATTAGTGTGGGGGTTGCTGAAGGTTGAGGTGGCTGTGGAAATTTCTTAAAATAGACAATGAGGTTTGTCACATCAATTGACTCTTCCTTTGACAAAAGATTTCTCTACAGCATTGATGCTATTCACCCACAGTAGAACTCCTTTTAGAATTGGGGTTAACCCTCTGAAACCCTGCCGCTGTTAGTGTAATATGAGAGTGGGGGAGCCGGAGGAGTTGGAGAGAGATGGGAAACAGTCAGTGGTTGAAGCTGTCAGGACACATACCTTTCTTGATTAAGTTTGCCTTCTTATATGGGCGTGGTTCTTTGTGCCCCAAAACAATTACGATAGTAACATCAAAGATCACCCATCACAGGTGACCAAAACAGATATAATAATAATGAAAAAAGTTTGGAATACTATAAGGAGCATCAAAATGGGACACAAAGACGCCCTATGAATATGTGCTGTTGGGAAAATGGCGCCCGTAGACTGGCTCCGTGCAGGCTTGCCACAAACCTTCAATTTGTTGGAAAACCCCCCCAAAATAAAAAGCAACCTCAGTACTGGCAAACCCAATAAAGTGAAGTGAAATAAAGCCAGGTCAGCTCATGTTCTTTCTTTCCTCTCCCTTTGCCACTTGATAGATTTCTGTGATCTGGCCCAGTACCTGCCCCATGCTAGGTGCTTAATTACTGTTTGCTCAATTGAATTGAATCCTATCTTTCCTTCAATGAATGAATGAAAAAAATATTTATTAAGACTTTATTATATTTTTTAAAAAGACTTTATTGTGTCACTCAGCTTAGCCCGGTGCTAAAGGCTAGAGACAGAAAATTAGGACAAGTCCTCCTCTCAAAGCACTCATATTCTTTCCTTTTTAAATTCTATTTTTAATTTATAGAATAAAATAAGCATTTCCATAATATTATACAATAAAAAGATGATTGTATACAAAACGGCAAATCTACTATGCACAACTTGCTATTCCTTTCAAATATAAAACAAAATTATCATATATATTTGTTTTTTTTCTTTTTTTTTTTTACTCTTTACCATGGCTGCCATTAGACACAAATAAGTATGTGTATATACACACATGTATGTATACATACACACATATATACATATATACACATGTATGAATATGTATATATATATATGAAAATATATAAAATTATTCTAGATATGTCTGTTTATCAGTTCTTTCTCTGGATGCAGATAGCATCTTTCTTCATCTGTCCTTTATAGTATTTGTATTTGTAATAGGCAAAAAAATAATGGAGATTGAACCAAGGTGCTCATATTCTAATAGGAGGAGACTATACATCCAAGGGGATTCTGTTGCTAATCAGATAGAAAGGCCTAGTGGCTTTTCTTTTCTCTACAGAGACCTGTAGCAGGAAGGGACTCCAGAGGCTATCGATTCTGAGTCCTTAACTTGAGGTCTGTGAACTTCTAAAAATTTCTTTAAATATTCTGACAACTCTTTCAACATAATTGGTTTCTTTTGTAATCTTCTGCATGTCATTTTATGCATGTAAAAACACAATTCTGAGAAGGGATCTTTAGGCTTCCCCAGACAGCCCAAGAGGGTCCGTGATACAAAAAGATCAAGAGCCCGGATCCAGCCTAAGCCTCTCATTTCACAGGTGGAGTTACTGAGGCCTAGAGAATTAAGTCACTTGCCCATCACATATAGGCCTTAATTGTGGAAGGTAGGCTCTGAAGTCAGGTTCTCTGACTCAGTGTTCTTTCTACCGCGCCATGCTGATAGTACAGAAAGTAGAAATGCAGCTTCTTTAGTGTCATGTCCGTGGGGAAAAAAAGCTAGTTTCTGGTATTTGGTTTTTCAGTAGCTGTGCACAGCTCCCTGGGCTCTCGTGATTACCTGCCCTTTGAGGACACAGGTGTGTTGCTCCTAACAGAAATCCCAGTTACCCCAAGAAGCCTTCTCTAGTTGACTAGAGCAACCCCAAATGCCTTCTTCCCCTTAGACCTCCTCAGACATTTCCCTCTGTACGACTCATTACTAGGCTTGGGGAATTTGAAATTCTCAAAGGTACAGAAAGTTTCTGAAGATCCCTCTGGGCTGGAAGCCTTGGACTTGTAGCCTCAGAACTCCATAAAGGTAAGGACTTCCACGGATCTAAACCCTGAATGACCTCCAGGGCCAAGCGCAGGACCCCAAATACAACTGTTGCTTAATAAATAGTCTTTATTTGAGTTGCCTCCCCCAAAAGTCCTCTTCCCCAGGGTCTAGATCCCTGGGTGTGCCAGAGCTGGATGAGAAACAGCAGATCAAGTCATGTTTAAGTCAAGACACATTTGTTGGCATCTTTCTTCCCTGACCTGTTTGACTGACACTCCATGGCTCTCATCAAAGGTCTTCTCAGCCCTCCCAGTCAGTTACCTGCTTCCGTCCCCTGCTTGCCTGTTTCCTACCCCTATCCAGGCAGAGGCACAAACCCCCAAGTTTACAGCTCCTACTTTCTTCAAGGATGGGGTAAAGGGAAGACAAAGGGTTCCTTTAGAAACTCAGGCCTCCCAGCAAAGGTCCAGAAAGCTTCACCATGCAGGCCGTTGTTCCTTTGTTTCCTTCTTCCTTAAAAGGCTTCTCTTCTCCAGGTCCATTCCAGGAAGAGAACACATCAACAAGCATTTATTAAGGGCTTACTGTTGGCCAGGCACTGTGCTTCCCCTTGTCTCTCTAATTTATGTCACCCACCCCATGACCTAAATAAATGTTGTCCCTTTCAGCCCACATCAGGACCAGCCTTTTGAGTAGCTGGAGTAAGTGGCTGCTGACAAGGCATGATTAGGTGTTCCAGGTAGAGTTGTTTCCCACAATTACCTTCCCCAAACATCTCTCATCCATTGAAGTGCCTAGAGTTCCATTGTTAGAGATGCATTCCTTTGACTCATAGGCTCATCCCATATTAGAAGTGGGGGGAGGGGGGGCGCATAGATCACCTCCTTCACACAGTGGCTAAAGTAATTTTCCTAAAGCACAGTTCTGACTACCACACTCTCCTATTCAAATTCTATTGCCTCTAAGATAAAACACAAACTCCTCAGCTGGGCATTTAAGGTCTTCCGAAGATAACCTCCAACACGCCTTTCCAATCTTTTCATTTCATGCTCTATGATATCTGCTCCCCAAACCTGATATGCCATCCCCCACTTCCTTGCATTCCTAAAGGCTGTCTTGTCTGTCCCTTTGTGTCTAGAGACACTCCTGCCTCAGTTGTACCTTTGAGAAACCACATCTTCCTTCCTGGTTCAGCTCAGGTGCCTTCTCTGGGGGGGCGGGAAAGAAGCATCCCCTAGCCTGCTCCCCCAGCTGAAGTTATGGATCAAAGCTGGAAGCTGAACTTTGGCCCCAGACCCCTTCTTTTACAGAGAAAGATGTTCTCCTCTCCCTACCTCACCACCCCCTCCCAAATAGAACGGAAGCTTGTTTTTTAAAAAAAATGACTTATTTTTAATCTTCAACATTCACTCACTTCCATAAGATTTTGAGTTCCACATTTTCTCCCTATCTTTCCCCTTCCCTTGCCCCCAAGATGGTGTGTAAATTGATATAGGCTCAATATGTTCATTCACACTAAATCTATTTTCATATTAATCATGTTGTACATAAGAATTAGAACCAATGGGAGAAACCATGAGAAAGAAGAAACACACACACACACAAAGAAAAAAAGAGAGAGCAAATAAAATGCTTTGATTTGCATTCAGACTCCAAAGTTTGTTGGATGTGGATGGCATTTTCCATCATGAGTCTTTTGGAGTTGTCTTAGATACTTGCATTGCTAAGAAGAGGTAAGTCTATCAATTAGTCATCCTATGGCTGTTACTGTATACAATGTTCTCCTGGTTCTGTTAATTTCACTGAATATCAGTTCATTTAATTATTTCCAAGTTTTTCTGAAGTCCACCTGCTCCTCATTTCTTATAGCACAATAGTATTCTGTTACATTCATATACCACAACTTATTCAGCCATTCCCTACCTGATTTCTTCACCATCACAAAAAGAGCTGCTATAAAAACTTTTGTACATATGGGTCCTTTTCCTGTTTTTATGATATCTTTGGGATACAGACCTAAAAGTGGCACTGCTGGGTCAAAGGGTATGAACAGTTTTATGGTCCTTTGGACATAGTTCCAAATTGCTCTCCAGAATGGTTGAATCAATCGCAACTCCACAAACAATGCATTAGTGTTTCAATTTTCCCACATCTTCTCTAGCATTTAACATTTTCCTGTTTTGTCATGTTAGCCAATCTGATAGGTATGATGTGGTACCTCAGAGTTGTTTTGATTTGCATTTCTCCAATCAATAGTGATTTAGATAAAGCCTTCTTGTCCTACCCTCCCTCTCCTCCCCTGTCCCTCCCAGTCAGCAGAGATTGGGTTAGATTTCCACGCCAAGACTGAGAGCCCACCTCCTAGCCAGTGGGAGAAGGGACAGCCAGGGAGGAGGGGGCTTGACTGCCTTAGAGTATAAATTTTTGTTCTGACTTTTGTAACATGCCTCCTCTCCTGGATCCCTGCCATGGAGAGGACGGCCCTCTTCCTTCAGGGGAAGAGAATAAAACTTTCTGTTCCTTCCTCAAAACAAACAAAAAAAAATAGTGATTTAGAGCATTTTTTTTCATATGACTATAGGTAGCTTTAATTTCTTCATCTGAAAACCACCTGTTTATATTCTTTGACCATCTACAATTGGAGAATTACTTGTATTCTTAAAGAATGGAAGTTTCTTAAGAGTAGAGACCATGGCTTGCTTGTCTTTTTTACCCTGGCACCCCCTCTTCTAAGACCAAAAATCCATGGTGACAACCAAAAGGAATTGTTTTTAATATATAATGAAAGTCCCTAGGCACCTTTTCCTAAGTACCTAAGAATTCCCTAAGAATTCCCATGAATTCTTGGGAAAATAGCCTGGAAGAAGAAATATGTAATCTTTTTTTTTTTTTTTTTGCTTTTTGGAGGGCAGTTGGGGTTAAGTGACTTGCCCAAGGTCACACAGCTAGTTTTTGTGTTAAGTGTCTGAGGCCAGATTTGAACTCAGGTACTCCTGACTCCAGGGCTGGTGCACTACTCACTGCGCCACCTAGCCGTCCCCAGAAATATGTAATCTATGTCTTGAGAGAAATTGGAATCCAAATTGTAAAGATTATCAATTTTAAAAATTATTGACTGGATTTCCTTTCTGGTACATTTACACTCTATCATTCCCTTTTGGAGGCACATCTGGGTCAAACTCCATGTCTTCTTTCCTCTCCTTCCATACACTCTTCCATTCCTTCTTACCTCCCTTCCTTCAAGAATGTATGTATCTGGTACATAAATCATTATTTGCGTATTTTTCTCCTTCATTAAAATGTGAGTTCCTCCAGAGCAAGGATCAGTTTAGCCTTTCTTTGTATCTTCAACACTTATCGAAGTGCCTGGAACAGAATAAATGCTTGTTGAAAGCTTGATGCCACTACCTAGCACACAGTAGGTGTTTAACAAATGGTAGTTCTGTCATTCATTCTAATCTAGTCCAACCTGCTCATTTTATGACTAAGGAAATAAGGCTTAGAGGCACTGAATGTCGTACTCAAGGTCTCATAGCTAGTTAATGACCAAGCTAAGATAAAAACCAAGTCTCTAACTACTGTGCTCTTTCCCTGAATTAGAAATGTATTTATATCATTATAAATTACATTTATGTTGGGTTTTAAGTTTACAAAACACTTTATGTACATTGCCTTCTTTAGGTATTTCAACTAACCAGTGAGGTATATCCATTGGATATTATTCTTCACATTTCACAGATGAAGAATCTGAAGGTCAGAGATGTTAAGTAATTTGCTCATGGTCACACAGAGCCATGAGGAGAGCCCAGGTCTTCCTGTCTCCCAGTATAACATTCTCTCCATTCCCCTATTCCCTGATGAGGCACAGAGCTAAGGATACCAAGTCAAAGAAAATCATCTCTGCCCTCAAAGAGCTTCCTTTCTACTGGCTGTAAGTAAATGGAAGTAGAGATTAAAGATAAAGATGAATTAAAGAATTGGATATAAATGATGATTTTTCAAAGAAGTCCCCAAAGAGGGGAAAACATTACTGGAGCAAGAAAATTCCCTGCCCCTAGAACTAGGCATTGGTGCAGGTTGTTCTAGAAATCAGTTTGGAATTATTCAAGGAAAATGACTAAACCATTCACATCTTTTGACCCAGAAACCTCAAAACTAGGACAACATCCCAGGAAGGTTAATGATAGCAAAAAACCACCCAAATGTACAAAAATGGCTATAGCAGCATTTTTGTGTGTGATAGCAAAGGGATGGAGCCTAAAGATGTATTGTAGAAAGTTGAAAAGAGTGTGGTCTACAAATGCAATAAATGATTGGCAAGATGGAAACAATGCCAGAGATGAAAGGATTTTTCAGAGAAACATGGGGAGAAATAGAAAGTGGCACAGAGTAAGAAATCGCAACCAGGAGGACAATGATTGCCACAGCGGAAATAAAGTCTCCCACAAGAAACAATAAGTTTCTTGTCAATTACTAAAGTCAATGACTGATATTAGTACTGTGCTGCCAAAGTTCTGTGAACAACCCATTCAATCGAACCCAATAGGATGGACATTTATTACCAAGCATAAGGCCTTATTCCAGGCAATGGGGACAAAAAGCCAGAAGGAAGAGTTCTTGACCTAAGGAGCTTTCTCTTTTATTCTCAACAATTAAATTCTATTATCGATAACCTAGGTTTTTTCCCCATGAAATGAATGTACTCTGTAAAGAAGTTTGTGTTTTTGTTGGGCAGCATCTGTTACATCAACACATATTGTGGGATTATTTTTCAGTACAACTTGGTTATTTTACAAGTAAGGAAACCAAAAGTCCCAGAGAGACAGTATAGTAGAGTGAAACGGTTGATGGACTTCGAATCAGGTGACTTGGGATTTGAATCCTGGCTCTGGCGTTTATTGTCTCAGTATTGAGGGTCCAACAGATTTTCAAAGCCTAAAATATTCAGCAAGCCACTCAAAGGGGCACAACTGAGCCTCGGGAGGCCCTTGAACCTCTTTCTTCCTGACTTCCTTATTCCAAAGCATATGGTGTTGTTATTTGTCCTCTGATCACTTGCAAGTGAATTGGATTTAAGTGAGGCAGGGCTGTGCAAAGTCACCAGCCTCACTTTCTCCTCTGGAGCCATCTGCATCCAGTGGCAAGAGATAACACAAGGTGATTGAAGACGGTCCCATACAGTGGGAGACCTTGGCCTTTTTAAGCTAAGATCTTTCCCATATCTCGGTTTGTCTAAGGTAACACCCATTTAGTAATTTAAGCTAAGTAAGAAATGAGGTACATCATGACTTCTTTTACCTAGTTTGAAAAAAAAGGAAAAAGAAATTGAAATCAGTCTGGGAGAGGAAGAACCTTGGTGTTTCTGAGCCATCACAGTCCAAACAATGTCCAAGTCAAGCTTGGGCCAGGACCTCTTGTTGGCCAATCAATGAGAGCCAGAGTGATTTGGACTTAAGGCATGGTCCTTAAAAAAGAAATCTAGTCTGTAAACCCCAAGATATCTTGGGAGGTTTAAGTGATCAAAAAGCACGTACCCCAGTGGAGGAGATAACATGTTAAGTCACCAGAGGCTAACACCTCAGTCTCAGGCTCAAATTTCAGTTTGTGGCCAATTTAAACACTCATCTATTTGTACTAGTGCTATCTAAGTCTTTACTTATCTTCCCAAAGACTTGTAAAACCACGTTTTCTGGGGAGTTTGAACAAAGGGACAAAGGACTGCAAAATAGAACTTGTGGGACTATGCAGTCCTCTTCCCCCTTCCAGTCTGAGGCCCCTGCCTTAGATGACTGGTTAACCAAACACTTGGAAGAAGACAGTAGCAGGTGTGCTGAGTGCACAGAAGGTGTGGGCAGCCAGACTGGATAGGCTAATTGGTAGAGCTCTGGAGGTAGACTCTCACCCCCACACACACTCATGGTAATACCTTGTCAATGTGGGAGCCCTTCCACCTGGTACAGAACTCATTGTCCACCTCCACTCTCCCCTCTTCCAGACTTCCTTCTTTCTATCCAGGATACCACTGGTCAGCAATTTGGGCTCATCCTCGAATCCTCACTTTCTCTTACCCCACATGACCAACCAGTTACAAATTTGTTCATTTCTACCTCCCGACGGTTCTTTTCTTTCATCCCCTTACCACCACTCACAGGGCAGCCACTCTAGATCAGGCCCTCATGGCCTCCTGCCTGGACTATTTGGGGTTTTGTTGTTGTGGAATCGTTTCAGTCGTGTGTTACTCTCACTTCCCATTTGGGGTTTTGTAGTCTCCTAATATTTTTTCAGCTACTCAAATCCATCCAATAAACTTCTGTGGCTCCCTATGGCCTCTAGGAGCAATTATAAACTGCTTGGTATTGAGGACCTTCACACCCTAAACCCATCCAGCTTTCTAACACATTATCCCCTTTGAACACTCTTCAGCTCAGCAAAGCCAGTCTTCCTACTATTCCTCCTCCAAATCAATACAACTCATCTCTTATCTCCATGCCTTTGCACTTACAGTAGCTTTTAAGCCTGGCATGCACTCCCACCTAACTTCTGTCTTTTACAATCCCTGGGCTCTTTCAGGACTCAGATCAAGTACCACCTTCTCTATGAAGCCTTCCTTGACCCCAAGAGTTGCTGTTGTAATTATTTTCTCTTATAGCCCAATAATTATCTCTTGTATCTATTACATACATACCTACGTATACACTTGTCTCCCACTCCCACCCTCACACAGATGATGAACTATTCTGAGGATGAGAGCTGTTTTATTCTTATCTTTTAACTGGTCTGTTTGCTCTCTAATCCATCATCTGAAGTTAGGTAGTGAACTGATTAGAGAGCCAGGTCTTGCAAACCTTAAAGTGCTATCTATTATTAATTATTATTACTTTTGTTGCCTCCTCACAAGGTTGTTATGAGGAAAGCTTCTGAGGACTTTAAAAAGCAGATTAAATGCATAGTTATAACTGACATGGGCAGCTAGGTCAGGAAGACCTAGGTTCAGATTTGACTTCAGACACTTAATAGCTGTGTGATCCCAGGCAAGTTACCTAACCCTGTTTGCCTCAGTTTCCTCATCTGTAAAATGAGCTTTAGAAGAAAATTGCAAACTGCTCCACTAGCTTTGCCAAGAAACCCCCAAAATAGGGAGAGTCAGACACAATGGAAATGACTGAACAGCAGCAATTGACATGGGAGATGAATATCACTATAAATCAGGAATTCTTAATCTGGGTTCTATGAACTTTTAAAAACGTATTTTGATAACAGCATTTCAATATCATTAATTTCCTTTGTTATCTTATGTATTTTATATGATGCAGTTAAAAATATTCTTCTGAGACAGGTCTATAGGCTTCACCAGACTATCAAAGGTGTCCATGACACAAAAAGTGAAGTACCCCTAGGCTCCCCACACACTCCCCACCCCTGACTTCACAGTTTCTCCTCCCCCATGGACCACAGAAGCTATATAATTTATACTTCACACATTTATGTTCTATTGGTGTTTTATTCTGCTGTCTGTCCATCCTGTGCAATCCTGTCTATACCACCCTTGGTGTGTCTGTCTTAGATGTGAGCTCCTTCCTTCCCAGTGGGCAAGAACATAATTTATGTAACTCTCTTTGTTCAAAGCCATGATTAGGCCACATGCAATTAGGTGCTTAATGAGGGCTTGGGATGATGAGGATAATGACTGTGGTCTTTACACAATCTTTAGGCTGAAGGGTTATCCAGTTCATTCCCCTGGCTCTAAGCAACACTGCACTTGGGATCAGCAATCAGATTTAGAAGCCGAAGAAACCTTAGAGGTCATTTAGTCCACCCTCTTCTTTTGACAGAGGAGGAAAATAAGGTCAGAAAGAGAGAAGCAACTTATTCACGGTCATATAAGTAGCAGAGCCAGGATTCTTTTTTAAATGCATTTTAATTATATGAACTGAGGCAAAGTGAAGTGAGCAGGACCAGGGAAACATTGTACACAGTAACAGCAACACTGTACAATAATCAACTGTGAATGACTTAGCTATTCTTAGCAATAGAATGATTCAAGACAATCCCAAAGGATTAATGATGAAAACTGTGATCCACTTCCAAAGAAAGGACTGATGGGAGTATGAATGCAGATCGAAGCAGACTTAAAAATTTTCTTTATTTTTCTTGCTTTTTTAAAAGTTTGTTTTCTTTTGCAACATGGCCAATATGGAAATATATTTTGTGGAACTTCACAAGTATAACCTATATCAATTTGCTTGTCTTCTCTAGAAGGGAGAAGGGGAAGAAAGGAGGGAGATAATTTAGAACTCAAAATTTTGAAAAACAAATGTTAAAAAATTTCTACGTGCAAATGAGAAAAATAAAATTAGAGAAAAAACAAGAAAATGTAGTTTAATTCATTTTAATGAATAAAAATCTATTTTCTTCTCCAACAATCTCCTCTCCTTGAGAAAAAATGAAAACTAAAGCAAAATCTTTATAACTAATGTGTATAATCAGGTAAAACAAATGCCTACATTGGCCATGTCCAAAAAATACATTTCATCCTACACCTCGAATCCAAGAAGTGGGTAGCAAACTTTATAGTTACTCTAGAGTAGGGACTGGTCATTTTGTTGGTCAGAGTTCTTAAGTCCGTCACAGCTGTTTGTCTTTACCTTATTGTTGTGATTGTATGAACTGTTCTAACTCAAATCTTATGAACCAGTCCACAAACGTGTATTCAGGCCAGGAGTAAGCTTTGAGAATACCAAAAGTGAAATAAACCCTTCCCTCAGAAACCTCTATCAATAAAAACAGCATATTTATTTTGCATATACTATATGTAGTATATGTATGAAATATCACATATGTGATATCTACTATATGTACTATCAGATGGTGTATATATACTAATATATATTATCTACAGAATATATAGAATATACTACATAATATATACTACATATCCTAGGATACTATATATTATATATGATACAGTATATACTATATATCCTAGGATACTGTATATATTATGTATAGTACACTAGGATAGTATATATGTATATATGCATATGTATATAAATTCAATACAAGGTGATGGGGCAGGGTACCGACAGACCAGCAGATAGGAGAACCAGAAACATCCTCATACAGAAGGTGGCCTTTGATGAAACCACAGGATCCTCAGAGGCCCTGAGGGTGGAGCGAATTCCATGTAGGGAGGAGAATGTCTGCAAAGGGAGATGGAGTCTCCCCAGGAAAGAGCAAAAAGAATTGTTAGGTGAGACTAGAGTATATGAAGGGAAGGAATATGAAATGCTCATCTGGTATTTCTTCCATTACACTATCTCTGATACTACACCTATTTGGGGGAAATTTCCCCGACTTGCTCTGATCATCATCAGAAAGTCCCTCCTTTGTTCCTTCTGTGGTCCCACCCCCTTCATATACTATATATAATGGAGAGAAGAGTCCTAGGGCAGCAGACCAACCTGGCTAAGGGGTGAATACCTCCAGCGAGGTTCGCTCCTCCATAACTAGCCTGGCCATTGACTAACATCAGAAAGGACCAGGGGTTGGACAATCCGCCAATCTGCTTCTCTGCCCCTCTCCTTTCCACCTTTTCTTAAGGATTGATAATCACAGCATGGCAGTTGCTGCTTTAAAGGACAGAACAGGACAACCTATGTCCCTGTGACTCCATTCAGCAGGGAGGGAGGATAGCTAAACTGAAGTTCCCCGCCTGTCCACTACTTCCTGCTCCCTCATACTCGCCTGCAGCAGCCCTGCCCTACTCTTCCAGTGGGTCTTCTGGAACCCCCTTTCCTTATGCCTTCCCTTTACTGAGATATTTCTATTTATTTGGATGTGTCTGCTTCCTTCCCTCTTGCCCTCCCCCCCAAATAAAAGGCAAATTATTTGAGAGCACAGACTGTTTCATTTTATCTCCATATCCCCATTGTCTAGCATCCAATAGGCATCTAAAAAATGCTCATTGAATTGATATAAAGTCCAATTTAGCCTAAATACCTTTCCTGCTCTTCATGAAAATCCCTTTGCCAGGTATCCAGCCCTCACTGGAGAAGATGAACATAAACTCCTGACCCTTTCTACCAAAGCCTTTCCCATCATTTTCTTAAGCCACATTGTACCTGAGGAGGGTGTGGACTTTGCAGGGTGTTTGAGGGGAGGGAGGAAGAAGGAAAGCGATGGCGGTATTTTTCAAGGCTGGGAAGAAAGTGGCTGAGACTGAGGAAGCAAAGACTTTGTGTGGCCTTGAGGACTTCCCTCTAGAAATATGGAGGGGATTGATGGGAGGGTTAAGTCAAATCAACAAGCACCTACTCTGTTCTCGGCCGTTAGATGGCCCAGTTGATAGAAAGCTGGGTGTGGTATCAGGAAGACCTGAGTTCAAATGCAGCCTCAGACACTTCCTAGCAGTGTGACTTTGGGAAGTCACTTAACCTCTACCTTAATTCACTGGAGAAGAAAATGGCAAATGACTCTAGTAGTATCCAAGAAAACCCCATTAACAACAGTATAGTCAGACATAACTGAACAGCAACATGTGCCTATTCCTATACTAAACTCAGGAGATGTGAAGAAAGGCAAGAGTCCCTGAGCTTCAAATTCCCAGGCTCATGAAGGAGACAACCTGCACAAACAAGACTTATAGAGGACACATCGGAGATAATCTCATAGGGAGGGGTCTGTGGACTTGGGAAGGCCCAGGGAAAGGCTTTTTAGAGACAGCAGAACTTTAGCTGAGACTTTGAGGAAAGTCAGGTGATGGGAATGAGGAGGAGGAGAGTTCCATTTGTCTGAAATGCATGCAAAAGAAGGCAGGGAGGGCGAGAAGGAGGGAGGGCTTGTGATTCCCTCTTTATGGCTAGGCCTTCTGGAGGGAATTTCCTGTCTGGAAGCCTGCCCCCATGGTGCCTAATTGACAGCCCCTGGCCCAGGTGCAGCCTGTTATCCTAGGAGCTGGGGACTGTTAACCAAACACAGCTGGTCAAAGAGAGGCCTGTGCAACAGGAGAAGAGGGGCTGTTGAATGTCCTTTCTCGCCCACTCAGAATTCCTGCATCTCTGGTTGCTGAGAACCCCTCCTCATGTTGTAACCCTGCCCCGCCATCCCAGGTACTTCTCTCTCCTAGAGCAAGAGGGCCTTTCTAACTGCTTTGAATTGACCAACTGAGATTAAATGGTCACATTTTCAAAGTCTCTGAGGCTGAGATGAGTTTTTCCCCAGCAACTTGTTTATGGCCTGTGGGCCATACTGACTACACCTTAGATATGGTCCTCAATTTTGTTATAGAGGGGTTTGATAATGAGCCCCATCCCTTCTGTCCCTCCTTCTTTCCTCCCCACCCCCATTACTGCTTTCCTTCCTCCCTCCATCCCTCTCCCCCTCCTCCCTCCATCCCCCATCTTAGTCCAACCCATTTAGTTTACAGATCATGGGTTTAGAACAAGAAGAGACCTTAGAGGTCACTGAGTCTATCTCCCTCATTTAATACATGAAGACACTGAGGCCCAGAAAAGTGAAATGACTTGGCCAAAGTCACACAGCCAGTGGAGAACAACAGGGTGAGAACTTGAATCTGTCTTTGGATTCCAAGTTCTGGGCTATTCCCTTACAGCACAGAGTCTCCTTTAAGGTGCTTCACAAGGGGTTTGGAGAAAGGGGATGAGGGAACAAATGGGTACACCTCCGAGGTCTCCCATCAATGAGGAGGAGCCTTTGGGAGGAGGTCCTGGGCTAGAACCCCTGGTTTGTGAGCTGCCCCAGGTTCTGGGAGCCCTTGAGCTGATTGCCTGTTTGTTTCAGTCAGAAAAAATGGATCCTCCCCTACCCCACCTTTGTCTCTAGAGGGGCAGTTGGCAGGATATGAGTCACTGGGCTCCTAGGGGCCAGTGGCTGAAGCCCAAGTAGGAATGCCCCTGCTACAGTCAACAGGAAGAGTCTCCTGGGCTTCCGGGGCGAAACACCCTCTTAACCAACACCAAGCAGTCAGGAGAGGGGCGTTGGGGGCGGAGGGGGTGGAGCTGGCAGAGCTAGTACACAGCACATTTGTTCAGGCCTCTGGGTCACATGGCTATCCCTGCCAGGACCACCTGCTTGGCGAGCTTCCCCTACCTTCCCTCTGTGCAGGAGGCTTTGGGACTTGTCCATGGCTACACATGGCCTAATGCTGCCCCAACTAGACTTGTACCTTTAGGGGGGGAAAAAAAAGCCTAAGTCAGGGGGAGGGCAGCTCTTCCTGACAGAACAGGCTGAGAGCTGTTGAGGCAGGATGACTGGGGCAGTGCCAAGTTCCTGAGCCCCTTTCAACACTACTTATTCTACCCTGCCCTGGTCCTGAGGATCATTTAAAATGTTTTTCCCTAAGCAACCAAAGACATGTACTCTAGAGCCCCCTCTTCATTCCTGGGGCAGGGCCACCCAGGCTGCCCTGTCTGCAGAGCTGGGGGTGGGAGGGTCCCTTTGGAGCCTTTTAAAGAATCAGAGAGAGGGACCTTACAAAGGTCATCATAGCCCAGATTGGAGGAAGGTGATTTGCCCAAGGTAACCCATAGAGAGGTCTAGAACCCAGGCCTCTAGTGTTCTTATTGCTTGGCACCCTGGCTTTCCTGGAACAAGCCTAGAACCCTAAAATCCTCTGTAAAGAAGAAGCCAGGAGACCCCAACTGTGGTTCCCCAAAGAGTTCATGGAATTACAGATATAAAGTTAGAGGAAGGGGCCTTTGAAGTCCCTAAGTCTAACACTCTTGGATGAAGAAAATGAGGGACAGAGAAATGAATTTATCCAAGGTCATAAGGTGGTAAGTTATAGAACTAGAATTTGAACTCCAGGCCTCTGGTTCCTAATTCAGAAAGCTTTTCAGCTACTGCTTCCCTTTTCAGGAATGTAATAGCCAAACCAGCAAAGACCTCACTCCAGTCACCCACAAATACGTCAGAACATATTCCTGGTTCTTTATTCTGATTAAATGCCTGGGCCTTTCCGTAGGGAAAGAGCTGCTTTATCAGAGAATCAATGATCCAAAGAGTTGTACTTTGCCCCTAGACTGAAACGTGGGGGCCTAAGATGAGACAGTTTACCAGTCAGACCTTGGTTTCCCTGACTGTGGAATGGGTATGATGAACCTCTTCACCTTCTGCCCCTGGAGATGATAAGGAAGGAGCTAATAAATACCCTGACTGACCGGACATGACTGTACATGAGATTAGCAGCAGTCCTGCCTTGGGGCAGAGAAATGGACCTGATGACCCTTTCTTCTTGCTACCTAAGGAGTTGAGAGATTCTGTGAGAGGCAGAATTCCCAGGGCCTGCTGGTCTCACCCTCCCACCTGAATGCTGCTGCTTTATCTTATCTGTTTGGGCTACATCAAGCCAGACTGCTGATTTCCCAAGGGTATTTGGAGTCAGGTCTCCACAGGTCTCAGGAGTCTCAGACTAGAATCCTCACATTGGCTGTGTGACCTTAGGAAAGTCAGTTAACTATTCTTAATCTCAGTCTCCTTATCTGTAAACGAGGAAGACAGAGCAGATGGCTGCTATCAGATCTATGCTCCTGTGAGCTCTCAATATTTTTTGCTTTGAATGTTGTATTCTGGACCAGCTGATAACTGGATAGAGTCCCCTGACCTTTGATAGATCCCTCTCCCCCTCACCCCACTCCCACCATGAAATGCCCTCTCCATACTTCCCTTACAGATCATGACTCTTCCTTGCATAGCCCCATGGCTGGCATAAAGAAAGGAATAAGTGTTTATAAAGCACCTACTATGTGCCAGCCACTACAGTGAGCTCTCTGCAAATGTTTTCTCATTTGGTTCTCATAAGAACCCTCTGAGGTGGGCGCTCTTACTGTCTTCATTTTACAGTGACGAAACTGAGGCAAACAGGGGTTAAGTGACCAGGGTCACACAGCAAGTATCTGAGGCTGAACTCGAATTCAGGCCTTTCTGATTCTAGGCCCAGAGCTCTATTCACTGTACCACCAGCTGCCTAGAACTTAATAAATACTCTATCTACCTATCTACCTCTCTATCTAGCTCTCTGCTTGTATCTGTCTATCTATATATCTATCTGTCTCCAGGGGCACACTTGTAAATATCTACCTTTCTTTGCTCAGTCTATCTACCTGTCCATCTATCTATGTATTTATGTATGTATGTATGTATGTATCTATCTATCTATCTATCTACCTACCTACCCACCTGTCTGTCTACCTTTCTGTCCATCCATCCATCCATCCATCCATCCATCCATCCATCCATCCACCCATTCACCCATCCACCCATCCATCCATCCATCCATCCATCCATCCATTCCTCCATCCATCCATCCATTCCTCCATCCATCCACCTACCCACCCATCCATCTATCCATCCACCTACCCACCCATCCATCTATCCATCCATCCATCCATCCATCCATCCATCCATCCATCCATCCATCCATCTATCCCAGCTTGAAGCTTACCAGCTTTGGGAAGCTTTTCCCTAACCACCCCACAAAACCAGTGAGCACATTTTATGATCCATGCTCTCATTGAAGGAGACAGTTCTGTTTACTGGGAGAAGCCCTGGAATCAGGGTTCAAGGGTTCATGACTCCCAGCCCTACCTTTTTGTGTGTGGTATAAAATTTTCTCTCAATTAAAAAGCATTTATTTTTTTCTTCCTTCCCACCTCTTCCCATGGGAAAAGAAAAAGAAAAAGAAGAACTTTGTGACAAATATGTACAGACAAACAAAACAGATTTCCACTTTTAGTCTTATTATTTGATAGCTGAGTGACTTTAGGTGAGTTAGTACTTTTCTGAACCTCCGTGTTCTCATCTGTAAAATGGGGGTGATATTTGTACTTGGTACAAATGGGGTGGTCAAGAGGATACAATGAGCTAATACACGTCAAGGGTTTTATCTCTCTCCCCTTCTTTCCCACCTCCCCGACCAAACCAAACCATGATTCAGAAATCTTCCTACAGAGAGCCTTCAATGACCAGCTGATCAAGCTCTGAGAGGAGAAATCTTGGGTGACTGGGTCTATCTTCCTGGACTTCAGGCATCACTTATAACTGGCCCATCCTGGGAGACTTTTCATTGGTCTTTGGAGTAAAAAGCCTACCTGTCTATGTGGGTTGATCCTATGGAAACTGCCTCAGAGGCACAGGACAGGTAAGAGAAGAGGCAAGAATGTGGGCTCCCTGCTCTCCCCATTCTTTACAAGGCACAGCTGAGTCAGGGAGGCTTTGAAGAAGTCAGGCCAAGGGAAGGGAGGGGGAAAAAAAAACCTGGTCTTATCTTCAGCTAGATAAAGGCTCCCTGTGCCAGAAGGCCTGCTGATGGAAGCTGAACTGGGTAAACAAGCCTTTTGCACAGAGGCCAAGACCCAGAAGGGAGGCAGGTTTTCTTCCCAGCAATTAAAAAGGTTTAGGAAAGCTGAGCAAACCATGGGACACCTCTGGCTGCTGCTGCAGTGGCCCCCCAGCAATCATGGAAAAAGCAACTGTAGGAAGGAGAAGAGACACACACACACACACACACACAGAAGAAGGAGAGAGAAACCAGGACAGAGAGAGACAGAGAAAGACACAAAGACAGGCAGGGAGGGAGAAAAAGAGGAGAGAGACACAGACAGAGACACACAGAGAGAAGAGACAGGGAAGGAGGGAAAGAGGAGAGGAGGGAGAGAGAGGGGAGGGAGAGAAAAACCAGGACAGAAACACACACACACACACACACACAGTCAGGGAAGGAGGGAAAGGAGAGAGAGACAGAGACAGAAAGACAGAGACACAGAGACACGCACACAGAGGAGAGAGGGAAAGAGAGATGGAGGGAGAGGAGAGAGGGAGAGAAAGGGAGAGGGAAGGAGGGAGAGAGGGAGGAGAGAGAGAAAAAAGAGGGAGAGAGATGGAGACAGAGAAACAGAGAAGGGAAGGGCTCTGATCCTCAGAATCTTTTTACTCCTAGAAGTTTCAGTCTTCAGTCTCTGTTACTTTAAGAAATCAGATTTCTTTTAGCTACTGTATATTCAATCTATAGAGCCCTAAAGTGAAAATAATCAATGGTCACTACAGTTGGAAGCTTGTTACCATGGGAAAAAAAAACCACCCCATTTGGTGGTTAGATTTCCAGTCCTGCCCCTTTGTGTCATTGTCTTGGAGCAGAAGGGGACTTTAGAGGTCATGTGTCTGGGCCTCCATGTTCTCATCTGTAAAACAAGGGGTTTGGACCCCCTGGCCTCCAGGGTTCCCAGCATCTCTAGAACTCACAATCCAGAGATCAAAGTCCAATACAATGTGCTAACAGTGATGGTAGAATGTCCAGGCACAAAGTCTGCTGTCTTACCCTCTTTGTGCTGGAGA
This sequence comes from Pseudocheirus occidentalis, assembly GCA_028646575.1. Taxonomy (NCBI): domain Eukaryota; kingdom Metazoa; phylum Chordata; class Mammalia; order Diprotodontia; family Pseudocheiridae; genus Pseudocheirus; species Pseudocheirus occidentalis. Next base: position 40,947,990 of record CM053598.1, on the reverse strand, counting down.
TTTCTTCCCAGAGATTCTAAACAGTAAATGGACATTGTTGAATTCATCCTTCATGTTTTCCATGGAGGAGCTTTCCCCTCAGAAGGTTCAGAAATTGTTCAAGGTGACACAGGGAGTCAGGGGGAGAATGAGGATAGCCTATCTAATTCTGTAGCAGGGAAAGGGTGCTAGATTTGGAGTCAGAGGACTAGGTTTCAAAGCTATGTTCTGCCTTTTAATCCCTGGTAACCCTTGGTGACTCCAATCTGGGCCTCTCTGAGCCTTAGATTGGATGAATCCTTTTAGTTCCAAATCCATAATCCTGTTACTTAGTGACAAGGACCAGAGGAGCATTGACTCAGAAGCTTGGTTCACCTCCCCTCCTGTGACATCCCTGTCTGAAGTTGTGAGACTGTGGTTTCCTTGACTGAAACATGTCAGTCCCATTTCTCTGGGGTAAACCACAGTGTGCTGGTGACAAAACAATTATTGTACAATGCCCTGGAAAAGAGGGGTTGGTGCTGCTGGTGCTAGCAGACTAGTTAAGCCATAGCTTTGTACGGTCTCCCCAGCCTACAGAGATCCTGCCTTGGAGACTGTCAGGTTAAGGGAAGAAAGAGAATCCCAGCATCCCCGGGTCTCAGAGCTGGAAGGAACCATGTAGGCCTGTACCTGCACGAAGGTGATCTTGGACAAGTCCCTTAACTTTTCTGAGCGTCATTCAGGGTGTTGAATTAGATCAGGTGCCCATCACTGCCTCATAGCCATTGACAACCTTATGTACTCCATTCTTCTGATGAAACTAGACAAAGATTCTTCCCTCCCTTTGAATGTGGCACAGCTGTCAAAAAATGTGCTTAATATCATACAGTAAGAAGTAGACAAGCTATCATGGAGAATTCCTGGACCCTTTCTTTGTGACATGAAAATCTTTGGCAGGGTCTGGTGAAGCCTATGGACCCCTTCTCAGAATAACGGTTTTAAATCCATCAAATAAAATCCATAGGATTTCAAAGGAAACCAATTACATTAACATATAAAGAGTTATCAAAATATTTTTTAAAAAGTTCACGGACCCCAGATTAGGAGCCCTTAGCCTAGATGGACTTCTATGATCCTAATAGATCTAAATCAATGAACCAAGATCATAATCAATAATGAAGATGATTGTCTAGCCTCCATTTGATGACTTCCAGGAATAAGGAATTTATTACTTTAGAGGCAGCAACTTTTAGACAGTTCTAACTGTTGAGAAGTTTCCCCTGTTTCCTCTCTGTCTAAATTGGTTGCTATTCTCCCCTCATTAGAGCCAAACATTAAAAGGGACAAACTCTGGGGGTGGCTAGGTGTCGAAGTGAATAAAGAACCGGCCCTGTAGTCAGGAAGACCTGAGTTCAAATGTGGCCTCAAATACTTGACACTTACTAGCTGTGTGACCTTGGGCAGGTCACTCAACCCTAAATGCCTTACTACCCTCCTCCAAAAAAAAAGATGGGAGGCAAACCCAGGATATAAAAAGACTTGGATTTTTCAAAATCACTCTGAACTTAGTTTACTCAATAATTAATAATACTCACACTTCTGTAGACAGAAGGTTTACCAAGCACTTTCCTCGGGGCTAAACCATAAGGCAAGCAGTATTAATATCATCACCCCCATTTTATAGATTAGGAAACTGAAGCTCAGAATATTGAAGGGACCATCTCAGAGTCATTCATGTAGCTCATAAAGGGACCAGGACTCAGATCCATATATCTCCAGACTCCAACAGGAGAATGCTTTTTGGGGAAGCTAGGTACATGGTTCAAATCCTATCTTAAAATTTTTTTATTTCAAAGCAGCTAGATGGCAAAGTGAGTAGAACACCAGCCCTGGAGTCTGGAGGACCCAAGTTCAAACTTGGCCTCAGATGCTTAATATAATACTTACTAGCCTGTGACCTTGGGCAAGTCACTTAACCCTGATTGCCCTGCCTTCCCCCCTCTAAAAAAAAAAGCAAATTTATTTATTTATTTGTATTTTTTATATTTTATACATTTTATTTATTGTATTATAGTTATATAGTAATACAGTATATATAATAATGTTATATAATATCATAAATATGACATTATTCATTATACTTTTAATTTTTTTAAGTTTTAGATTTCAACATTCACTTTTATAAGATTTTGAGTTCTAAATTTTCCTCCCTTGCTCCCCTCCCTCTTCCCTAAGACATCTTGCAATTTTATATAGGCTAAACACATATGATCATATTAAATATATTTCCACATTAGTCGTGTTGTGAAAGAAGAATCAGAACAGAAGGGAAAAACCTTAAATCCTATTTTTGCCAATGGCTACTCATGCGACTTTGAGTAAATCATCTTTTCTGGGCCTCAGTTTTCTCATCTGTAAAATGGGGCGGTTGAACTAAGCTGTCCTCCAGGTACCTTTCCAATTCTATCCTGTGATAGTTTTAAAAATAATAATCGCTGCTATTTCAATTGCTTTTTTAAAATTTCAACTTCTTTTAAGTATAAAACTCATTCCATCCATTATTTCATTTAAGGTTCCCAACAGCCCTGGGAGGTAGATCCTGTAAGTATCATTTTATTCTCCTTTACTGTGTTATTTTCATTGTTACTGTTTTTTCCTCATTTAGAGGCAATTTAAGATACAGGAGGTTAAGTGACCTCTCCTGAGTCACACAGGTAATTTAGGGCAGAGGCAGAATTTTCCTGCCTCCCATTCTAGCGTTGTTGCCACCAAACTACAGTGCCTCATGGTTCGTGACGACCTTGCCCGCACCATTTTTCCTGATGAAACGGGACAGCATCCTTCTCTCACTTTGAAAGGCGTTGATGGAGTTGTCCAGAAGTGTGCTTAAGACTTGACCAAGCTTCCATGGCAATCCGGGACCCTGGCTGTTAGTTCAGCCCACGTGACCTCCCCACCTCCTTTCTTGGGCTTCAGCAGTCTCCCCACATTCCAGAGGGGTAAGTTATTGCTGTATCCTCACAGCCTGAAAGGCTTGTAGCAGCTGAACCATCACTGACCTGGGTTCTACTCCTTTTTCTTCCACTGACCTTGAACAAATTCTTTCCTCTCTGCTTCTTTTTTCTCCTCTGCTGGACCAAATGTTCCCTGAGGTTCCTTCCTGCTTAACACCCTGGGATTTTCCCTGGGATTTACTCCGCTGTCCCATGGGGATTGGCGATGGAGTTAGGAAGTAAGCCGTGGTAACTGCACCAGATTCCACTCTCCCACTCTGGAAAAGTACAACAAAAACTTAAATGACTTTGGGAAAGATCCTTCCTTTGGGATGGCACAGGAGAGGGAATGAGCTGACCACAGCCTCCCTGGGAGGAATGACCTTCCTTTGTCAGAGAGGGCATGTGAGTTGGTACAAAAAGCCTTGATATTGGAACATAGCAAAGACTTGGGTTCAAATCCTGTCTTTGACATTGTGTGACCATGAGCAAATTCTTTCACCTCTGAGACTCAGCTTCCTAATCTGTAAAATGGGAGTAAATCACTTGTAGTACTGACCTCAAGAGACTGTTGTGAGAATCAAATACAATCAGGAAGGGAAACTTTTATAAACTTTAAAGTGTTAGTAAGCTTGGAGGCAGCGAGGTGGCCTGGAGTAAGGAAGACCTGATTCAAATCCAGACTCAGACACTCACGGTGTGACCCTAGGCAGGTCACTTAACCTCTATTTGTTTTAATCCACTGGAGAAGGAAATGGAAAACCACTCTGGTATCTTTGCCAAGATAACCCCTGAGATGGTAAGGTCTATGGGGTCACAATAAACAAAAGTTATTGTTAATGTCTAATGAAGCCAAGCAGCTCCTGCTGTGCTGCCTGAGAGATATAGTTCCTTCTCTCTTGGGGACTGCTGCCTGTTGTAGGCTGGTCCTCTAAGTGTCCCACAATACTGCTGGTCTTCTATAAATTAAAGTTTTTGCTTTTGGAGGAGGGGAGGGGCAATTGAGGTTAAGTGACTTGCCCAAGGTCACACAGCTAGTAAGTGTTACGTTTCTGAGGCCGGATTTGAACTCAAGTCCTCCCGACTCCAGGGCTAGTGCTCTGTTCCCTGAACCACCTAGATGCCCCCTATAAATTAAATTTTAAAAAACTAACTAGCATTTACATAGAGCTTTCACATTTATAAATAAGAATTATTTTATTTTGTCTCTGTCTCCAGCATCTTTCTCAATGTCTGCCGTATGGTAGATGTTCAAGAAATTCTTGAATGAATGAATATTGAATAAGACAAAGCAAGGCGGTTAGAATCCACTTGACCAAAGTGCGGACACAAGAAAGGCCAGCGTTGTACTGCATTTTACACATTTGACATATGTTATCTCTGGAGTTTCTTTGCCTCCAGGGCTGTTGACATGAGTTCATTCACTTGAGTTACTTTCTCCTTTGGAAAAAGAATCGGGGAGATCCCCACCAGGCACAAGCAGCCATAAAACCATAAGCCTTGGAAAAATTAAATCAGAGGGAATGTGGGTGAGAGGCTGAAATGATTCTAAATCTTCTGTTCTAGTCTCCCCTCCCCTCCTCTCTCCTTTCCTTTCCTCCTCAAGCTGGTATTTTATTATTTTATTTTCGGGGGGAAAATCAGCCTGTATTCTTTCATTTTTGCATGTCACAAGCATTTATTAAGAACCTACTTGATACACAGGCTGCTCCTCTCAACTTGGCCTCCAGGATTCTCTAGCTTCCTTCTAGGCTCAGGTCAAGCCCTTCGTCCCACATGGAACCTCCTCATTATTGGCATCTTTTCAGTATTTGGCTTTTACTTATCTTGTACAAGTTTCTACCTGATAGAATATAAGCTCCTTGAGGACAAGAATGATTTCTTTTCATCTCTATCTCCAATGTCTTGCTCAATGTCTGATGTATGGTGGGTGTTCAAGAAATTCTTGAATGAATGAATATTGAATAAGATAAGGCAAAATGGTTAGAATCCAGCTGACCAAAGTGCGGACACAAGAAAGGCCAGCTTCGTACTTTGTATTTCTAAGTAAATTAAGACGATAAGGTGGAGCAGGGGATACAGTACGGGACCTGGGATCAGGAACACTCAGACATTGCCTAGGTGTGTGACCCCTCGATATGCAGTAACCTCTGAGTTCCTGTTTCCTCTTTTATAAAAGAGGGGGTGGGATCCAGGGACCTTTAAGCTCTTTCCTTTTCAGTTCTGAGTCAATGATTCTCTGGCCTAAGTTTAATGACTTTATAAGGAATTTGTTCCCAAAATACTTGGATAGTGCCCTTTATAAATAATCAAGACAACCACATGGCTTAATTTTCTTGTCAACCTGAATTTACTAGGTTTGTGAAAGTGTTTCTAATTAAGTCAACATATTTTTTTTTCTTTTTTAGAGGGGGGAAGGCAGGGCAATTGGGGTTAAGTGACTTGCCCAAGGTCACATAGTTTGTGTTAAGTGTTTGAGGCTGAATTTGGGTCTTCCTGACTCCAGGGCCAGTGCTCTATTCACTGTGCCACCTAGCTGCCCCTCAACAAATATTTATCAAGCGCCTACTGTGTGCTAGGTACTCTGCTAATTTCTGGAAATACAATACAAGCAGAAAGATAACCCCATCCCTGGAAGGGCTCACAATTGAAGACAGACAACACATAAAATGAAGCTGGAAAGTTGGGGGAGGGTGAGAGAAGGGTGCCAAGGTAAGGCATAGTGAAGAAAATCTGGACTGTCCGGAGTAAAACCTGGAAAGAAATGGATAGCTTGTGCATGTTCCTTAAAATGGGAGCTCTGAGAGGAACCAGTCAACCAAAGGAAGGAACTAAAGGGCAGAGTGAAATTCCTGGGTGAGGAGGCCACCTTGGAGAGTGAACTAAATGGTCCTATTTCTAAATCTCATTTTAGATGACTACATCCTTATTGGTGGTTTATATCCTTCAGTGAAACTTCTGGAACATTTTATTCAACAGAACTAAGATTTTTATTTTCTTTCAAGCACATTTTAGCTTAAGGACTAGCTAGAATCTGTTCACTGCCACCTTAACTAACTAAAAAAGAAAAAAGCTGCTCTGGAGCCCTTATTTATGATCACAGCATCCAGTGACCTCAGGATTGGGCATCAGCCTCCGTGGTTGCTGTCTAGATTAACCTACACATCATCCCCAAACAAGCGGTCACAGCCTCTGCGGGAAGAGTCTCAGGAGAGGCTATGACCATCTTCTTTGTGAGCCATTCTTCTTTCTAGGTTTTTGTGACCTTTCTCCTTCCTGGTCCTCCAACCATCTGACCAGACCTTCTCAGTCCCCTCTGCTGATCTTCCTCCGGGGCATGCCTATGGAGGTCTTTCAGGACTCTGTCTTAGTCTCTCTTCTCTCCTGCATCTACACAGCTTCACTTGATCTTATCGGCTCCCATGATCATCCCTTTGCTTATGATTCCCACATCTATTTGTGCAGTGCTAACCCCTCTCCTGATCCTCGATCTGGCATCATCAGCTGACTGTTAGACATCTCAGGGAATGCTGGTAGAAATATTAAGGCAGAAGTATTAATATTGAGGTAGCTGGTGGCTCAGTGGACAGAGTGCTGGGCCTGGAGTCAGGAAGACCTGAGTTCAGATCCAACCTCAGTCACTACATAGCTGTGTGACCCTGGGCAAGTCACTTAAATCTCTGATTAACTGACAGAATGGATACACTGGCAAAAGAAATGGCAAATCACACTAGTATCTTTGGCAAGAAAATGCTAAAGGGGGTTATGAAAGGTGAGTATATGTCCATAGATACACACATAAATACATGTGTTTGTGTGCATGTATGTATATATACACATACCCAAACTCTGCATTTCTATGACAGCAGCAGGCTTAAGTAACAACCAAGCATCTGAGATTGTTGGAGATTTTTCTTAATCTTTCTTTTTTTTTCTTTTTGGAGGGGGGAGGGCAGGATAATTGGGGTTAAGTGACTTGCCCAAGGTCATATGGCTAATAAGTGTTAAGTGTCTGATGCCGAATTTGAACTCAGGTCCTCCTGACTCCAAGGCCGGTGCTCTATTTACTGCCCACCTAGCCACCCCAAGTTTTCTTAATCTTCCTATGCCTCAGTTTCCCTAGATGTAACCTGACTCCCTCTACTTGTGACTTCCTAAGGCTATTCAGAGGAATCAGTGCCCTTTCTGAATCTTTGTTTTATGGTTGGTTTCTATTAACTTGCTTTAGAATCATGAGTCACAGAATATGGAAGTTGGAAGGGACCTCAGATCTTCCAGGCCAGGGCTCCTAAGCTATGTTGTGTCATGGGCTCCTTTGTCAGTCTGGTGAAGCCTGTGGTTCCCTTCTAAGATTTTTTAAAATTAATAATTGAAGAAAATATGCATTTTAACTAGAAGGAGCAAAAATAAAGATGTCATTTTTTCCCTATTCAGGTTCACAGACCCACTGAAATCTATCCATAGGCCCCTGGGGAGTTCAAGGACTCCAAATTAAGAGCCCCCAGTCTAGGTCAAAACACTCATTTTACAGAAGAAAAGACTAAGGCCCAGAGAGACCCATTGTCTTGTCCCTGGTCTCACAACCGGGGAGTCATAGAGACCAGATGAGAACCCAGGTATCCTAACCCTTAGCCCCAAGTACTTGGTGCTCCTACCCCACCTCTCTGCAAAGTTCATTCATTCTTCCAAAGTGCTTTACATAGATACAACTATATTCTATCCTCGTTCATGTGAGGCAAAGGCTGAGGATTAGGGGTAGGTCTTAGCTAGGGACTCCAGACATCAAGCACAAGACAACCAACCCCATAGCCTGTCAGGAGGCTGCAGCATGTATGGCTTTCATCACAGGGTGGGTCCGAGATGGACTCAGGGTTCCCGGATGCAGGGGTGGTAAAGGGTGACTGAGGCTGGGGCTGAGCAGCTATGAACCTGTTGGGTTAGACTGAAAACTGATCAGCTCCCAGGTAAGTATGAGAACTCTGTTCTCACGTTCACCTGGGCCCTCTTAGGCCCTGGATCATGGGAGTATAGGGTTACAGCTAGAAGCGACCTTCCACCATCTAACTGAAGGCTTCATTCTTTTTCTTGTGGGGAATTTAAGGCCCAGATAAGCTGAGTTGCCCAAGTAATTAATAATAAAGAAGAGGAGGAGGAGAAGAGCTAGCATTTATGTAACACTTTAAGAATGACAAAGTGTTTTACAAATACCTCTTTTTATCCTCATGGCAGCCCTGGGAAATTATTATTATCTTCATCTTATAGAGGAGGGAACTGAGGCAGGTAGGGGTTAAGTGGCTTGTTCACGCAGCTAGTAAGGGGCTGGGGCAGGGGGTTCCAACTCCAGACTTCTGGCCATCAAGCCCAAGCCTTGTGACTTACCAGCTTCTCAAGGTGCTGGAGATGTCTGCCTAGGTTATTTCCTTGTTTTTGGTGATTTCCAGCCTGACCTACTTTCATGGGGCCTGGTTAATCAATCATCCCTGGCAGGAGTCTTGCCAAGGTACAGATTAGTAATTCCTGGTCACCATGAGTTTATCTCACCTGGCTTCTGGCTTCTGACTCAGGGTGACTCATCATCCTGAATGTTCTGCTTGGTTTCTGTGAAAGGTGACCTGTCTACTTGTTGTTGTCTAGTAGATGAGAAATTATGAGCTTTGGAAATTGATTAGTTCTTCTCTACCCTCCCCCATTTCATTAAAATTGCCGCATAATACCTTAGATCATCCAAGGACCTCCATGGAGAGGGGGGATGGTAAGAGGCAGCAGTAGGGGCCCAAGGCAGACAGCTCACCTGACATCAAGGGAACTCTCATCCCTCCCTGGGACTGACTGCATCCCCCCTGGAGCAAGGGGAGTCTTCTAGAGACAATCGCAAAGATCCACTTGCCTCTAGCTCAGATTATATAATGCTGCTGTTTTTAAAGAAAATAGAGCTTTGGTGAATAGGAGAGGAAAGAACAGAGTCATGGGAGGCAGAACTAACCTGGGGATCTCAGTCCCTCCATGAACCCAATCTCACTCACCCTCACAGCCTCTCCCAGAAGGAAGAAACAGGACATGAGGGCACCATGACATGGGTTCAAGTCAGCAATCGGGATCACTCCTTAGGAGACATAGGCTCCATAGAAGATCCATGGGCTTTTCCAGTATCAAGACAGCAGCAAACACACCCAGAGTCATTTTTGAATCATTCCCTTCCTTCCTTCTTCATATCCTGTCAGTCACCCAGTCCTGGTGAATCTTCCTCCATACAAGTACCCAGAAGAGCACGACCCAGGGGTGGTACCCAGGTATTCTGACACACCCTGGAGCAGCCACTACCACTGGCCTTTCTCATTCCTCCTCAGGGAGAGGGTCAGCCATATATCATCATAGATGAAGGCCTGTGGTGGTACAGTGGGAAAAGTACCTGTCCTAGCATCAGCTCTGGATTCAAATCCTACTCCTCTTACCCCCTGTTTCTCAATTTCCTTGGGCCTCAGTTTTCTCACCTGTACAATGAGACAGATGGATTAGATAGCATCGGAGATCCCTTAGAGTTTCAGACCTAACATCCTATTATAATATCTCATATCTGTCATTTCCTTTCCATCCCTGCTGTTATCATCCTGATCCAAGTCTTATCACCTTATACCCAGACTACCTAAAAAAGTGGTTCCCCCATTCCTGCTCCAATCCATCCAGAACATCCCTGCCAGATTTATCTTCCTTAAATAGAGCCTTCACCGTGTCACACAAACCCACAGAAACTCAGTTAAAGGGGACTGTTTAGCAGCCACACCTCCCCCTCCTATACTTAAGAAGTTGATTTTTCTTTTTAACTCATGCAGGACTACATGTTGATCTACATTACATCTGGTCTGATGTAGCCTCACATCCCAGCCAGTCAAGATCTTTTCAGATCCTGTGTTTGTCATCCCGCTGCTTAGCTCTTGCTCAGTTCAGCATCATCTGAAAATTTTGAGAAGCATTCCATTTATGTATTTTTCCAAATCACTGATAAAACCATGAAACATCTCAGGGCTAAGCAAAGGTCCTTGGAACCCTCCACTAGAAAGAGCCTTAAACTTAACATTGTCCCATTATCAATAATGGTTCTTTGAATTGAAAATGGTTCAATTTTTTATCAAAAATTCTTCTTTGAATTTGGTCATTGGACCATTGTGTGTGACCTAGCATACTGGTCACTTATCCAGTTAGCCCCTTGAAGCTTCAATTTCCTCATTTGTATAATAAAGGGGTTGGATGTGATAGCCTCTGAGTTTCCTTCTAGCAAATTTTGTTGTCCCATGATCCTACTGTGCTTTGCTATACTATAAGCCTACTGCACTTATACTATACCCGTAGCTCTCCATTTTGTCCATAAGAGAAGTATAAAAGGTTTATTTTTCAAATGCTTTGATGAAATATAGCTAAGCTATTATATTGTGACATTCCCTTTATCCCCTGTCAAAAAAAAAGGAACATGAGGCTAGCAGAAGATGATGTTGCTTTGACAAAGCTGTGCAATAATGCACGTGCAGCAATCATCACTATTTCCCTTTCTAAACACTTGAGAAGGAAGTTTCGCAAGAAAATTCGTATAGTCACCTCACACGATCATCGACCATGACTACCAGGGAATGAGTTCTATCTCCTTCTTCACAGGAAATTCCCTGGCTCAAAAACCGTCATTGACTCCACAGCAAATCTGAACTCATCCACCTAGCTTTGAAGGCCTCTATAACCTGACTCTGTTCCACCTATTCACATTTATTCCCCTCTGCTTTCTGGTACTCACCCTCTAGTCTAATTAGACGGGGTTCTCCAATGTCACATGAAGACACTGTACTCATCCTTTTGACCTATATGTCTTTACTGTATGCAAGGTCGTGAGTTGCCTGTGTACACAATATGTAATCCTTGTGGGTTATCTAAATGTGGCTCATGGGAGATACGGATAGATATGAACTGAAGTGTGGACAGCCCCTGAGAAGAGGAGAGCCAGCACAAAAACTAGGGGAGAGGAGTAAGAGAGGCTTCAGAAAACCACCAGTATTCATGGAGGGGCACTCTTTATTTATTCCCAGTCTCTGAGGGAATAGCAGACTAGACTTGTGTCTGTCTCCCTAAAGAGTGCTGGGTCAGGGGTACAACACGTACAAAAGCCACTTCCTCATCTTTGTTAAGTAGGGAGAGTTACCCCCGGCTGATATCTTCAGATTTAACTCTTCCCTCCACATTCTAGTTATACAAAAGACCATCACAAATAGTAAATACAGTGAATAAACCCACTTATCCAAGCAAATGGCAACAGAAATCAGAGATGTTCTACAGATAAAAGTATATCAGAAAATACAGGAGACTGAAGCAAACTACACGTTCTCTCTCTTTTCCATGTTTGGTTTGGTTTCTTCTTTCCCATTGTTCACTCCATTGGTTACAACCCTTCTATACAACCAGACTAATGTCCAATGTGAAAGTGTTGTAAGATCTTATACATGACCGCAAGACGCCATGGGGGGAAGGGAGGAAGGGGAGAAAACTTGAAACTCAAGGGGTTGTGGAACTGAATCTTGTAAACTAAAAGTAAATAAACAAATCAATTTTTAAAAATCACATGAGGTGAATGAGCAGTTTACATGGGAATGAGATGAAATCTCAGCTCAACTAAGAAAGAGGCACCAAACTCAGGCAAAGTAAAATGTCCATCCTCTTCCTTCTCCTCCTCCTTCCCCTCCTCTTCCTCTTTCTCCTTCTTTTTCTCTTCCTCTTCCTCCTCTTCTTCCTCCCCCTCCCCTCTTCCTCCTCCTCCTCCTCTTCTTCTTCTTCTTCCCTCCTCCTCCTCGTATTTTTCTTCTCCGTCTTTTCTTCCTCTTCCTCCTCCTCCTCCTCCTTCTCTCCCTCAGAAGCCCTTTTTTTCTCCCAAGCTCTTGAACCCATTCTGCCCCTCATGCAAGAATGCATCAGGATTCTCCAACAATCCTGAGTCACCACCTAAAGAGCAGCATGCCAAACACCCCAGGCTTAGATGGAATCCTAGGTGACAATCTCTTGTTTAGGTTACAGGTTGTTGCTTAGTCCTTATTTATCTACCTCCACTTTCGACTCCCATCCCAATTAGAGTCTATAACTTTGAGAATCTCTACCATTCTTTTATTTTATTTTCTCTGCCATTATTTTATTATTGTTTCATATTTCTTCTGTTTCCTCCATTATGTCCAGCACAGGGCTGAAATGCATACTTGTCAATGCACTGATTAGGAGGAGGCTCAGGGAAAACTGGAAGACCTAGTTGAATGGAAAAATCCTTCTTATGATGAAGTCAAGCCATCAACATTTTATTAAGTGCTTACGGTGTGCCGGGTGCTGAGCTAATTGCTGGGCACAAAACTTCCCTGCAACAAACCAACAATCCCTCACCTCAAGAAGTTTATATTCTAATGGGAGAAACAAGATATACTTATATAAGAATATGCAAAACACACATTTATAAAAAAAACATATAAAGCAGATCTATGATCATCTTAGAGGGAAACACATGAGCATATGGGCGCACCAGGAAAGACCTCATTCACAAGTTGCTGCTTGGGCTGGTCTTTAAGGAAATTAGTATCCCAAGAAACAGAAGTGAGGAGGGGGAACATTGCAGGCCTGGGGCACAGCCCCATGGAGAAATGCGTAGGGATTGGAAATGGAGTCTCACCTGTGAGTAAGACAAGTGGACCAGTGTGACTAGACCATAAAGTTCATGGAGAAGAATAACGTATAAGAAAGGCTAGGAGGGTAGAGACCAGGTTGTGAAGAGTTTTCAATGCCAAATGGAAGAGGTTATTTGTTCATAGAGATAATAAGGAGCCATTGTAGAGGATGGATTGGAAAGGGGTGAGACTTGAGACCCAGAGCCCAATTAGAGGACTATTGTAATTATTCAGGCAACAGGTGGTGAGAGGCTGAGTCATGGATATTTCTTTTTGGTCCCTTTTCAGAGCCAGGCTATCTTACTGAGCATCCAATAATTGGCCTGGTACTACTGAGTAGCCCCACTTAAGAAAGGCTGGAGAGAGAGGGGAAAGGAAAGGTAGGGTCAGCTGCTAAGTTTTTTCTTCCCTACTTCCTAAGTCTGCCCTCCTAGTAAAAGCATGTAGAATGTCAACAATACATTAATAAATGTTGTTTCTTTATTCTTAAATTGTGTTTTTCAATTGGCAAACATTTATTTTCTCTACTTCCCACCCTCCCTCTATTTAAAAGAAAAAAAGGAAAAATAAAACCCTCGTATAACAAATATGCATAATTATAGACTCAATTTCAACTTCAAAAATGTCTAGGAAATGGGCTTCAGAGATCCTCTAGTCCATCCCTTTAATTAAAAAAAATCTATTTTATTTTTAATTTATGGAATAAAACAAATGTTTTCATAACACAGGACAATAAGAATGTTTGCACATGAAACTACATATCTTTGTATAGCTTGCTGTTCTTTTTAAACATACAACAAAGTTATCATGTACAAGAGGCAGCATCCCAGAAAGAGGAAGCAACTTACCCAGAGTCACATAGCTAGCAAAGAATAGTAGAGCAAAGATTCGAACCTGGGTCTTCTTATTCCAAAACCAGAGTTCTTTTCCTTCCACCTTAGATGAATGATCAAGTGAATGAGCCAGAAATTGAAGGTATGAAACAGGGAGGAAGAAAACCACCATCCAAGTCTCAGGAGGCTACTTGGCAGGTGGCTTCCCCCACTTTTATAGGACAGGGGGAATCTTGTTTCCCCCTCACACCTACATGTTCTGAGATGTTGTTAGGAACCAGGAAGGAAATGATGTTTCTGTAGCTGGGTCTGAGCATGGACTTGTCTGACTTTAATGAGCCACTTTCTAATTTATTATTTATTTTTTAAAAGAATCCTTTTCAGTTATAATTACAGAGTCCCTTAATGATCATTAATTGGATCTTGTTCTTTTGCTTCATCTCTTAAAGGCCCCCTACTGGGTTGGCCTGGCATCTCCTAACCTGCACTGGGCCTTGGGGGCAGAGTTCAGCTCCATGGATCTAGCCAGGGCTGAATCTCATAAGTTACATCAGCCTCTGAAGTCATTGCTAGTGTCTTTCAGTGGTCATTTGCTTGGGCTCTGAGTCTCAAGTCTCCCCCCCCCCCCCATCCATCTTCCATAGATCTGACTGTTATCTTCCTATTTGATAAACTCTAATGTATCCCTATGGCCTCCAGGATCAAATATAAAGTCCTCTGTCTGGCTTTTGAAGCCCTTCACATCCTGATCCCACCCCTTCCTATCTACATTTAAAAAATACTTTTCTTGGGGTGGCTAGGTGGCGCAGTAAATAGAGCACCGGCCCTGGAGTCAGGAGTACCTGAGTTCAAATCCGGCCTCAGACACTTAACACAAAAAACTAGCTGTGTGACCTTGGGCAAGTCACTTAAACCCAAATGCCCTCCAAAAAGCAAATATATATATATATATTTTTTTTTTCTACCTTTCACATTCTCTAGTTAAAGTGTCCTTTTTGTTATTACCCAAAAAGCACATTTCTCTTGGCCTTTTCACTGCTGTCTCTTATGCCTTGAATGCTCTCTCCCCCCTCTGTGTGTGTGTGTGTCTCTCTCTCTCTCTCTCTTCTCTCTCTGTCTTCTCTCTGTCTCTCTCTCTGTCTTTCTCCTCTGTCTCTCTCCTCTCTCTCTGTCTCTGTCTCTTCTCTCTCTGTCTCTCTGTCTCTGTCTCTTCTTTCTCTGTCTCTCTGTCTCTGTCTCTCCTCTCTCTCGTCTCTGTCTCTGTCTCTCCTCTCTCTCTTCTCTGTCTCTGTCTCTGTGTCTCTCTCTCTCTTCTCTTTCTTTCTCCCTCTTTCTTTCTCTCTTCTCTCTTTTTGTCTCTGTCTCTGTCTCTCCTCTCTCTCCCTCTCTCTGTCTCTCTCTGTCTCTCTGTCTCTGTCTCTGTCTCTCTCTCTCTCCTGACCCTTCACCTCCATCTCCTGGCTTCCCTGTCTTCCTTCAAGACCCAGTTCAAATCCCATTTTCTATAAGGAGGCCTTTTCTGGTCCATCCATCTGGCTAGTAGTGCCTTTCATGTAGATATACAATATTTTGCATGTTGTCTTCCCCCATTGGAATGTAAGCTTCCTGAGGGCAGGAACAGTAGACTTTCTTTGAATCCCCAGTGCTTAGCATAATGCCTGGCATGTAGTAAATGTTTCAGTAGATGACTATTGCCTGAATGACTATGTCTAGGGCCATTTATCAACGTGATTCTTACAGATGTGAACAAATCCTTTGAGTCAAGTGTGTAGAGATCATAAATCAATCAGTCCAGCAATCAACAACACTGCTTGAGGGATCATCAAGTGGAAAGAAAACTCGGCTAGCTAGCTGTAGTTCAGACTCTGCTCTCTACTAGCTTTGTGACCTTTGGTAAATCACTTAACCTCCCTTCCTCATCTGTAAAATTAACACTACAATATCTTCACCTCAGGTGAGAGAACACATGAGATAATGCTTTGTAACTATAAAATGCTAAATAAATGTAAATTACTATAGCTCACTTTGCACCCACTTTGTAACCTAGCCCTATTCAAGATGCTCTGGGACATAGAGATATATGAGAAAATTCAAGGGAGCTTGAATTCAAGGGAGTCTAGTTATGGTGATAATTATATAATCATATCTTTGGAAGAGACCTCAGAGGCCCTCTAAAACACCCTACCCCTGATTGTTAATTCCTTTTGTCTGTCTTCAACAAGTGGTTGGTTGAAGAACTCTAGGGAAGGCTGAAGACCTAGAAAGGAAGACTTCTAGCACAGGTTCCACAAGGTAATCCAACTTACTTTTGTATCTCTCTAATTGATAGAAAATTCTCCCTTAGGTAGGTCAAGCTGAAATCATACTTTCTGAACCACCCACCTATCCACTGCTAGGGTAGTTCTGCCTTTTGAACCAAGCAGAAAGAGTCTAATCTTTTTTCCAAGTAAGAGTCCATTAAATACTTGAAGACTGCTAGCATGTTCTCTTTAAATTTTCCTTTCATTCTTTGTTCCTTCAACCAATCTACCTATGGCAGTGTTTCCAGAACCTTCACCATCCTGCTTGCCTTTCTCTGGATGTCTTCTAGTTTATCAATGTCATTCCTAAAATGTAACACAGAAATCTGAACACACCGCTCCAAGCATAGTCTGACCAGGCCAGAGTTAAGCAGGCCTACCACTTTCCTCTCTCTCTGGATACTTAATGCAGGGCAAGGTCAAATTAACTTTTGTGGGCATGTCAAATTATTGACTCATAATGAGCTTGGAGCCAATAAAATCACCAGATTTTTTTTTTCAGAACTGCTATACAGAGATATCTTCACATCTCCTACTTTGTGGTGTTGATTTTTTGAACCCAAGTTCAAAAACTTTACATTTATTTCCATTAAATTTCATCTTATTATATTTGCTCCAGATTTCTAGCCTGTCAAGACATTTTTGGATCCTGAGTCTATTATCTAATTCTATTTATCCTAGCTTTGTGTTTTCTGAAAATTTGATTTAAAATGTCATCTCTGGGTTTTTTTTTTAGTCACTAATAAAAATATTAAATAATAGCTGCAAGCACAGTTCCCTGGGGCACTAATACCTTCCCCTGATTGACATTGATAAAATTATTGACTACTCTTTGGTTCTGATAATTGGATCACTTCCAAATTTATCTCATTCTAATATCTAGCCCAGATTTCTCTATCTGGTCAACAGAAATAACATGATAGTCTTTCAAATACTTTGTTGAAATCTAGATAGACCGCATCCATAGAATTTTCTCAACCCACCAATCTAATGAGATTGTCAAATAAGGTGTTATGGTTAGTCTGGCATAGCCTGTTCTTAATGAAACCACAGTGGCTCTTTGTGATCACTGTTTCCTTTTCTAAATGTTCATTAACCAACCCTTTAATGATGTAGCCTAGTATTTCATCAGGAGTTAGAATCAAGCTCATTGGCCTATATACTTTAAAGTGTCTTCCTTTTTTACAAAACTGGGACAACATGGCAGGCATGAGTAAAACCTGTACATTAGGCACTAAGAAGACTTGATAGGAAGACAATATATAATAAGGAATAGTAAAAAATAAGTTTGGGTAGTTCAGCTGGTGCTAGATCATACATGTTCTTTAACGCCAAGCAGAAAAACATTGGCAATAGGTAGTCATTGTTGATTCTTGAGGAAGAAGAAAATATGATTATGTAGTAATTGGGAAGGGAGGGGAGGTGAAGATGACCCAAATTAATTTTACAGGCCAAATGGAATGATTGTATTTTAACTAGGAGATTGGGTTAGCTCATAAAATGGAATTGTAGAGTTTTAGAGCTGGAAGAAACTGAAGATCTTCTAATCCTGTCCCCTTTTTATTTGTGTGTGTGTGTACAGGGAGGAGGGAGTCCAAGACTGGCCAATATAATACAATAGGCAGTATCATGCTAGAGTATGAAAGCTCATCAGCTCTGAAGTCAGAGGACCTGGATTCAGATTTTGCCTCTGACTCCTCCTATTCTAAAAGCTTGGGCAAGTCTCTTAATATTTTTGGACCTTAATTTCCTCATATGTTAAAAAAAAAAAGGGAAAGAGGGATTGGGGTAGATGGCTGTTTAGGACCCTCCTAGCTCCATACTTATCAAATGAGGTATTTGTAAAGGATTTTGTAAACCTTGAAGTTCTAGAGAAATGCTAGTTATGTGTATTGCTATACATATCTCTATTTGAAGTAAATGGGTCAAGTTAGGCCTGACAACAGGAGAAGGAGAGGCAGGATCTTTCCAGGTATCTATTCTCAGAATTTAGCCCAGAAAGAAAAAAATAATAATCTTCCAAATACTGAATTGAGTTGAGTACTGAAAGAAAGGATTCCAAGCTTTTCCCTCAGATGTTGCTTGGGGTTTTTACAGAAAAATAGTCCTCCATTTCTGGAACCCCCTAGAGCAGGCTAGCTCAGACCTTGACCAGCTTCTTCTCACATCACAAAGGAAGCCAAACTAAGGAGAGTTTCCATTTGGAGGACATGGTGGGCCTGTTATTTCCTGGGACTCAATAATAGCCCCTCACATTTCTATCCTGCTTTACAAAGTGATTTCTTAGCAATAACCCTGTGAGAAGGGTAGATGAAGAACCGGCAACTCAGTGACTCCAAAGTCACAAAGATATCAAGGCTGAGAATCAAACCTGGATTTCTCAGGCCACAACCCTTCTTCTTCCCTCTCAGATACTGCTAAGGTGACAGGTTGTCTTAGGAGAGGCAGACTAGTCCTGGGTGGATAGTTGGGAGATGGAGGCCCAGCAATACTTCTGACTGCTCCCCTACCCTAGAGAAAACTCAGGCTTTCTTCCTGCACAATGGGGCTAAAGGTGGCTTGCTTTCCAAAGAGCCTCAGTAGCTTCCTTGAAGGTAAAAAGTTACAGCTCACACAGCATTTCAAAGGCATGAGGCTATATGGTTCCACATAAACACCAAACATCATTTCTCTTCCTAGGACCAGACACAGTTCTTTCTGTCTCTCAGGGCCTAGTGAGCACAGCTGTGAGCCTTGGCTCCGTCCCAGCATCCCTGGAAAGCAGCATGAGCTAGTCCCTAGAGCACGCCATTTCCAGGGACTGGGCCTGGCTTGTGGGAGCTTTGCACAGCCCCCAACCCACTCTAGGCCTGGCTTGATTTCAGGCAAGAGTTAGAGGCAGCAGCCAGCCTGAGGGGAGGCAACTTGTCAGACTGGCAACCAGGCTTCCAGCTCTTGTAAAATGCTGATCAAACTAGATAAAGACGCCATCTAGAAGCACAGGCCAGGTGGGCATCTGGGACAGTTTAAACTAGAGCCGAGGGTGGCATGATCTAGGAAGAAGAGATCTCAGGGGAAGGCTCTGGGGAGGGCTTTGAGATACTCTGTTACTGAGCTTATTTATCCCAAGAACAATTCCTGTTTGAAGCATCTCCTCTTTGCTCAGACTTGTTACATTGGGAGCCATACAAAGAATAAAGAGGAGACTCTGACCCTGTCCTCCAAACAGCTTGGGACAAGTCTTGTTCGGGAGAAAACACAAGAACCCAGAGGCCACTAAAGGTGGCATGATTGGTTCAGCCCACTACTGTTAAGGAGAGAAGGGAGAGATTGGCAGGCCATGTGGCTTGAGAGGACCTAAGCTCTAATCCTTACAGCCATGCTACTCCGTGACCTGGGGCCTGCAGTGTAATTAGTCTGGGCACTGAGGTCCACTTCAGCTCAAAAACTGTTTCTAAGTTGGAATAGTTGTAAAGTGCTTAGTACAGTGACTGGCAGGTAAGAGCTTAACCAATGCATGTTTTCTTTCCTGTTTATCACTCTCTAAGGATCCCTTTCTGCTCTCATACTACAACCTTATTGAGTACTGGGGGGAAGTTTTCAGGAGGACTTGGAAGGTAAGTAGGATTTAGATAGTGGGAATAAAGAGCTTGGTTGAAGTAAGGAGAAGTGGAAGCAACATGAGCCAATGACATTGGAAGATTGGGATTGGCTTTGCTGAAGCCTAAGGTTCCTAGTGTAGGGTCACAGAATTTAAGAGGTCAAAGGCTAGTTCATGGGGGGGTCAGAGAAAAGGCTTGAACCCGATTCTGCTGGCCATGAGGAGCTGATGAGGTCATAGTGACTTATCCTGATAAATTACCTTCACTAGAAAGGGGCCAAGGAACACATCTGACTTTTTCCACCCTGCTAATGAGCATGTCTGGAGTAGAAGAGTGAAAAGGAAGCCTACTTGTTTCTTTCCCAATGACTAGGAAGATGCTCCCACCTACCCAGGGTATGTTAACCTGGAAACTTTGAAGTTCAGCCCTCCATCAGCAAGTGGGCTGACACCTATTCATCAAGGATCCCAAGGGGAGGATTTCCATCTGAATCTAGGTTAGTTACCTGGAAAAGCTCCCACTCATTATCCAGGCAGAGAGAGCTAGGGAAGGGTCAGATGCAGAAGCGGGCATCCGAAGATGGAAAAAGATAAGTAGCTTGTAGCTACCCCCCCCCCAGTCCCCTCCCTCCCTCACCCATTTCTGCAGTGATTTACCAAGGACAATCATATGTAGCAAACTTGTTTTTATTAGAAAAGTAAAAAATATTGCATAGGTCTCAATACTTGAACATCAAGTGTATTCACGTAAACGGTTCTAGATGGAAGCCCCATATGGCACTACTTTGGGGAGGGGGTTCCAGCCCCCGTCACCACTGCTTGGCCCCAGCACCCATCCCCCCCCCTCTTCAAGTGTCAAGATCTGCAGAAATCCCAACACCCCAACCCTTCCTGCTCTTACATTCGTGTGAGTCTCTAAGATAGCTGCCTAAAAACAGGTCAGTAGTAGTGAAGCTGATCCAAAAACATACACACTTGGCCCCTTCAGACCCTGGTTTTAAGTCACACAAGACAAAAATGACAAGAATCCTCTATGAACTCCCCTCACCCCACCCCCACCCACCTTGTCAAACACAAGCACACAGACCCCCCTTCGCAAACGGACCAGGAGCACGCAGCCCAGCTGCTCAGTTCTGGTCTCCACGACGTCACCACCCCGCTACTTGTCATCTTCACTGTCAGTAAGAATAACAATAATAACCATAAAATAAGGAAATTTCATGCTACATATCAGTTTGGAGAAGCGTGGCTGGCCCCTGCGGCATCTGCTGATCACGTTC
This sequence comes from Pseudocheirus occidentalis, assembly GCA_028646575.1. Taxonomy (NCBI): domain Eukaryota; kingdom Metazoa; phylum Chordata; class Mammalia; order Diprotodontia; family Pseudocheiridae; genus Pseudocheirus; species Pseudocheirus occidentalis. Next base: position 40,927,363 of record CM053598.1, on the reverse strand, counting down.
TCCATCCTTCCCCATCCCCCACCGGGGAAGTTAATACCTCTCCAGGAGCCGGCTCTACTTTCCCGGGTCGGCCACCTGCACACACCTCTGTGAGTGACCTTCCCCCCCAAAGAGAAGGTGATCCTCCCATTCTAACCGCACCCAGCGGCGGCTACAGTCAGTTGTCCACAAAGGACGCTCCGTCCCCCTGGCAGACTGTCCTGGGGTAGGGGGCGGCCGGCGGCCAAGGCCGGACTCTCAACACTCTTCAATGAGGAGCTGCTCAGAGCTGTACAGTTTCTTCTTGATGACCCGGAAGCCGGTGCTTAGAGTGAGGGACTGGCTGAAGCCAGGAGTGAAGGAGGACGGCCCCGCGCTGAAGAGTCCCTGGATCTTGGGCCAGAGGCGAGAATCCAATCTCAGCACCAGAGTCAGCTGGAAGGTGGGCACCAGGCTGGGGTCCACGGCCAGCTGCTCCACACTGTGGCAGCTCTTGCCCTGCTCCACGCAGACGTCCAGCAGGGCACCCCGGAGGCCGCAGGGCTCGCTGTAGGCCAGGCGCATCAGCTCCTTGCCCACCTGGGCCACCAGCTGACTGGGCATCAGAAGGCGTGCCGGGCGCTTGCTGCCCAGCTTGGCCTGGGCCAGGGTCTCTTGGAGGAGCTGCATCAGATTGGTACAGAGGTGCTCATCCTCTGGGTCGCTGAGCAAGTCGAAATCGGGCAGCGACACCTCGTCCATGTACTCTGTATCTGGAGAGAACATAGCGCAGGGTGAGCTCAGCTCCCGCAGAGCAGGGACAAAGTGAAGGGACGAGAGGGGGCGGAGCTAGCTCGGTCACGCCCCTCTGCCTCCCTCCTCGGCCTCAGTTTACCCCAATCGCCCCCTCCCCGGCAGGCAGGGCTACGAACAGCAGCCGAGAGGGGCTGCCGGGGTTAACCCTTTTCGGCGCCTCACTCACTCCCGGAGCCCCCGCCCCCTCGACCCGTTTTCTCCCTTTGCCCGGGATCCCACTTACCCTCCTCGGGGCCGTAGCCGCTGTTGCTGCTGTCCAACGACTCGCAGTCGGAGCTTTCCAGACTCGCGCAACGGCCAAGTCCTTCTCCTCGAGCCGCCGTTGCCCAGGCCGAGCGCTGCTGCGGCTGGTCCGGAGTGGAAGGCCGCGAGGAGGAGAAGCGATCCCAAAGCCCTGGCATGGCTGGCACCTTTTGCCGCAGCCGCGTCGGAGGAAGCGGGATCAGGTTCAAGGCACAGGTCGTGAGGGAGGCGCTGCAAGGGGAGAAGGGCACAGAAAAGCGGGTCAGTCTGGGGGCTGGCACGGCGTTACCCCCCCCACCCCCGGGGAGAGGGGACCCGAGGGGACGGATGCTCCGGACCCAAAGGACGGTGGTCCCAAGCGCCCCGTGCCCACCGGACAGAGCCCGGGAGCACTTACCAGGTGAGCCTAGAGAGAGCCTCGGTGGGTATCAGAGGCCAGCAAGCGGAGCCGGCGGGTGGCTGAATGGATCGGGACACCCGAGTTCTGTACAATGAAGAAAGCGAACGAGAGCTGCCCAGGCTTGCCCTCCCACTCCACCCTCCCCCCTGCGCCTCAACTAGCCAGAGCCCAGCGGCTGTGCCTATTATATCGCTTGAGCGGAACGAGGCCACGCCCCCTCACCCAGCCGGAGTCCGGGGCCTCCTAGCGGCCCAATCTCGATGCGGGAGTGTGGCCCTGACAGACCAATGAGAGCCGGGCGCACGTTCGCAACGTTCTCTCCTGCCTGGTGACAGAGACCAGGGCTCCTCCTCCTTTCCTCTCCCCACAGCAACCGGTGCTCTCAGCTTCCCCCGCCCCGCCGCCTGAGAGCTCTGGCCACGCCCCCTCCTGGTCCTGCTGCTCCCCAGCCGCAGCTGCCAAGGTCCCCGGGGGCAAGCAGGGCCTGGGAGGATCAAGGAAAGACTTGTTTATTATAGGGTCCGGCTGCTGGGACGGTGGGGCGACGGGGATCGGGGACGGAGTGAGAGCATGAAGTGTGTGTGGAGATGCTGGTGACCTCCACCTTCACCTGGGAGGAAGATGGGGGGATGGGGGGAGGGTGGAGAGAAGGGGAAACTGTTGCAAAGAAAACAGCTTCCCCCGAGCCTGTGCCAACTGCGGTCACATCTGGGTGCAGAGGTGGGTGTTCGTGGGAACCCTGCGGGGACACTGATAAGCCGCTGAACTCAGCGCATTTTAACCCTTCCAGATCCTGGCCCGCCCGCGTCCTCACTTCTGCTCCCACCCCGGCTCACCATTTTTCTATCAAGGAAAGGACGGTGGGGTGCACGGAGAAGAGGGATGCTTTCCTTGAAAGCTCTTTGTGCTGAGCTAGAAAGGGAAGGGGAGTGGGTGTCAATCAACTTCGCAAGCCGCCCCTTCCCCCTCCCCCATATTGCACACCCCTTCCTCACCAGCAAACATGCCCACCCGCTATTACTTGGCCGCTGCCCGCTGGTAGAGGGGAATGGGATGGCTCCTAGGATAGTGGAAAATTTAATCTTGGAGGAAGAGAGCCCCCTGAAGAGGTCATGAATCCTTAAGACTCCAGGAGCCAAGCTTGGGCCCCCACCTCCACATCTTGAGCATCTTCTGTTCCCCTCCCCCCTGCAGCTTGGTCACTACCCCCGCCCCAGTGTCTCCAAGCATCCCAACCCCGGGAGAAGATTTTTGGGGTGGTGGGCGGCTCAAGTGTTTGTTACAGAAGGTCATAGGCTCAGGACAGCTCTTTATGCTTAGGGACACGGTCTTTTGGTCCCCCACTGAGAAAACCTGGAGACAGACAGACAGACAGACAGAGGCAAGCTTCTGCAGGCTTCTAGCCGGATCTGGGCAAACGGTGCCTAGGCCAGCTGCTAGCCAGCAGGGCCGGGAGCCTCCGTTGGGTCCTAGCGCCGAGCCGCTCTAGCTCCCAGCCTGGGCTTTGTGTAAGACTCAGACCATTGCGTCATGACCTGGGACCTAGATCGAGGGGAAAACCCCCACTGGCTGCAATGGGACCGATAGGTTTCATCAGACAGATTGGTCTGCAGGAAATCTGGGCTGACGGCAGTTACCGCTGTAGGAGGGTGGTGCTGACACGCTATCGGGAAGGCTGGGACCTATTCAGAGGATGGGAGGTGGTTCGGAGGGACTGACCTTTGTTTATTTTAAGACTTCATCGGGGGGATGAGGACCCTGATGGCAGCAGAAGCAGGATTTGCATCAGACAGTTCACACACTCCGGGAGGTGAACTAACAAGATTATATGACCTCCCCAAAGCTGGCAGGCAGGTGGGCAGGATGCCAGGCCACTAAGCAGTTTCCAGGGACTCAGGCCTCTGCTGCTCCTGGCAACTCCCCCTCCCTAAAAGAATCTTAAAAGCTTAGGATGTCTACCCAAGCTACCCTGCACAGAACAGGCCTAGAGCCAGAAGAAAGGCCATACTTAGGCCAGCCCCCCTGTTTCCTCAACTGGGGGAAACTGAGGCATTCCACTTAACCTCCTAACCAAGAACCACCTTCTTCTAAATGACACTTGGTGATGACCATGGGATTACTGTCCTCAGGGGTCTAGATCTCTGTGCCCTCTTTCCCCCAACTCCTTGTTTCTACCCAGTTTCTACCCACAGTCTGGGAAATCTTCAAAAAGCAGAGTAAGGGTCTAGTTTTGGCCTGGAGAAAAGAACAGGGGGCAAACAGATGGTTCACTTTTCAGCAAGGCCATGGTGCCCAGCATGGGGAGGAGGGGAGGAAAGAATGGGTCCAGATGGTGTTGGGGATGAGGAATTGGGGGTGCCTGTGGTTGTATGCCACTCCTCTCATGGTGCTGAGTAACTCGTCATCAGAGAGATAAAAATGTCAGTAGTAGTGACTCCAACAAAGAGGGAAAAAGGAAGAGAGCGTGAGTCAAGTCAAAGGGACAGACGGGGAGTCCTGGAAGCGGTTTCTGCTTCTCAGCTGAAAAATTATGTCTTGTTTCTCAACTTTTTTCATAACATTTTCCCCTTATTCCATTGTACTTCACATGAACCAGTAATTATGAACTTACTACTACTATTTGTCACGTATATCTTCCCTTTTATGTCCCCTCCCCCATTAAACTGTAGGCAGGGATACTATTTTTTTTTAAAAAACAACACAATTTTATATTCTCCGCATGTAGCAAGGCAGCTTGCTGAACACAATAAGGGCTCCATCAGTATTTACTGACTTGAAGGGCTGAAAAATAATAAATAAGAAATCCAACTCTATCCAAAAATGTGGAAGTGGGTCATTTTTTAGAAGGTGTGACCATTGAAAGGGACAAACCATGGCCTGTTCTGTGAGATACTTTGTGGAGGATGCCCATGGATGGGGCCTCACCTCAACAAGTGTTGGGGAGGTGAAAATAACCGTTAGGTTACAGAAAGAAACCCAGAAAGGCCTTAGTAGGGCTCCTTGGTCTTATGACTGGGGAAGCAGAGAAGACAACGCCGGGCCAACAGTGCAATACAAGGGGTAGATTTCACCATGTAGGGGAGGATGCCATTCCTCCTGGGTCAGAGGTCCAATTGGTGGACACTGCCAGGCTCTCACGCCCCTGGCTCAGCTCTGCAGAGAGAAATCTCTAATGTAGTTGCCTCACTCAACTATCAAAGTAGGGAAGTGGGACAAGAGGGGCAAGATGAAATCCTTCCCAGGATTACATCAGATTCCGCAGATCGCTGGGGACGATCTGGGTGGGACAGATGGTCCCTCTCCCTCACCTTTTCAGATTCCTCTCCTATTTGTTTAGGTCTTCCCTGCAGGCTATTACTTTGTCTTTAGTTTATCCCTTTATGTTTCAGCACCTTTCCCCACCCCCACCTCCACCCCTTTCAAAATGTAAACTTTCTGAGGTCTGGGGCAATTTCCTTTTTTTGGAGTTATCCCCATCCACTTGTTCTCAAGAGGTACTTTAATAAATGTGTTTTGAATTCAGTGGACCAAATGCCACCTCCTAAATTGAAACCTTTCCATGTCAGTCAATCAAACAAAAATTTACCTAGTGCCTACTAAACGCCCACCGTCAAAACCAAAACAAAACAGTCCCTACCCATTTATTCTAGCTGGGGCCATATGCACAGATAGGTGACTTGGTGGAGTTAGAAAACCCCGGATTCAAGTCCAGCCTTAGAAATCTCAGACTGTGTAATCCTGGGCATGTCATTTCACCTCTCTGTTTCCATCTCTGTAAATCGAGAGTAATGATAACATCTCTTCCAAAGGGTTATTTTGAGGGGCAAGAGAGATAACAGGTATAAAGGGTTTTGCAAACATCAAAGTCCTACATAAATTTATAACATCATCATAATTAATATAGGCACTAAAACTGAAACAAGAAGCTTTGGAGGGGTGCAGGAGGCACTAGCAGCTGGGGGAGATCAGAGGTTCTGGAAGAATGTGGAGCTGGAATTGTCTGGAAGGAAACTAGAGATTTCCCTAGCTGCCCTTCCTCCTCCCCTCAAAAAAAAATGTATTTTGTATTTATTTTAGTTTATACTACAAGTTCTCTCGGTAGAATGTAAGCTCCTTGGGAGCAAGGACTGTTTCTTATCCTCAGATGAAAGAGCACGTGCCTTAATAAATGCTTGTTGATTGATTAACTAGATCTTTCTGTCTCCCAGGCGATGAACCTTTGATATACCTAGAAAATTCCACATGCTCTGTCCCAGCCTCCTTCCTAGCCCAGAGCACACAGATTTTTGGGGCATGTCTAGACATTCTCCTTCTAGCATCTGCCTTGAAGTATTATCCTTCCAGACCAAGTCTGAAGGGTGTGGCTTTGCTTTTTGGGGCCAAGTGGGGGGGGAGGGGGAAGAGATTTCTGAATGACCTCTGCTCTCCAGAATTGTGGGATACAGTTGGCTCTCCAAGAAGAAGGGGGGAGGTAAGGAACTACTCCAAGCTTACTCTAGGGAAGGGGCCTGGGTTGGCTGCCAACACCTTTCTTTTAAAAGTACTTTAAAGTTATTGTTCTTGGGAATGGGGGTGGTGGTGAGGGAAGAGACCTTCCTGAGCTGGGGCTTTGACGTTGGTTGGGGGTAGGGGCTCTCCAGGGTCCCACAGGAAGTCAAGAGCGGGTTTAACCACTCAGGTCAAAGTCTGGCCATTTGGCTACCCAGCCTTCTGAGCCCCATTCCCGTGAGACATGCACCATACTCTGCAATTTTCAGTCAATGAGCATTAACTATCCAGACTGACTCTGCCCCTCCCTATTTAGGCAGCTGATGTCCATGCACTGGTTCCCAGGGCCTCAGTCTGGCAAGCCACTTTGTTCGAGTTTGGGGAGTCAAACCAGATCTAGGGGTGGGGAGAGGAGGGGCAAATCTGGGAACCAGAGAAATCAAGATGGCCAACTGAATGGTTGCCTGGAGGTCCCGTGCAGAGCCTTTCTCTCAGTGGGCATTGCTGGCCACAGATCTGGGTCAGGGCAAGAACTAGGGAGAAGCATTGTCCTTCTCAAATATTGGGGTGGGGTAGGGTGTGGAGAGGTGAGATGTAGACAATGCACTCTGGGAAGTAAGAATAGCTTCCACTTATATAGTGCTTTGGTGCTGCAATGCCCTTTGCATACAGTATTTTATTTGGTCCTCATTAAAAAACCCTGGGAGGTAGGGAGTAGAAGAATTATTGTTCCCAAGCAAAGGTTTGGGTGGGAATTAGGGAAGCCAGGTTCTGTCCAGTCTGGCTTCTGCCACCTCCTATCTTTATGACCTTGGGTAACTGATTTCCCCTTTCTAGGTCTTTTTCCTTAGCTGTAAAATGAGACAGTCTCTAAATTCTCTTGCATTTTTAATGGGTGGAGATTATATGATGAGAAAATCGAGGTTTGGAGAGGTTTCAAGTTTCTTAGGGTTGTATGGTTAATAAAGGTGGGTGGGATGGGGAAGAGAATCATAGCCTATATCTGAGTCCCCTAGACCAAGTGACATATAGATTGTGATTTCACTGCTTCCCGACTGTTGTGGTGTGGGCAAGTATTCAGAAGGGAGCCAAACCTTGTTATAACACCAAGAAGCTGTCTGAAAAGTCAGGAATCCTTTTGTAGTAGAAATAGCAAACACCAGGGACAGTCTTCATTTATTTGTTTTTTTAGGGACTGGTTTTATTGACTCTTTTTGGCTGATGGGGAAACTGAGGCTACTTGCCCCTTGTTCCTCCTGGGACTCAATTCTGTTTACTGAATATTCATTAGGTACCTTGTGAACCAAGCACCAGTGTGATTTACTGGAAGAAATACAAAGATAAAGCCAAATGAATATAATGAATATACAAATAAGCATAATGTGAAATAGGTCATGCTAACTGCTTGAAGAGAAGGAAGAAAGGACCTTTCTAAGCAGGAGGAGGGAAAGGGAATTTTCGCCTGGATGAGAAGCAGGGGGTAGGGTTCATGGAGGAGGTAGAATTTGAGTTTAATTGGGAAAGTGGTATATTCCAGGCATAGAACCCAGCAGGAGCAAAGGCCTGGCTGTGTGAGTAGACTAATTTGATTCTAAATGGAGTTTTTATGTGGAAGGGAGAGTATGAGATAAATCTAGGAAAGTAATTTGTGTAGTATCAAATGATGAAGACCCTTGAATGCCAGAATAAGGAATATGGATTTTATTTGGTAGACCTCTTCAAGATGCATCCGAATTTCATCTTTTGAAGGGGAACTGAACTCGGAATCCTGAGCCATGGGTTCTAGTCCCAGGACCTCAGCTCACTTGCTATGTAATTTTGGCAAATCATTTAACTTTTATTCAGTTATCATTCATTGTCTGTTATGTGTGAGGCACTGAGCTAAACACCTCGGATCCAAAAATGAAGCAAGACCCAAACCTTGTCTTCCAAGAATTTTACAATTCACAAATTATTGTGGATATGACAAGGGCAAAGAAATCCAGAATCCCTGCCCCCAGAATGAAATAATAAAAAAAAAGTCCAAAGTCCCAACTAAAATGCCACCTTCTACAGGACGCCCTTCCCAGCTCTTCTTAACTCTAGTGTCTTTCCTCTGTTAATTATTTCCTGTTTATCCTATAAGTCGTTTGCTTTGTATATTTTTGTTTACATGCCCTTTCCTCCATTAGATTATAAGTGCCTTGAGGGCAGAGACCATCTTTGCCTCTTTTGTATCTCCAGGGCTTAGCATATTGCTAGTGCCGGTAGACTCTTATTAAACATCTATTGATTGTTTGCTATGAAAATTGAGAAAGGAGAGATCAATTTTTAGCTTTGGGGATCAGGGAGAGCTTGTTAGGGGAACAAAACATGCCCAGGCATGAGCTAAGACACTGAGAAATGAGAGAGGGGCAAGAATTTTCAAACAGAACCCTGAGCACTAGTTTGGTGGGGCTGAAAAGTAGAGTATTGGAAGGGGAGTGGGAGTAGGGGTAGCTGGAGACTAGGCTAAGGTCCAATTCATAACCAGGATAAGAAATCGATGCTTTATTTGGTGGCAATGGGGAGCCACAGAAGGTTTCGATGTAGACAAAATGATTTGATCCAATTTGTGTTTTAGGAAGATCATGGAAAACAATTTTAAGAATGGATTGGAGAGGAGAGAGCCTGGAGGCTGTAGACTGGTTTGGAGACAGGTTGAAGGTTTGAACCAGGATTGTTTCAGTGGCAATGGAAAAAAAGAACAGATGGCAAGGAAACTGTGGGGAGAGGATCAACAGGGTTTGGAAAATGGGGCTGTGAGGGAGAGGGAGAAGTAGAAGATGACTCAGGATACTTAGAGCTCATTTTTCTTTTTTGTAGAATGACGGTTGGACGATGACAATGGTTCCCATTTAGTGGTTTGGATGGTTTGCTGGCACCTTAACCATCAAATAATTGTAAAGAGTATTAGATATGAAAAGTATATTAAATTACCCTAGGGATTCACAACATATATTTTTGTTGTTAAAAGGGATTCCCAGAACAAAAAAACATTGGGGACCACTGGACTAGAAGATCATTCCTCTCCAGCTCTAAATTTTTGGGTGATTTCCTGGTAAATGATTAGAGAAGGCAGAGAACCTCCTCTTTTCAGCCTAAAATCAAAAAGACAGAGAGAGGCTCCAGAATTGGGATTTTTACTGATACAGAAAACTTCTAAATAAAGAAACTCCCTCCCTTCACCTAGGCTGGTTGGCTGCTTTTCTTTAATTTGGGGATCTAGATACTTGCTTAGAGCCCTAAGAGGTTAAATTACTTACCTAGGGTGACAGCCTGGGGCCTACTAGAGCCCGATCTAACCCAACTCTAACCCAGAGCCAACCTGGAAATTGTCCTTGTAAGCATTCACACCTCAGGAATCAGCAAATACTACAAATCTGGGCTTGATTTCTTGTTTTATTGTTTAGACTAAAGAAAGTGATGGGGAAAATATTAATAATGCAAACGAAACTGAAAAGCGTGTCAAGGTATGTGGGCTCCTTTCTACCTCCTCTCCCTTTCCCTCCAGTTAGACTTTTGTCACTGTGTACTCCAAGCACAGCCAATACATTTTAATTTTTATTTAATTAATTTATTTTTTTTAGAGGCAGAAGATCTTCCTGACTCGGACCTGCTCTCAGGTCACCATGGTGCACACAGATATCTCAGGAAACCTTATTACCAAATGTTCCTGCTTTGGCCTGTGAGGGGAATGGATGGAGGTGGGGAGAAGTCATTAGAATTGCTGAGAGTTATACAGCTGCGTTAAAATTTGCAAAACTTCTACACAAGATCTCACTTGGGTCTCTAATGGCCCAATGAGGGAGGGGCTAATATTATTCCCATTTTCCAGATGAGGGCAAATGTGTTGAAGAGGTCGGGGAGGCTCCAGGACAAGTGTGATTTTTGTAGTTAAGTGTCTGAGCCAATCAAGATTCAAGCTAAGGTCTTTAGTGACTCCAAATCCAGCCCACAACTATGCTTCTAGCAGTAGGAGACCACTTTTGCTAAACTATAAACATTTGTTCTTTCCCAGCTTAGGAGTTTTGATCTTTGTAGACTAAGAACTAGATGTTTATTGAAGGGCACTGGATACCGAAGAACTGGGTTAGGGCACAAAGGAGTGGGGGAGGGAGGGGTAAGAGAGGAGGGAGCTAGGGAAGGGAACGGAGAATGGAAACTTTTGGCAAATTTCTTCCCCTGAGGCAATTGAATGAAAACTAGCTAGGAATGATGAATCCCCTGAGCAGCCCCAAGTTCAGCCCCAATCCTGCCGAGTGCAGCAGAGAGAGGATTTTCTTTCTTCTCAGGTTAATACCAGAAGAGAACAAAATAGCCTTGCACAGAGTGGGAGGCGTTTTTTTAGATTTTGAACAAGACAATCTACTTATATATTCTAGCTGAGCAGGCCCGGGTCTGAGAGATGCCGTCAAAGAATTAGAGGATGGGGAATTAGTTGGGAGTGGGGAGGAGATAAGTCCCATTCTTTTCTGTTATCAGAGAACTTAGATCTTTCATAAGTAGGCAGAGTCCCAGAGAATGCAATCTCCTCTAGCTACATTGAAATTCATAGGATGAATGAATGAAAAAGCATTTATTAATATGCCAGGTATGGTTTTTAGTCCCTGCCCTCAATAATACACTTCATTTTAAAAATTGTAAATAGCATTTTATTTTTCCAATTAAATGTAAAAATAGTTCTCAACATTCATTTTGATGAGATTTTGAGTTTCAAAATTTTCTCTCTCCCTTCCCTCCCCCTTCCCCAAGATGGCAAGCAATCTGATATATGTTATACATGAACAGTCATGGAAACATATTTCCACATTAGTCATGTTGTAAAAGATGAAACAGAATAAAAAGGAAAAGCCACTAAAAAACCAAAAACAAGTGAAAATAATGCTTTGATCTACATTCAGACTCCATAGTTCTTTCTCTGGATATGGATAGCATTTTCTGTCATGGGTCTTTAGGAATTTTCTTGGATCATTGTATTGCTGAGAAGAGCTAAAGTCATTCACAATTGACAAAGCACAGTATTACTGTTATTGTGTAGGATGTTCTCCTGGTTTTGTTCACTTCACTCAGCATCAATTCATGTATATTTTTCCAGGTTTTTCTGAAATCCACCTGAGAAGCCTACATTTTAAAAAGAGGAGACTGCACATGTTTGTCGGTGGGGGAGTTGTAGATAGGGATGATGTAATTTGGTCTAAGGAGTCACAGTAATGGTGAGTATCATAGTTTTAGAACTGAAATGGACCTCAGTACTCATCTGCTCAGATCTCATTTTAAAAATGAGGAAACTGAGGTCCAGAAAAGTGAAATCATTTGCTCAAGGTCACATATTTAGCAAGAGATGATGATGATAGATAGATCGTAGATTGAGATATCCATCCAGCATCTATGTCTTGATCTATTCATCCAGCTCCCCCAGCCTCAAGAATGAGCTTAGTATCCCTCTTGGCTCACAGCAAACCCAAAGTGAAAGGGGTTTTGATGAGAAGACAGAATTTCAAGAACTGGATAGGTAGGTCCTAGAGACCAGAAATCAGTGAGTCAATGCATTCATGAAAAGCCTTAAGTGTGCATGATGAGATAAATAAATGGATGGATAGATAGATGATAGATGGATAATTAGATAGATTGATAGATGAATGGAGGCAGGGAGAGAGAGAACATTTACTAAGTACTAATTTGCTTCATATATACCAGATACTGGGCTACAAATACAAGCTATTAAGACAGCCCCTACCCTAAATTTGTGAGGAAGAGGAAAAGAAGTCCAGAGAGTCAAATTCTGAGTGACAGAGGTAGAATTTGAACCAGATTATCAGGACTCAGAGCCAGTGAACTTTTACCATAAGTTCTCCTTAGCCTCCACAAGCAGAAGACCAAGGACATTCTTTTAACCATAAACTTTTGGAACTTTTGTCCTTTCACAGCTTCCCAATCTTTGGAGAAGGTTTTGAAGGTCAAAACCCTGAACTCTTTCCACTAATCCAAACAAAAACACAAATGGACCATTCTGTGTAGAGAATGCTTCTACATTGTTATGATATATCAAATGATCCCATTCTCCCTCCCCCATTTTTAAGAGATGGAAGTCATCTGGTTAAACCCTGAGGCCAGTCCTGTGACCTTGTACTCTTTACCTTCCATAACTTTGTTGTCCCAAGCTCATCCCCTTGCAGACTCACATACCTAGTGACCAACGAGAGAAGGTCATTGAGCCTTCATCTTTCTGTTCCTTCCAACAGAAACGTGTGATAAACAAATGGTTACAAAATGTCCCCATAGCATAGTCAACCAGCAGTTATTAAGCACCTGATCTGAGCCAGGTACTGTCCGAGGTGCTGAGGTCATAAAGAAAGGCCAAGGAGCTCACAACTCTGACTAGGACATGTAAACAACTAGACACACATGAAATTGATACTGACTAAATGGAAGTAATCTCAGACAGGAAGGTATAAGCAGCTGGAGAGGAGACCAGAAAAGGCTTCTTTAGGAAGATGACAATTGAGCTGAGTCTGAGAAAGCCTGGCAAACCAAGGAGCAAAGTGAGGCAGGGAGAGCACTCCAGGGGTGGTTAGAGAGTTGTGTGTGAGGAGCAGCATGCAAGGAGGCCTCTTGGGCTCTCTGTGCCCCAGCGACAATGGCCACCTTGTTGGTCCTCTAGCCAGGCAGGCATTCTATTTCCTGAAGTCAGGCATTTTCTCTGACTGTTCCCCATGCCTGGAATCTTCCTCTTCTTTCTCCTCCTCCTGTTCCTCCTCCTCCTCTCCTATTTTCCTTGGCTTCCTTCAAGTCTCAGCTACAGCCCAAGAAGCCTGTATCAGTCTCTAATCTTTGTGCCTTCCCTCTGAGACTACCCTCAATGTATCCAGTCCATATCTTGGTACATAGTTGTTTGCCTGTTGTCTCTTCCTTTAGTTTAGACTCTGAACTTGTGGCCAGGGACTGTTTTTTTTGCCCTTTTAAAAATACCTGGCACTCAGCACTGTGCCTGGCACACTATCTGATTTGAGACTCAAGCTCAGGAGAACTATTGGGGCTGGATACGTAACGGCATATCATCTGCATGGTCACCGTAGCCTCACCACCAGTGGGTGAGGAAGCGTAGAGCAAAAAGAGAAGAGGGCCAAGGACAGACTTGGGGGATGCTCACAGTTAGGGTCATGGGCACTGAAGAACCAGTAAAGGAACTGAGAAAGAGTGAGCTTTCAAATAGAACCAGGAGGATCATAAAAACCAAGGTGAGGAGACAACATTCAGGAAAAGATGGTGAGCAGCAGTGTCAGTTCAGAGAGGTCAAAAAGGGTGAGGAGCCAGAAAGGAAAAAAGGAGGGAAGGGAGGGAGGGAGGAAGGAGAAAAGGAAGGAAGGAAGGAAGGAAGGAAGGAAAAAAGGAAGGGAGGAAGGAAGGAAGGAAGGGAGGGAGGGAGGGAGGGAGGAAGAAAGGAAGGAAGGAAGGGAGGGAGGGAGGGAGGAAGGAAGGAAGGAAGGAAGGAAGGGAGGAAGGAAGGAAGGGAGGAAGGAAGGGAGGGAAGAAGGGAGGGAGGGAGGGAGAGAGGAAGGAGGGAGGGAGGGAGGGAGAGAGGAAGGAGGGAGAGAGGGAGGAAGGGAGCCTTTATGAAGCACTTATTATGTGTCAGACACTACACTAAGTGGTTTACAAATATTATCTCATGTGATTCTTACAACAACCAAGTAAGGTAGGTGTCTTAGCATCATTCTCATTTTACACTTTAGGAAATTAAGACAAATTGAAGTATCTTGCCAAGAGGCACACAACTAGTAGGTATCTGGGGTTGAATTCGAACTCCAGTCTTCCTGACTCAGCAATTAAGAGATCCTGGGCAACTTGATAGTGGAAAGGGAGCTGGCTTTTTCATCAAAGGTTGTAATGCCAAGTCCTACTATGTGACCTAGGGCAAATCACTTGGCCTCTGTCAGCCTTGGTTTTTTTTTCAACTGTAAAATGGGGATAAGTATAATAATATTTGTAAAGCACTTAGCACACAGTAGGTACTTAATAAACACCTGTTCTCTTCCCCCACCCTTCAGTCCCATAGGACCTGGATGGGGAGACCATGTCTTGTTTCTTTTCATTCCCTCTGATTTGGGGGAAAACCTCAGGAAACCATTGCCTCACGAATCGAGGCCCATAAACACCTTCTGCACGCAGTCCACTTTTCATCACGAAGGCTCATGGCTTCTTATTGACTCACTGATTTCTGGTCTCCAGGAGCTGCCTAACCAGTTCTGGGAATTCTGCCTCCTCACCCAAACCCCTTTCCCTTCAGTCTGCTTTGAGCCAAGATGGACACTGAGCTTGTTCTTGAGGCTGGGGGAGCTGGAGGCAAAATATGGAGAATTCAAAGAAACACTGAAAGCAGGTGGAGGAGGGCCCTCCAAGAGCCCTCCTGGCTCTAAAATTCAGAGTCCACCATCCCAGGCTCATACAAAGAGATTTGGAATGAAGAACATGAAGTATGATGCTATATTTAAAAACAAACAAACCATAGCAGAAATAGTATAAGCACACAGAAAATAGGGCAGATGGGACAGCAAAGAGTGACTTTTTAAAAGTGATTTTTGTTTTGTCAAAATTTAAGTAATTTGGGGTTTATAACTTTATTTGGAATTTTATTCTTCATTCCATTTATTTGAGAGTATTTGATGGAATTGTTATTCTGACAAAGAAATTTTTAAAGCAGATGGAGGGGGAAAGAGGGCTGAGGGGAAAAAAAGAGTTAAAAAAAACCCCACCACTCAAAATGCAAACCCAGGAGCTGTTGTAGTAAGTAGGAGCCTGGGAGCTGTTTACACAAGATTCCTTCCTCCGCCTGTCTGTTCCTTGGCCCCAGCTGGTTTCTGCTGCCCTCTGGTAGAGTCCAGCAGGGCCCAGCCCAGCAACTTAAGGTACTGATATCCCATCACCCTGTTCAGCTGGGTACAAGAAAAGCCTTCCAGCATCCATGGAAGATGCCCTGCCCCAACTGGGAGTGTGCTCTGTTCCTTGGGTACAGACTGAGTTCACACCTCCCCTCCCCCAATTCCCACCTGCCCTTCTTGCCCAGGCATTCAAAGATAAAGCTTTCAGGGAGCCAGATCTCTCTGCTGCACGCATTTGGATTTACAAGGAGATAGTTTCACTCGCCAGGAGAGCCATCAATAATTAGATTTAAAGTTAGGCCATTTTGAACTTGTTAGGCCCTTCCCCAATTTTTCTTTTTTTTTTAAACTCTTGTTGGTTTGGGCAACTAGACTGCCCCAAGGTAGTGAACTGACTTTTCCCTGAGTCTTCTGTGGTTTTGCTCCCTGTGTCTGGGAGAGGCAGAGTGGAGGGGGAGGGGGGAAGGAAGGGGGAGGTGGTGGAACAGGAAATTGGAGTCTTAACGCCCACCCCCTACCCATCTATTCCCACCTCCCTCCCCCAAGCCTAGGTAGGTTCTGCCTGGCACAATGTAAAAAAAAAATGTCACCTCAAAGGTGACATGCTGAGCATTTGACACATAGAGCAGCTGACACCAGGGCTTTGTCCCCTCTGACCCTCAGCATGGGAGACCCATATGCTAATGAGGCTGGAACGTGACCCAGGGAACGTGTTACTGGGGAAAGGGGTGAAAGCTGAGGCTGGGAGCGAGGGGCCTGGGGCTGGGTTTAGGATTCTGCACAGTTGCATCAAGGAGGGAAATCCAACCACACAGTTGCTGAGCTAAGCATTTTTTGGCCAGCTTGGGGCTACTTGTCTGGGGGAGGGACTGCACTTACATCCTCCTTCGGACCCAGGCTGGTGGGGGGAGGAGCAGGAGTTTGGAACAGCCTTGAGGCTTTTAGTACTTTTGCAAAGAGGAGGCCATTGTTCTAACTGGAGTTTTCCTTGGGATGGGGGTGGGGCGGGCTGGACACTTGGGAAGGTTCCCAGAGAGGGGACTGTGACTCACTGACCCAAGTCTCTGACCAACCCAAAGGAGTTTGGGGTGGCGGGGAGGAGGGAAGCCCATTGAACTTCAGGAGCTAGACCGCCTCATCCTACCCCTTCATGTTATAGATGGCAAAGCAGGCTGTGAGAAGTGAGTTAATTGTCCACGGTCACACCAGTGCTAGCATCAGCAAGCATTTGTACAACATCTACCAAGTGCTGGGTTTAGAGCCTGGCACCAAGACTGAATGAAAGAGTAGTTTACCTTACCCTAAGGGGAGAGATTGGCCTACAATCTTTAACTCAGGGGTTCTTAGCCTTCTTTGTTTCATAGACCCCTTTGGCAGGTTAGTGAAGCTGCTGGATCCCTTCTCAGAAACATGTTTTAACATAAACAAAAAGGCAGCTGGCCTCAAAGTGGATAGAGCACAGCAGGGCCTGGAGTCAGGAAGATGAGTTCAAATCTAATCCCAGACCCTTAGTAGCTGTGTGACCCTGGGCATGTCACTTAACCTCTGTTTGCCTCAGTTTCTTCATCTGTAAAGTGGGGATGTGAACTCAGTCCCAAAGCCCATTGGTATGGGAACTTTCTCCTCATTTGTGGAGATGAATGCCCTTCCCTAAGTGAGAGGTGAGATAGAGTTGGTAAGAGCTCCAGGGAGGGTAGCACCCACCTTCCAGGCTTGTTGTAAGGATCTGCTGAGATATTTGCAAAACTCTTTGCAAACCTTAAAGCACTGTGTAAATACTAGTTACTATTATTGAAGGAAATGCTATATTTTAGTTAGAGGTTGGTTGGAAAATAAATATGAATTTTTTCCCCCTCTAAATTCATGAACCCACTGATATCTATCCCTATATTCCTTAGAGGGAAGAGAGTGTCAAGAGACTCCAGGTTAAGAACCCTTGCTTCAAACAGATAAATAAATAATACTATTCATTACATTACAATAAAATATAAATATAATATTAAACAAATAAATAAATTAGAATTACAAATAGAGAAAGAGTGCTCACAACTTTGGGACTCAGCAGAGGCTTCCATTTGCAGAACCAGGAATCCCTAGGGCCTCAAATTTGAGATCCCAAGGCTCTTTTTCTCCCATACCACCTGCCTCCTTTCTGATCCTCTCTGATCTTCCCTTCCCTTCCCCTCATGGCAGCTGGTAATGGTGGGCCAGAGAGAACAACTTCTTGTGTGAGGTCTGTGACCAAGATAGTGAAGCCTCACTCTTTCCAGGAAGTTTGGAAAGGGCTTAAGGGAGCATCTTCCAAGGCAACCTCCTAAGAGTTTTTAAAAAAGAGGAATAAAATGAAAATCCTTTCTACCTACCTGGCACAAAGGATTACTCACCTAGGGCAAAGAGTGGGAGGGCAGCTATTTCTGAGTCTGACCTACATACCCATATGCCTCTTTATCCTTTTATGATCACACATGATTATTGTGTAGCATTTGTTCATACCCCAAGCTCTCTTTGCTCGAGGATTGCTGGGTAGAAGCATCTTGCTTCCCAAGGGTCCAGGTTTCATTCTCTCTGGGAATCTTAACGCCCCTAGCCAAACTTTTCCCCAGCTGAACATCTTTTTTTTTTTTTTTTAAACTCATTTTTTTTTTTTTGGAGGGCAGTTGGGGTTAAGTGACTTGCCCAAAGTCACACGGCTAGTTAGTGTGTCAAGTGTCTGAGGCCGGATTTGAACTCAGGTCCTCCTGACTCCAGGGCCGGTGCTCTACTCACTGCGCCACCCAGCCGCCCCCCAGCTGAACATCTTAAGCAAGATGCATCTCAGTATCCAACAGACCTTGAAGGCCAAAAGTTAGCAGCTTTGGGGAAGGGAGGGATGGTGGAGGGATGTAATAGGCATCGGCAACTATAATTATGCTTGGTTTTCTCTTTTAAAAAATTCTTTGTGGGTCTTGTTTTTTTAGCACAGTTATTTCTGGATATTACCCCCACCTAATCCATTGTTCACCCCCTTCCTGCACCCAGAAATGAACTCTATCTTGTAACCAAGAAAAATAATTAAGCAAAACCAATGGGAACAGTGACCTTGTATGATAGGGTATGCAACATTTGTACCTGTAGTCCCCCCACTTCTCTAGGAAGGCTGTATACCTTCATTATCTGCTCTCTGTGGAGTATGTTCTCTTGGAGCTTTTAAGCGCTGAATTATCTTTTAGTTCTCTTTTAATTTATGCTATTAGAATTCTTGTGTACGTTAGTCTCCTGGCTCTGCTTACTTCATTCAGCCTCACTTAATAAAAGTCTTCTGATGTTTCTCTGTATTCTTAGGATCTGAGATTTGGAGGTGGATGGGACCTCAGAGGCAACCCAGACCAACCCTGACACTGAGGCTCAGAGAGATTAAGGGACTGGTCCAAGGACACAAACATACAGAGGCACAATTTGAACCCAGGCCCTCCCAATCTAAATTCAATTTTCTGTCTTCATATTCATTATTTCTCATGGCACAATAATGCTCCATTATGATCATATACCACAATCATGGCTTGGTTTTCATTGAGGCAAGCCTAATGGCTAGGTTGGGCCTAGTTGTTTGCTAGGGTTATCTTTATTCTTTGGCTAATTTCAGAGTTTTCCTCTCTTGGCAGATGTTCAGGCCATTGAGACCATGCAGAGCAAGTCTTGGAATGTACAACTTGTCTCCAGCTCCTGGTCACTGTGACCCCTTGATTCTTAGGCTGGGAGGGCCATTGCTTCCAGGATCCAAATGCAGTTGGTGTCTAGTGTTTTCAAAAATTAGGGAATGAGAAGATACTGGGAGACGGGGCAGAGCTGGCATTTCCAGTGCCTCATCCCCTTCTTTGGCTATGCCATTTTAAGATGACTTCACTGACTGCTTCCCCTTCTAAATTCTCCCCTGTCCTCAAGGCCCTGCTCTGGACAAACATATTCTGTGAAAGCCTTTCCTAACCAGCCTCAGCCTACTGGGAGGTGAAGTCCTCATTCCTCCTAAGAATTACTAGAACACACAGGTAGGATTTTGGTTACTATCAGTCAACGAATGTTAGAACTGGAAGGAAACTTGATTCTTAACTAACGCGACTCTTTATTTTACTGGTGAGGAAACTGAGGCCTAGAAAAAAATCATAGTTGTTTTTTTTAAGGATT
Source organism: Pseudocheirus occidentalis (assembly GCA_028646575.1). NCBI lineage: Eukaryota > Metazoa > Chordata > Mammalia > Diprotodontia > Pseudocheiridae > Pseudocheirus > Pseudocheirus occidentalis. Next base: position 40,908,397 of record CM053598.1, on the reverse strand, counting down.
AGAAGGGACCTAAGGTTGGCTTGTAGGTCCCCTAGCTCGTTCTCCTCACTTCCAGAGAGAGGTGAAGAGACTTGTCTAAAGTGACAGATCTATTAGCAGTAGGTCTCAACTCTCAGGGCATGGCTCTTTCCTCCACTCCAGGCTCCATCCAACAACGTGTGGCTCTCCTATCTAGCACACTTCACTGTATCATTGGTTATCTTTTGAGCAGCCTTATCTTCTAACCTAGAAGGAGCGCCTTCGGGACAAAGATGGTGTCATAATTTTCTATCTGCCACAGAGCAGAGCTATTTTCACTAAGACTAGGTAGCTGGGGGCTCTTTTAAAGCTGTCCTCAGGTGTGGGGAATGTTTCCTCCCTGAATTGGCCCTCTGGGTCAATGCCCTTTCTCCTGTGCCTCACCAGGCCTCCCTCCTTTTCCCCTACCTTGTGGCTGTGGTCCCCTTCTCCAGGGCCTGCCCCCAGTCCCTTCCCTCCACCTCTTCCTAGGGGTTGAGAAGGCAGGTACTTTGGGCCGTGTCCAGGCATGTGTGTGGCAGGCTGCCCTGTCTCCAGCACAATTTAGCTAAATCCTAGACGATCAGTCCTCTGCTTTCCCCCACCCAGCCCTCTTCCCCACCTCAACTAAACTTGCCCTGGATGCAAGAATTCTTGGTTAAAGCTCTGCCTAAGAACCCAGTGCATAGTAGGGCTCAGTAAATATCTGCTGGGTATGCATGGTCTACTGTAGGGGTCCTTTCAAACCAGCCGTTTTCCATTAAGCTTAAAAATGGTTGGAAAGCCAGATGCTGGGCCTGATGTGTCTGGGAAAGCCAGCATCCCAGGGGAGTTCTCAGAGAGGCTCTATCGTGCAGGGAGCTCTGGGCACTGAGCCTCCAGATGCAGAGCCCAGGAACTAGCTTTGTGAGTGGGTGGAGAAAGATGCTTGTTATGCTGGACTGTGGCAAACTTGGGCTGGGTGACCTTTAGGACCCCACGGATTCCTTGGCAGCTTTCCCCAACTTGGGGTTGGGCCTGACTCTTGGTACAGACCGTTCTGAGGCTGGGCTGGGACACAAACAAACAGGCCGCCTGGCTGGGGAATGAGGTTTGCAGCTCAGCCTGCCTCCCACCCAGCCGCCAGTGGCACAAACATCCTCCCAGGCTGATTTGGCTGGCTGGCCTTCCCTTCCCTGGTTGGCCCAAGCCAGCGGGCCAGGCCAGCTGCTTAGCCCTGCCCCAATCCTGGCCCAGGAGTGTTAGGCATTAGGCCTTCTGTGCCTGGGAGCAACCCTGAGAAAACATGCAGTTCTTTGGCTATCTCGGCTGCACCCCAAGGCTGGGGAAGCTAGAACAATACAGGAACCTTTGGAGACAGAGTGATCCAGGGAGAGCACAGGGAATAAGGATGAGAGGAGGATTTTCTTGGCTTAGAAAAGATAACATAAAGGCAGCAAAAGGTCACGGGTGAAGTGCTGTTCTGAGGTTTCTAAGAAAGGGGTGTGTTGTCTTCCAAACCCTTCTTCTGGAGCCTCCTGCCATTTCTACAGGATGGTGATGGCAGCAGAACCTCCATGGCTCAGCTGCGGTGAAAACCCATGAAAGCAGCTACCAGCCCTTTCCCAGAATTAGCACAATCTATTTCAAGTGACTCTTATTTGAATACGCAGTCTCCAACTTTGCAAACACCTGGTAACCCAGATGTCACAGAATAGGGTTCTAGATCAGGAGAACTTAGGTTTCTATTAGATCAGGAAGGGAGGGACCTTAGAGGCACCCTTATCTGGCTGCACCTCCTCATTTTACAGGTCTGAAAACTGAGTCTCAGGGTGGGGAGAGTGACTTACTCAAGGTAGGAACTATATAGACTGAGTATCTCTGTGTGTCTGGGAAAGCCCAGGGGTACTTTACATTTTTTTTTCTCATGGCTCTGTTTGACTGTCTCTTGAAACCTATGGACCCTTTGTCAGAATCATGTCCTTAAATGCATAAAATAAAATTAAGAGGACTTAAAACCAATTGTGTCAAAAATCCAATGATCAAAATACTTTTAAAAAACCAAGTTTACATAGCCCAGGTCTAAAAAATCTTCATTTTACTGATGGGGAAACTGAGGCACTAGCACCTTTTTTTTTTTTTACCTTATCATAAAAACAATATTATATTGGGGCGGCTAGGTGGCACAGTGAATAGAGCACTGGCCCTGGAGTCAGGAGGACCTGAGTTCAACTGTGGCCTCAGACATTTAACACAAAAAACTAGCTGTGTGACCTTGGGCAAGTCATTAACCCCAATTGCCCTACCTTCCCCCTCCAAAAAGCAAAAACAAACAACCCAATATTATAGAGATTTTCAGAGTCCATAGGCCACCCCTAATAAGAAAGGCAGTGTGGTATGGTAGAAAGAAAGCTGCCTTCACTGAAAGGAGAGGTCTGGCTTTGAACCAACCTCCTGGACTTCATTTCTCTGAAGCTCAGTCTCCTCATTTGCCAAATGGAGATAATAATGCTAGTGCCTTCCTTCTATTAATTCTCTCTCCTTTATCTGTACAGAGCCGTTTTCATGTTATCTCCCTCATTAGACTCTGAGCTCTTTGAGAACAGGGACTGGCTTCTGCCTTTCTTTATGTGTCCAGGAGTTTGCGCCTGGCCTGTAGCAGGAGCTTAAAAACAGCTTAATTAAGCTTAATTACTACTGTACCTGATCCGAAGGGCCATTGGAAGGCTCTGATGAGACCGAGCCAAGTAGGACACTGGCTTTAGCTCCACCTAGTACTAAAAGCCTGTGTTGCCCATAATATTAAAATATGATATGAAATAAGATGCCATAGGGTAAAATAGTGAGTATGGTATAATAGGATTGATTAATAAGATATTGTGGGGAGGACAAGTCTGTAATTTCACTAGAATAAGGAAATTTCCTCTACCAACGTAGTTTGTCTTATCACCCTCTTTGCAATTTAGGGCCTCAGAGCTGCCTGGGGGCATCGAGAGTTTAAGTGACTTGTCCAAGGTCACTCAGCCAGTACGTGTCAGGCAGGATTTGAGCACAGGACTCCTGACTCTAAGTCCAGCCCTTTATCTCCTATACCTCATTAGCTCAGAAAAGGTATACAGGCAGTACAGGCTTTTGATCTTTGCTCTCAGAGATATCATTGGAGTAATTAGTGAAGGGCCCTGCTTATGAGTTCTACTAATTTATTTATTTATTTTTTGCTGGAGGCGATTAGGGTTAAGTGACTTGCCTAGGGTCATACAGTTAGTAAATATCGAGGCTGGATTTGAACTCAGGCCCTCTGGACCCCAGGGCTTGAGCTCTATCCACTGCACCACTTAGCTGCCCCTGTTCCAGTGTTAAGTATCTTAAGTGACTAACTTTACACCCTGCTGTTGTACAATTTAAAACTCATCATCTCTTTTAAGTTTCACAAGAATCCTGTCATTCTGGTGCTCCAGGCATTGTTATTTGAAATTTACAAATAAGAAAATAGAGGATAAGTAATCGGCTCTACATCACACAGCTGGAAAGCATCAGTGTCAGGATTTGAACCCAAGCTCTGTATTCTCTTCATTAAGGTACTTCATGCTGCCTCCCCAGGTCTCAGTTATCTCTGTGTGAGTAGATGTGTATGTGTGTGCATATATATTTTATATGTGGATATACTCTTATATACACATAGTATACATACTATACAGTATATTGTATATATGTATATATACTCTATTATCTGTTATATAATAGAGTATGCCATGTGTATAGTATATATACTGTAAGTATATGTAAGTGCACGTATATTTTATATGTATATATACTTATATATACTATAGTATATATGCTATACATGTATAAATGTGTATCTATATAACCTGTGTGTGCACAGACATGGAGTTATCTTCCCAGTAACCCATCAACCCCTGAAGGACAGGAGGAGTTCTGTTTTTCTCATCTCCAGCACTTAGCACAAAGCCTTGCACAGAGTAGGCACTTAATGAATGTTAGTTGAATTAAAATGGACTCAAAACACTGTATTTACAATATCTGAACTTCCGCTGTTTTAGGGTAAATGATACGGAGGCTGAACTATTAGGCAAGGGGGATTGTTTCTGCAGATATAACTTACCAAAGGGTCATTTCTGCTCTCTGGCACAGAGGGAACCTGTTTATATTAGCAGAAAAGGCTTTCAGGAAATCTCTGTCTCTAGGAGGTTTAAGAAGAGTAAGTAGGAAGCTGAAGGGGTAGGAGGGAGGTTAGGAAGAGGCTTGTCCTGGGACTGGCCCTTGCTCAGGAGACCAGGAGCTGGTGGTGTCAGGACCCTGTGCCTTGACTCCCCAACCATTTTAGCCCAGAAATTTGTCACAATTTTGGTGTGGAGGAACAGGCTCCAAGATACCTGGGCTTTAGCCCCAATTACTATCCTTGTGACTGTGGATTAAGTCACTTATCTGAGGCTGTCATTTCTAAAAATGGAGATAATAATATCTACCCTGCCTGCCTCACAGGGTTTCTGTAAGGATTAAGAGGTAAAGTACGTAAAAATAGTTTGAAGACTTTGAACGAGTGTACAGGAAAGGCATTATTATTCGAAGGTCCCTGGTTCTTACCTAATTACTCTCTTCCTGCAGCTCTATCAGCCGCCATCCTTGAGGTTTCCACTTTTTGCTTCTAGTTCTTGAACCTTAATTAGATCGGCTTGTGTCCTTGTTTTTGGAAAAGATGTGGTGTCGACCTCTTCTCTAGCTCTGCTCACCATTCTTGGAACTTTCCAACTAAAACATCCCTCCTGGCCCCCACTTCCCAGTACTTGTTGTCTCTCCCTTGAAGGCAGGTCTTTGTTTTTGTATCTGAAGCTCCAGCATTTGCCTATTGGTTTTTCCCCCCTTTCTCTTCCCTCTTCATAGACTTTGAGCCAGAAGGGATTTCAGGACCAACCTTGGCCAACCCTTTCCTCTTGCTTAGTGAAGTTGGTCATTTTATGGGAGTTCACATTTATAGAAGGCTCTTGACATCTTTCCCTCTCTTGATCTCCACAATAACTTTGTGAGTTTGGTGTTATTATTATGCCCATTTTAAAGATGAAGCAATTAAATCTCAGAGATGTTAAGTGACTTGCTTGGAACCACCCAATGAGTGTTTGAGGCAAGAGTTGACCTCATGTTTCCCTGACTCCAAATCCAAAGCTTTGTGCATTAGAACATGCCCTCTCGTGAGGCTCACACACCTCTAGTCCTAGGAGATGGTCCTGAAGAGTGGTTGTAGATGGAGTCAACCAGGGGACAGGCCTTTCTGCACTTAACCAGGCTGGTCCAAGACAAGAGGCAGAGAGAGTCCATTAGCTGGCCTGTATGCCAAGCTTTTCTGGTTTGGGAGGCTCTGCCAGAAATTACACCTTGCTTGCATAGTCCTAGAGCATTCACAGCTGCCTCTATACCATGAGGAAACATTGAAATAGGACTTGTTTACGATGGCATTTCATGGCACTGATATAGGAACCTATCATTTATAATATTGTTTCTGTAGAAAAATGTATTCCAAATTCCAAAAAAAACTGACAGTAAAGGTTAAAACAACAACAAAACCCCTTCTAATGATAATAGCTATGACATTAGGGTTTGCAAAGCACTTTGCAAATATAATTTTATCCTCAAAACAACTATGGAAGCCAACTGTTATTATTATCCCCATGGGGAAACTGAGGCAGAAGTTATTTGCTCAGGAACATGCTGCTGTAGGTGTCTCAGACTGGATTTCTATAAACAGGCACTTGAAGAAACTCATCCACCCCCAACATGCTCACACAGGTAGCACTAAAAGTAACAGCTTGGCTACATTTTGGGTTAAAGAAGCTTTTATTTGCACCGAGTAAAATGCATGCTTTTTTATATAATAAAACAATAATTTTATATTATAAAATGCATTATGTATAACATTGTTTCTATGGAAAAAATGATTCTGCAGTAAGTATTCACTGTCAACCAGTGAATATTGATGGAGCCCAGAGGCTCCCTCAGGTATCTGATTTGAATCACGGAAGGTGTCCAAAACTGGCCGTGCCTGTGCAGTTGCTGCTTTGGCGGTCAGAACTCCCCTGCAGGAACATCCTCATTGGAAGCTTCCCCCAACTGGAAGATGCCAAGGTGCTGGGCAGAGGACCAGGCTTGCTTGGGCTCACCTAACCATGAATGGGCATTCTAGGTGACTCAGCCCACACACATTAATCAGTCAGAACATGGCTCCATAGGAATCAGGCATTAAAACACAGGTCAATGGCAAGGCTTGACCAATCACAAGGGACTCCAGTTATATCTCTACCCTGCCATATTAGCCATTCCAGGATGCAAAGAAGGGCTGGGAACACAGTGATGCAGAGCTTCGAGAGGTGAAATCTCAGTCTTTACTTAGGAGGACTCCTGGATAGGCACATGTAGTATACCCAATTAGGATAACAAGGGCATGATGGCCACCTCCCCCAAACTTGTACAATCTCCTCAGAAAATCAGCATGTTGGCCCATGGCAAGAAGTCATCCTGGGACCGCCAGAGGATCCTATCTCCTATCACCCATAAAGTGCAGGTCAGCTATATGAATTTCTAATCTGTGTGATGATAAATCTGAAAATACCAGTGGGAGAGTGTGCCTGCCCACCATAATGATTTTCTTCTGAAAAATTTTTCTTTCTCTTTCTCAATTCAAGAGTTCTACAAACATTGATTAAAATCTACCATGTGCAAGACACTTGTGTGAGGCATTAGGGATAGGAAGACAAATTTGTTAGACAGTCCTTGCCCTCAAGGACCTTATATTCTACTTGGGTTTACAAGCTCTATACCTAAAGGTAAATGCAGATGATACCCCAAAGAGTTTCAAGAGGAGAGAGCGCAAGTGAGTGAATCAGGGAATCCAAGAGCGTCCCACACTGGAGGGGAAACCTGAACTGGGCCTAGAAAGAAGCTGGGGATTTTATGAGGTCGTGAGGAGGCCCTGGGAGATGGAGGAGAGAAGATGGGTACTAGTTATGAGACCAGTTTGACTGGAACCGAGTGTGTGGAGGGAAGTGGCAAGATAAAGCTGCCAAGGTAGTGGGAGCCTTCCTTCCTCTCTCAGCATGTCTAGTTGCTGGCCTGCATCAGGTTACATCAGAATAGAAGACCAGACTTTTGGGACCAGTTTGGTAATCCATGCTATGGAGGATCATAATGGCTGACACTTATATGGTGTTTTAAAGTCACTAATGGGCTGTATGGACATTATCTCATTTGAACTTAACTATGAGCTGGGAACTGTAAGTATTATTGTGATGATGAAACTGATAAAACTGAGCTCAGCAAGGCTAAATGACTTGACCCACGGTCTCTCAAGTAGTAAACGTAGTCTGTAAGGATTCAAACACAGGGCTTTCCTGACCACAGCTTCAGTGTACTTTCTGCTACAAAGATAGTATGTTACCAGGGAAAATTTATACTAATATATCTGCAATTTTTAAGTAGCTCCATGAGGACAGGGATGGTGGTTGGTCTCAGTTTTGTATCTCCTTCAGTGTCTAACACTAAGTGCTTATCAATAAATGATGAATGAAGAAGGAAAGAAGGAAGGAATAGAGTGTCCCTGGGGTTGAAAGAGGAAGGAAGGAGTAGAGTGTTCTGGGGTTGAATGAATGAATGAAAGGAGTAGAGTGTTCTGGGGTTGAATGAATGAATGAATGAAAGAAGGAAGGAGCAGAGTGTTCCTGGAGTCTTGAAGGACTGCTATTAAAACTTGGGTGTGGGAGCATGTTCTAAGCACTCTTTCCCACAAGGAATAAACAGAAGTCCCTGCTTCCCCTTCTTGTTTCTTCTATGGAAGGAGAAGGGTTGGTCAGTGGAACTGTAGCTGTGGGGGAAACAGCAGATCTCAGGGGACCAAGGCCTGGGCTCTAATCCAGCATCTCCAGGCTCTGGGCCAGCTTTCTCACCAGGTGGCTTTGAACTTAGGGCCCACCTTGAAAACCAGAGCATCCAGAGTGGAGGTGGAATGCTGTGGGTACCCCTCTACTGGCTGCTGAGCTCCCTCAAACTGCTCACCAGCCCCATCTTTTCATTTCTTTCTGTTCTGGAGCCTGTGCTCTGAACCCAGTTTTGCCCCCTGGAGTCTCTGTGTGCTTGTGTATAGGGGGCAAAGGCTTCACTATCTTCTTAAAGACCATCAAACCCTTCTGGGTGGAGGTCAGCTAGCAAAACTGTCAAAGCAGCAGCCAGGGAGCGAGGTAGCAAGGGCTCCACAATTCAGCTGGCATAAAAGCAGCTGGTGAGTGGAGGGAGAGCAGAAGAAGAGCATTGTGTCCGATACTGATCATTTGGCCATGGGAAGTGGTCAAAGCCTCAGTTTTCCTCCCTCGAGGAAGCTGCCTCCTGTACCATTGTCCTTCTGATCCCCAGTTATTAGTGTTCCACCTCTTTACCCTGGGAAAATGACTTGGTATGATTCTTATGTAGGCAACGTGGTATAGGGGGAAAGTGTGCTAGCCTAACAGGCAGGAAGATCTGGGTTTGAGACCCAACCTCTGATCTGACTGTGTGACCTTGTCCAAGTCCTTTAATCCTCAGTGCCTACTTTAAAAGACTCCTAAATGGCAGAGTTTGCCCCGTCTTCCTTGGTTGGGGGAGTTTTCCTTTTCAGGAGTGTTCTGATTCCTTAGCACCTAACACATAGTAGGTGCTTGATAAATGTTTATGAATGAATGTATCTAAAAGCGGACATTTGTGGGCACTCCCTGCCAGGCTTGTGGGAAGGAAACCTTCAGAGGTTTCCCACCTTGTAGTGGGAGTTATTTATTTGGATGTCCCGGGTTCACTTTTCCTATTTACAGGCTTGACTCTCTGCCCAAAGCTGAGCCAGCAAATGTGGGCCCTTTGGTGAATGTCCCCATGGATGTGACGGCCAGTGCCTGAAGAGAGTTCCCCATTGTTCTTGACTGTTAGGCTTCAGGCAGCGCTAGGACCCAGGGGCTGAGCGAACTCCAGCCTCCCTGTACACTGTGTTCCCTCCCAAGCCACAGGAAACCCTAAAGAGAACTGAACATGGGGCTTGGCTGGGTGTGTTCTCATCTCAGGCTTTCACTCTCCTTCCTAACCTCAGCCCCCACTTGTCTCTGGCATCCTGTGTAACCTGGCCTGCCCCAGAACCTGGGGAAACCATCAGCTGAGGAACAGATGGCTTGCTGGCTTTCTGAATAAGACTCATTTTTCACTAACCTCAGTTTCCTGATTCAGCCTCTTGTGATGGAAACTTTTTTTTTTAAGCAGTGCTGAAGACTGGGGAGCAAAGGTAAATTTCAGTCTGGCCCAAGAGATGGGAAACAGCTGATGGGCCTGCCCTTCCTCCTCCTCCTCCTCCTCTTTTTCCTCCTTTCCTCTCTGATGTCTCATCCCCATCTGGGATGTCGCAGGCCTCCTCTGCCTGCTACTGGGGACATCAGGAGAGACTGGAATCTCCTGCCAAATGTAGAGCAGAACATTATAGGGGCTGGTTCAGTTTTTGTTTCCAGGAATGCTGGGATATGCTGTCCCACCAAGCTATTTTTACAGCATGAAAAAAAAAAAAAACCCAAGCACCCCAGCACAAAAACAAAACAGGACACCACACTGTCAATGTGCAATCACAACGAGAACTTTTCACATCTCCTCTCCATCCAAACCAGCTCACGTGTGGTTTGGTGCCCTGCCCAGGCCTGCCCAGGACTGGGTAATCTGTGTTCTTGTTTTGCTGGATGCAAGGACCAAGCCCTCAACCTGTGCTCCAATGCCACTGAGAGGGGCTGTATCAGGACAAAGTCCTCTCTGTGGGGCTTGTCCCACCTTCCTCACAACAGACTGCAGCCTGAACACACCCAGGAAATCTGGCCCCTGCATAAACAGGCCAGGTACCTGGCTGTAGGAAAGAGGGAGTGAAGTAATGGGGGAAAGTGAAACCCTGGTGAAAGTGATTGTGAGAAACCAAATCAATTCAGAGTCAAAAAACATTCTAATTGCAATCCTGCAAGCTCCAGGGAGATTTCTGAAAAACCACTATCCCCCTCTTCAACTTGAAGAACTCATTTAGCTTTATTTTTTAAAAATGCATTTACAAAGGTAGTTTCTGGGGGATATTTATTGGGAAGATACAAATAAAGCTAATACAGTAACTTCACCCCCTCACCTGTGGCCACTCTCCCTTCCAATTGCCTTAGTCCCTGTGGTCTCAGACTCAACCCAGTTTCTACCTAATACTCCACCAAGCTTACTTCCAATTTTGGTGTAGCTGATAGATGGATGAGTCCACATCTCTGCTACTTCTGGGCTTGGGTAAGCAGAACCTTGCATTAAAACAACAACTAGCTACATATACATTTGTCTCCTTTACAGGGATCCTTTCACTTGGGGATTTCATAGTCTTTCCTACATACTAGGAAAAAGGTGCATTAACTCTGGCTCTATTGAAGGGAAGGGTTGCTTGCCGACTCCTTCCTGAACTCAGGGGCTAAACTCCTGGAAAGGGGTTACTAAAATGACCACCGCTGCTCTCTGGTCCCTATGCTGGATGTTGGCACCTGTAGGGATACCAGAATGTGATGGGAAAAATCACTGGACTTGGAAGTGAAGGGGTCTGGGATTAACTCCCAGATCTGCCATGAAATCTTGTGTGACCTTGGAGAAGTCACTGATCCTCTCTGACCTTTTGGATGGTCTTTCAGGTCTGTTCTAGGGCCAATGCTTCATAGTTCTTCCTTGCTACCCTTTCCCATACTACTCCTATGTCTAGGTCACTCTTTCTTCAACCTATTTGCTGTTACACTCTGGAGGCTTCTCCACAGGTGGTAAGGTCAGCTAATGCTGCAGGACCAGATTAACATTCATTCATGCATTTATTATTATTTGTGTGCCAGGCACACAAATCAAAACAACCCTTGCCTTCAAGGGAATTCCATTCCATTGGCAGAGGGAACAAGATTATACATCATTTCAGTCATATCCAACTCTCTGTGACCCCATTTGGGGTTTTCTTGGCAGAGATACTGGGATGATTTGCCAGTTCCTTCTCTAGTTCATTTTTTAGATGAGGAAACTGAGACAAACAGGGTGAAGAGACTCGCCCAGGGTCACACAGCTAGTAACCATCTGAGGCTAGATTTGAACTTGGGAAGATGAGCTTTCCTGACTCCAGTCCTGGTGCTCTGTGCCCTATGGTGCCACCTAGCTGCCCAACACACAGACACACAGACGTATGTATATATGTATGTGCATATATGTTTAAAGTGTATACATGTAGTATATATTAAATGTCATTCCAAAACATCTATTCATCTTTCCATCTATCTATTTAAAATAATACAGGGAGGGAAAGGGCACTAGTCACTGGGAGAATAATAATAATTAAAAACAATAGTTTTTATTTACATAGTGCTCAGTATATGCCAGGCTCTATGCTAAGCACATTACAAATACTATTATATTTAATCTTTGCAATAATTCAAGGAGCTAGGTGCTATCATTGCCCCAATTTAATAGATAAGAACACTGAGGCAAACAGAGGTTATGTGACTTGCCCAGGGCCACACAGCTAGTAGCTCAAGTCATTCTGACCCCAGGCTCTGTTCCACCTCTCAGGATAGGCATCCTGTAGCAGATGGGACTTAAGCTGAGTTTTTGAGGGAGGTAGGAATTCTAGGAGGTGGAAATGAGTGTATTTCAGACATGCAGGACAGTCTATGCAATGGCATGGAGGTGGGAGATGAGCAGGTCAAATAATTTGGCAGAGACCTAATAAATAAGAAACTAGTGAATGATGAGCCTGGTATGACAGGTTGGGGTGAGAGTTTGTATTTTATCCTCAGAGTCAAGAGAGAGCTTTTTGATCTACCGACCTACCTTAGGATCCTGGATTTCTAGCTGGAATGGACCCTAGAATGGACCTAAGTTCAACCCCATCATTTTTTATCTGAAGCCCAGAGCTGTTAAGGGATTCGCAAAAGGTCAGCTAGGTAGTAAGTGGCAGATGTGGGATTTGCACCCAGGGCTCAGGGGCTAAATCCAGTGTTCATTTCATGACTCCAATGGGAAATTTTGCTAAGAGGGGGTCCCAATTGTATGGCTATCATTCTGGTCTAGAAGTGGAATTCCCATCAGCTCTACAAAGGAAAACTGAGAGCTTGGTCTTAGAAGATGAAATAGTACAAGGAAACTGTAGTTCTGATTATTAATATCAGATGACACATAAAACAAGGAGACTCTGTTTGCCGTAGCTGCTAGGTGGTGCTGTGGGTACAGGACTGTGGAGTCAGGAAGCTCTGAATTCAAATCCAGATTCAGATGCTTACTGACTTTATGGTGCCAAGCAAGTCATTTAACCTTTACCTGCCTCCGTATTCTCATCTGTAACATAGGGATAAGAACACCTAGCTCCCAGGGCTCTTAAGAGGATAAAAAAAAGACATTTGTAAACATCAAAGCACCATATAAATGTTGTTCTCATGCTGAGTATGCCAGACTCTAGAGTCTCCTAGATAAGATCTGTAATATCTCTGAAAAGCTGTGCCTAGCTTTCCACACAGGAGAAATAAGATGACTGAAGAATGCCCATTTTCCAGATGGACAAACCATGAGGACTTAGAGCCTTGGCCAGACAGTGCCAAGCGACATTCATTCATTCGTTCATTTTCGGTTTGGATTTAGGATTTCAGTGTATAAAAGACCACTGGGGGTAGAGCCCGGGTGCAAATCTCCATTTTCAGCTTAAGGTGTCAGAGTTGTCTGGGAACACTGGGGAGGGGGGGGAGGTGTTAAGCGATTTGTTTTAACCAAGGTCACTCAGCCAGTAGGGGCCTTGAGCTCAAGTCTTCCCATAGATAAATTAAAAACTCCTCAGGGTCAGGCATGGTTTCACTCTTGTCATGTATATCTCTAGTGCCTGGTACCACACCTGGCTGATAGATGCTCGACTGACAGGTTGACTCTGGACTCTAATGTTTCCTCTTTTAATAATGATAATAATTAATTATAATTGATAATAATAGCAGCACTGGGCTTGGCATCAGGAAGGCCCATCTTCCCGAGTTCAAATCCAGCCTCAGATGGTTACTAGTTGTGTGACCTTGGGCAAATCACTTGTTTGCCTCAGTTTCCTCATCTGTAAAATGAGCTGGAGAAGGAAATGGCCAACCACTGGAGTATCTTCGCCAAGAAGAAGACTCGGGTACGGCTGGAAATGACTGAACAAAAACATTTATACAGCCCTACTATGTTCGGGGCAGTGCACTAACCGCTTTACAATTATGATCTCATACACAATAATAGTTCACCATCACATAGTGCTTTACAACCCACCAGATATTCTGAGGCAGGTAATATCAATGTTATTGTTTCTGTTTCCTAGAAAGGAAACAGAAAACATGAGAGGAGTCAGTTGGCTTGGCAGCTCTGGTTCTTAGGACTGTAACACAGCCTCAAGTCTTCTGAAGCTACGGGTGGGTCTCTCCAAATGCATTAGCCCGCACATTATCATTTGAAATAATGTATGACATTAGAGAAATGTTTTATTCCAAAAATTTTAAATAAAATAAAAAGAAATGGTCATTCTTACAGTGGTGACTTTAGTGGCTTTTCTCTTCCATTATTTACTGTTGAATAAAACTCACTTTAGCTGGTGGAGGAGACGGGGTCAACTCTAAAACTTCAGGAGAAAGATAAAGATCTAGCAGAGACCCAGTTTCTCAAGTCTTTTACAGGATGGAAGAGGCGATAGGTTTGTCTCCCATTTCCCTACTTGTCCAAGGTGGATCTGACTTTACTAAGTATGTCCTGACCAGATTACCCAGGGGGGCTTTGTGCTTCCTGGAAGAAAAGGACAGTATTCTTCTGCCTTCTCCTCAGCTAGCCTTTCTTAGGGCTCCAGGACTGAATGCTCCCACTGTCTTTCAAGATGGGATGGGGAAGATAGACCAGCTTCTCTCTGGCTCTCCACTTCAGGGGCTGTCTAAGGCTGAAGTACCTCCCTCTTCAGCATTTCCATGTTGTAAGGGTCCTGATAGTGGTGAGGCTGCTTTTCTTTCCATTAATTGAAGGGTTTCTAGAAATCCCACCTCCCTCTCTAAGGGTTGAAACAGGCTTTAAAAAGCAGGAGGCCTCTAAAGGTATGAAAGCCAAGTCACTAGCTAAGGAGGCAAAAGGCCCCCACGTTTTCTTCTAGAGTCTCTGGGTCTATTTGGTGAGAACGAAGAGGCCTGCAGCTTCGTCTGCTGAATGTACCAGGTAACCTCCGTTTTTGAATTTGCCATGTGTCATGTAGCAGAAGAAAAATGGACAAGAACACAGGCTGAAGCCAAGATCCCTCAAATGTTTTTCTAGGCTAACTGGATGACATTTACAATGTATTTGCAGTTTTGCCCTCAAAAATATATGCTTGATGATTTCCGAGAATAATGATTCGGAGAAGAGTTGGAAGGTATTCCAGGCCTACAGTGACTGTGGAGGGAGCAGGAAGACTTTTTATGGAAGAAAAAAAAATTCTCAGCACCCACCTTCCACTTTAAATTTAATCATTTTAGGCTGTTTCTTTTCCTGTTTTCTTGGAATGCATCCCAGAGAGGGAGGACCCTTTAGCACATCCAACTTTTCCCTTAAAAAAAAATGTCAAGTGTTCATTTTTCTAGACAGATTCCACAGTTCTAGACAGAACTCACCACCTAGTGGCCTGCAAAAATCTCATGCAGAACACTTTATTAGCCTACATGTATAGTCTAACTATTCCAGGAGGCTGGGAATACTGTCTACTGGCTTATTGTTTAACTCAGGTATTCATCTCATTTGTCAAACGCACCTTGGTGCTAAGCAATTTAGGAGAAACAGGATTTTTGAAGGAACATCCTCCCTCTTCATTTCTTGGTGTCAGTTGGAATATGTATGCTTTTAAGGTCTGTCATTCCTTTGAATGGACTGGGACAATAAGGGAGATCAAATACTCTAGGGGTTTGTTGAGGCTTATGATCCTTAATCCTGACTCCATTCATGGCCAAGCTATATGAGCCTCTACAATTGAATGCTGCAGAACTTTAAGATAATCCATCAAGCGTTTATTAAGTACCTTCTATGCCCATCAATCATTTATTAGCTGCTATTCACCAGGCACTGTGCTAGGCTCTGGGGCTATGGAGACAAAAATGAAAAAAAAAAAAAAGTTCCCATCCGCAAGGAACTTATATTCTGTTCTAGGGAGACATGTTCACGTATAATATGCATGCTTGTTGTTCAGTGTTTTCAGTTGGGTCTGACTTTTTGTGACCCCATTCAGGTTTTCTTGGCAGAGGTACCAGAGAGGTTTGCCATTTCCTTCTCTAGCTCATATTACAGACAAGGAAATTGAAGTAAACAGGGTTAAGTGACCGGCCCAAGGTCAACCAGCTAGTAAGTGTCTGAGGCCACATTTGAACTGAGGTCCTCCCGACTCCAAGGCCAGTGCTCTGTCCACTGCACCACCCAGAGGCCCCATTCAGGATATTCTTTTGGCAGATGTGTGGAGAATGGTTTGGAAAGGGAAACTTGAAGAAGAGAGCCCCTAGGAGCAGTCAGACAGGTAGGAGAACCAGGAAGACCAGTGCCATGAAAACAGAGAACAGTGTAATTAGGAAAAATTATTGCCTTAGTCCTGATATGTGGACTTCAGGTCATTATTAAAGATGGGAGAGTGGAATTGGGGATGGAGGAGAGGGGAAGGGCAGCTGCCTCCTTGCCCTAGAGTTTTGGCTAGTTTTGAAGGTTAGAAGCTTGAGCAGGAAGGCCTCCTCCTATTTCCTCTCCTTTTAATTTCTTCCATTTCTCTACCCTCAAATCCTCAGATTCTTCAGATCCAGAGCCCATTTTTCCTACAGCCTATTACCTCCTGAGCTCCACTACCAATGAGGGCTTGGGTCTCCTCATTGCCCTTTAGCAGTGGTTCTAAACCTGTGGGTTATGTTCAATTTAAATACATCCTGAATATCAGATATTTACATTATGATTCATAACAGTAGCAAAATTACAGTTATGAAGTAGCAAAGAAAATAATTTTATGGTTGGGGGTCACCACAACATGAGGAACTCTATTAAAGGGTCGCGGCATTAGGAAGGCTGAGAACCACTGCCCTACAGAATGCTGATCCTGTTATAACCTGGGCTGCATTCCCTGATTTTTGGTGTTCTTGTTGCCTAAAGCTCTCTGAGGATCCAGGTTACTTAGCACCCAGACTGGGAGCTGGAAATATGGGCTCATTAGCTGTCAGCAAGCAAGGGGCAAGAGGAATCTTAGCCCCAGGCAATGGAGGGGTGTGCTGAATTTTTCTTTCTTAGAGATAAGACTGGCAACTCCACTGGACTGCTAGAAAGTTATGGTTCAAGAACAGGGGCTGATCCAGAGCACAGGATTCAGAGCTGGAAGGGACTTCAGAGATCACTCCTCAATCAGCAGGACTTTTGGGGCCCCTTGGGCAGTTTGGGAAAGCTTTAGGGACCACTTCTGAAAACCATGTTTGCTTTCATAATAGAAGGAAAAGATAAATTTCTGTTAGAGGTTACTAAAAATAAAGGCGTTGTTTCTTTTCCTAGCCAAGTTCACGGAGCCCTTGAAATCTATCCACAGGCATCCACAGACTCCAGAATAGGAAACCCTGGTTTTACAGGAGAGGAAACTGAGGCCTGGGGAGACAAAGTGAAAGGGTCCAGGACAGTCAAGTAAGTAACAAATCACAAAACTGGGATTCAAACTCATGTCCTTTCACTCCAAGGGCAGGGCCTTCTCCACCACGGGTTTATTAATTCAATGGAACATAGTATCAGGGTAAATTGTTATAAATTAAACTGATCATAATACCCTAGAGAACAAAGTTAGAGGAAAGCCAGAGATCTGCTTTGTCTGTCTAATGGTAATGCTAATTACAGTAATTTCTGTGAACTATTTACTATTTCCATTTGTGCCTCATTACCATGTAATACAGTAACAATTATACATACATATATGTGTATATATATATGCATATGTGTATATATATATACATACATATATATATATATATAAAATGTCAGACTTTGAGAGCCGATGATAAATGCTTAGCTTAGGATCTTTAGGACGGGTGGCACAGGATAGCTCAACACTGGCCACCAGCATCCATGGCTTGTCCCTGAACTCTTCCTCTTCCTCAGGTGCTTCCCAGGTCTCTCCCCAAGTTTACTTAGTACATTTCTGCAGATTCATGAAAATGATAACGGAGAATACACTGAGCTTGTGTTGAGAACTCCACCCTACTTACTAGGACCCAGCAGGCAACTAGCTCCCTCCTTACCATTACTCACCCCTGACTCTAAAAATCCTCAGCTTCCCTCAACAGAGAGCACAAGGGCAGCTTCCTACAGAAATCCTTGAATATCACACCACTACCCCACCCCACCTTTTACTGAATATTTTGCATTATTTTGTACACAGGTTGAGTTTACTTCTGTGTCTTCTATCTCCCACCCCTAGTAGTTTGAGGGCAAATGTGATTTCATTTTTGTATTTGGATCTCTGTAGTGCTTAGTGAAATCAGCCTAGTATATAGGAGGTGCTTAATGAATGTTTTAAGGCCCAACTCAGTTCCCCCCCCCCCCCCACAACCCCCTGGGTGATTTCCCTTTCCTTAAAATTTTAATAACCTTTCTTTTTTTTCTGTATCCTTTTCTTACTGGTGATCTTGGGGTACACACTGTAAACTAGAGTAAACTCCCTAAGGGCAGGTATTCCATCATTTTAAAACGCTGTACCTCTAGTACCCAGCACATCACAGGGCCTTAATAAATGGTTGAGCTGAAATGCAATTTCTTTACTCCTCTGGGCTTCTTTCCTAGAGAGGAACTGGAGAGAAGAGTTGCCTGTAAGTATACTTTGTAATGAGTAATGTAAGTTTTAAGACACTGTTATTGCTAATCTTAAAAACAAAACAAAACAAATTGATATAAAATTAATTTGTATTATAGGAAGAAGAGGGTGTTCTTTCACAGTGCTGCAGAATGGAAAATAGCATGACAAAGCGGTTTTCTTTCTTTAAAATTTGTAAGTTTAGTATTTGTAGAAAACACTGTATCAACAATGCAGTCTTCACAATGCCTACAGTAACTATGAGTATGCAGGGCATCTCCAAATTCCATTACCATTACACACTGATAAACCAAAACTAAACCAAATGTGGGCACAAATCTCCAAGAAAAACTACCAAGTATTCTGACAAATCAGAAAAAAAAACTTGTAACATTTTAGCAAACCAAACCAAATCTACGTACTTCTACATCACTGGAGTCAACACGTAAGCTACTTATTCCACTGGCTTCTTTTGATCACCTAAGTCTTCTCTTGCTTGTGGCATCATAACATTAATACCATTTATTCAATCATTCCCACTGTTGGTTGCAATAACTGCTTATTAAAAACCAGCTGCATTTTTGTATAGACAGAATACTGATAAGCCACTTCTGTATTCATAGTCCCCCCCCACCCCCACCCCTATTTCCCCCTTACACCTATCTTTGGGTCACAGTGATTTTTATCCAGGGTGTTCCAAAAGTCCTGGTGCAATTAAAGCTATTAAAAAGCTCTTCAAAAAATCCCCAGCAGTTGCCCTGAAGACAGGTCAATGTTTTGCTATTTGTTAACTATTGGGTGTGTGTGTGTGTCTTGATTTGTATTTCTTTTCCTAAGGGAATCTGAACTTCTTTTCATGGGGTTATTAACAGTATGAATTCCATGCTACAGAAATTGTTTGGGGTCTTTGGCCATTTCTCTAAGAAGTAATGCTTTCTAAATATGAAACTTGTTTACCTTTAGTTGAGAAAAATAAACATGGAAGCAGGTTTGTCTGCAGTCTGGCGCTGTTTTTTGGTTTGGTTTCATGGCCATAACAGTGGTCTGAGTTAAAGAGCCACTTGTGGTCAGATTCCAAGGTCCTCAATTGACTGAGCTGTGTGACCAATGAGCAAAGCTCTAACTGTACTGTACTTGGCTTCACATGTACTAAACAGGATCAACCAAGTACCAGGTAGTATTTGTTAAGCATTCAGAACTCAGAAATCAAAGACAATCTGTACCAGGATTTTACTTAATTTATTAATCTGGTCTAAGTAGGTCGAAGTAAGTCATTAAAAAAACGAAACAAAATGCCCAACCCAAAACAACAAAGATGTTTTCAACTCTGGGACCTCAGGAGGGAAAGCAGAAGGACTAGCTGTTTTCAGGTTTTCCTTACCATTGGAGAAGAAACCTATTCAGGCTTTGGTAAGGAAACTTCATTTGTCCACAGACAAATCCATCTGATGCAAAGTGAAACATGCCACTATTCACTTAGGAGAAATGGTTTTGTTTCCTTATTCACAACAAAGCAATTTAACCTCCTCCCCCTTCTCAAATCCCTGAGACTTTGAAAGGATAAAGAAACCAAATGGAAGCCCTTTGAAAGGATTTCTCTGCCACAGAACAGTTTGAGTCCAGCATTGAGAAGGGCCTAGATTTCTGGGTTTAAAAGGATCCTGCTTGTCCCTTCTATACTGCACCAACATGAAAATGGCAAGTCCCTTTCCAAGTATTCAGCATGCAGTCAACAAGGTCACGTCACAAAGCTGGACTCAACGGTGCTGAAGTCTCTAATGACAGAAAATACAGCTGACATTTTTTTCTGTTCTTCATCTGGACCCATCCCGATTATAATTCCATTCATCTTTAAAAGGAACTGCTCTCTTTCCTACCTCTTTATTCTGACCATGACTAGGCCCAGAATGACTTGAAAGGGTGGACTCTTCTCAAGTGGACCACTCTGGGCACACACACTGCTTACTGATGGAAATCTTCTATTCTCTGACACTGATTGTCTCACTTAAAGCAATCTCCAGTGGGTTCTTAGGGAAGAAAATTGCTCCCCATCAGATAACCTAGTTAAGTGGTAGTGGTCCCCCCCTCCCCCCAAGGCATTCTTACACGGAATGTAGTTTATTACAGAGGCACCAAGTGTGAATGTGAGCAAACCATTTCATATGCAGCTCTGACTCCCTGGACCCCAGAGGCTGTGCAGAAAAGACCCTCCCCAGCTATGCCCTCCCTTGTGCTCCAGAGGCAATCCTAGCATTATCAGCCCGAGGAGGGTGTAAAGCCCAGCAGCTGTTCAATGGGTTTATACCGCCATTCATCTGCCTCGAGCTCTTCTACCAAGCCGGCCAGTTTTTCCATCCGAGCAACCTGCTGATCTGGAAGGAATTAAAGAAGTAAGATGTGGCCTGGCAACATATCTTACACTAACTACTCAACAGCTACAGAGATGCTCATTAATAAAATCAATAAACAATTTTCAGTCGGCCTTATTCAAGTTATTAAAGAAAAGCTTTAGTTAGTGCTGCTTTGACTTTTTACAAAGTTTTAATTTGCACAACTGATGCTTCCCTGCAAATAAACAACAGTTTTCATGACAACAAAACCACCAGTCTTTCCTCTGCTTTCAATTTCATTTGTACAAGTCAGGAGGCATAGAAAGGAGCAGCACGTATCTTCTTTTTCATGTATCAGTCCTATTTCACCCCAAAGAATCATAGTATGTGTAGAGCTTGGGCTGAGAGGGTCAGGGTGGCAGCCTAAATGGCCCATGCTGAATGAATGCCCACAATAACCTATTAGATTCATACATGTGAAAGCAACAACAATGAGGAGATTTCTCTTCAAAAGTCATCATTTATGGTCCATCCACGAGGAACCCTTCTGAAATTCTTTCCCTGTCTCATACTGCTTTGAATGCTATGAGCTAATGTCAGAGGTAACAGAAGCCCGATACTCTCTAAATCTAATTCGCTTGGTGGAGAAATAGCTGGGGTGGTGGGGAAGAAGTATCATAATGATGACTTGACTGTGGATTATGTGAGGTCAATAACTAACTACATAAAGTAACATAAAGAAAGTGACCGAGACTTAAATTACTGGCATCTCAGGCTTCTTACACCAGAGGGTCTCAGTAAATGGTAATCAAGATCATGATAATTAAATCAGTATTCCAAATGAATGGAACAGAAAAAAATCCAAAGGTGCAGACTGAACCAGCAGCCTAAAACAACCTGACTCAGGCCAACTTTAGGTTTGGGGACATTCACTATGTTTGGATCAAGACCTCAGAATAACCTGGTTGACTGGTAACTGAAGAAGTCCAATTAAATGGCCCTCCTGGCTTCTGGTGACCTGGCCCACAGAGTGCCCTGACCTTGGGCATTCTCCCTCTGAGGCCTCCACAGCCAAGTGACCCTCACAGTCAAGCACTTACCGTGTTTCACCTGTTTAAGTGTAGATGCCACTTGATAGCTGAAAACAGACTCACAAAGGAATCTCTCTGAGCCATCTGTGAACAGGAAAAGAACACATTTTATCTGCCCCTGAGACTTTTATAGTTCTTGACAAACTGAGGAGATGCTGCTGGTCTGTTCATGATTTTTTTTTTTTTTTGCTTTTTGGAGGGCAGTTGGGGGTTAAGTGACTTGCCCAAGGTCACATGGCTAGTTTCTGTGTTAAGTGTCTGAGGCCGGATTTGAACTCAGGTCCTCCTGACTCCAGGGCTGGTGCTCTATTCACTGTGCCACCTAGCCGCGCCCCCCTGTTCATGGTTTTCTATCCCAGAGCTCATTTCTATGTGTCTTTCTGGAGCTTCTACGTTTTTCAATTTCCTCACATTTGGTCAGTCTTAAAAAAAGCAAAAGTAGACAACCCTACCCCGATACCCTGGTCAACAGCTTCCTCTCACAGATGAATGGATTCTTTCTTTGAACCTTTTCTGTACATGATTAGCTTTAAAGGGCACCCAAGTGATCAAATGGACCATCATGATGTCTCTATCCCATTGTTCTGTAAAGCTTCTGACTCGCAAAGAGCACAGAGGTGGTACCTTAAGTTCACCTTTTCAATCTAAGAAAAATAAAGCTGGAAACAGCTGTTGTTGATCTCTGAGAGGACACTACTATCCCTCCCTCTGACCATCCCAACACACTGTTGGGTAATTTTATCCTTTAAACGCAGACTGTGACCTTGTTTTTCCAAATGAGCCAAAACATGACAATTTTCACAGAGATAAGAATATGGTGCAATTTCTGAAACTAGCACTATGCCAATCTAAGGAAACACCACACAATGTGGCGGGCTGACTCATTCATGAAGTCACCACAGAAATTGGTTTTGCCATGACATAGGACTCAGAAACAGATTATGAAACTGGTTTGTCTATGCTACTTGCTATCCTATAGGGGCTGTCAAAGAAAAACAACCCTAATGGATGCATATGTAGCAGAATGTTACACCCCACTCCTCCCTAGGAAGAGTTGGAAGCACTTCTTGCACTTGTTCCTACAGCAAAATCCTAAGCAGGGTGAAAGTGGGGCTTCCTGGTATGGTTCATCAAATGGCCATTCATGAAGGCATTCCTGGGTCACAAACTCAAAAGACAGATCAATATTATGCTGTTGTATCAACCTGTATTACATGACAAAGAAGTGGGGCTAATTCAATCTGTTCCACATGTCATTTTTACCTTATTTTAAAAAGTCAAAGTAACAAAAAATAAATCAGCACATGATAAAGCTTGACTACACAATGAAAGAGTGTAAAAGAATTGCTGAATTGGAAAATGAAGTGTGCGTGTTAAAAGCATACTGTGCAACAGACTGAACCCCTTTTTCATTTCCTCCTCCATACGCAGCACAGTGCCCCAAACATGAAAGGCGACACGTGCTTGTTGAACTGACTCAAACACCTTCAATCTTCTCTTCTTTTGACTGTATACAGACTATTCATAAGCTATAATGAATCGACAAGCATTTATTAAGTGCCTACTATGTGTTAAGTGCTAGGGACACAGATACTTCTATTAGAGTCTTCTAACTGAACCCAATGGGAATGCTAAATGTGGGATAGCCAATAACCATACTCAAACCACAGATGGATTGTAGTGATTATTTGGTAATTGGATTATTTGATAATTTATTATTTTAGCTCCTCTGTGCAACTTTTGATTTAACATTTATTATCCTACACATACCCTAGAGTTTAAACTATCCAATTATATCTGCAAAAGTCTTATTTTACAAAGAGCTAACCAAAGGGAATCAGGGAGACTGTACCAGATCTCCCTTAAGTCAACAGAAGAATCCACAGGGACTGCAAAGATCAGGTCCAGGCAGAGGGTGGTGGCTCCTATTCTTATTTTTGGCTATTTGGATAAAATACTGCACTACTTATAGATCTTTTACGATAATGAACTTTAAAGTTAATATAATGCTCCAAAAAGCAGCATACCAATCCCATTCCTACCATCACTATTCCTTTATACTCTGATGTATCAAACAGATTTGCTGAGATCTGCAATTTAGGATTAACCACAAAGTTCATCATTACCTACCTACCTATATCCTATTAGATAGAATGATTATACCAATCTTGAATTTCTCCAGAGAGGAGCTAACCTGTAATTTTCTATCTTCGATTTAGAAATTACAGACAAATTCCTATATATAACATACCAGGTAGAGAAAAATTAGCTTTCCTCTTAAGGGAACAGGAAAGACTACGAAATAGGGAAAATCCCTGGCTAATTTTAAGAGACTGTTAATAAATTTATTTAAAAGAGTATCATCTGACAACAGGAACTTAAGCAACAACAATTTTTATTTGTCTTATATTTTGATACAGGGTTCTACAGTATTACAACAAAAAACAAAAAACAGCTGCCACTTCTATAAAAGGGCAAGGAAGAATTAGAACTCAGGACACTGGAGAGCCCTGTCCTGTACATTTTGCGTGGCGCTTCAGAAGCCAGAGAGCAGGTAAAGATATCTTACCAGGAAGTTTTCTCACAGGACAAACTGCAAGATAGTTGATTTATCTTATAGAAGGAAATAAAGACTTCAGCATAGCCTGGGAAGGTACAATGGCTTAGTGGAAAATAAACTGAATGTGGAATCAAGGTATCTGGGTTCTAGTCCTCATTCTGCCACTAAGTCACTGGGTGAGTTTGGCCAAATCACTTCCCTCCCAGGCCTATTTTCTCATCTTCAAAATGAAGGTGCTTGATAAGAAGATTCCCAAGGCTCCTCCTAATTTCTAACCATTTACTATATTGGGATTCTTAACCTATACTCTGACATCAGCCCTTACTTTTATTCAACAGGCAGACAAATCTCATTCATGCATTCTATGACATTAAAAAAAAATACATGGATGACTAGATGAAGACTAATAATTTTACATTATTTAAAAGATTAAAGGAAAGAAACATGGGAGGAGATTCTTACAAAATGGTGTCCTTATTAGCCCTTACAGGTGCTGTCTTCATTCTAATGCTCTAATTTTATTTCATTTCACAAATATTTATTTTATGTCCTACCCCTATCACCACTGAAAAAGAGAAAAGCAAAACTCTAAAAAGGAGAGTTGAGCAAACTGAATTCCCACATTACCCATGGCCCGTCAGGAGGTGGGCAGCAGGCCTCACTGGGAGTCCTCTGCAGTCAGAGTTCTTTCAAAGCTGTTAGTCTTTACAATGCTGTTATTGTGTAAATTGTTGTTCTGTTTCTGATCACTTTACTTATTTTGAACACATCTCTCTCTCTGGGTGTCTCTGAAATTGTCCCTACCATCAATTCTTTTAACATAATAGTATTCCATTACATTTATATGTCCTAATTGTTTAGCTATTCCCCAATTGATGGGTATTCCCTGAGTTTCCAGTTCTTTGCCATTACAAAAAAAGTTGCTAACACCGCCTCTGTACATATGGGTCCATTTCAGCTTTCTCTGATGTCTTTGGGGTATTGACCTAGTAGTGGCATTGCTGGGTCAAAGGGTTATGCAACACTGCTCATTCACTTTTTGGGCATGGCTCCAAACTCCTTTCCAGAAGGGTTCTGCTAATTCACAGCTCTACCAAAAACGTATTAATATGCCTGGAATGGAAACTTACTGAAGTCAGTTTACTTAAAATTTGAGATTCACAAATTTCTATTAGAAAGCAACCAAGCCTTTCCATAAAGGGTTAACAGTGTGGAAGAGGGCCTGATGAAACTGTAATTTAGACACATTCAGACTCAGCTCAAAGGGCTCTCTTTCCTCTTGCTAATATTTGAGGGTAAAGGGATGCTAATGACCTTAAGGACATGGAGATATTGTCTATGTTAAAAATAGCTTTTTTCCTCTTCTGTAGCTAGAATGAAATGCTGCCCATTTGACTTAACTTATTTCTATATCTAAATGGAATCTCTTTGGCCCATGTGGAAGCTACTAAGCAATTAAAATTTTTATTTGTTTTGAGGTCGAATTTCTCCCTTCCACATAACTCACACTAGCACATGGGGTGCTGTGCTTCACGAACAGAACACTAGCTGCAAGCTGCCTCTGGGGTCAGTGACACTAACATGTGCATCCTGAGATGTAGCTCTTCTTCTAGCTCCAGATTTCTACAAGACTAGCACAGGAGCCCACATCAGAACTGTTATCAATCACACTCCAGGAACAAATATACAATCCTCTGCTTGACATTTAGAGACCTTCCTAAGCTGGCTCCTTCCCACCTCTCCAGGTTCTCTCCCCTCCACACTTTGAGAACCAGTCACATCGCTGGTCTTAGTACGACCTTCTCCATCTGCTCACCCTGGGCATTTTCACTGGCTGTCCCTCGAGCTTGGAATTTACTCCTTCCTCATCTGTGTCTCCTCCTTCTGAGGTTCCAGCTAAAATCTCACCATCTACTAGCTTTCCCCCAATTCCAGTGCCTTTCCTCAGCTGATTATCTCCTAATTATGCTGCATATGTCTTGTTTGCATGTTATCTCCCCTGCATCTGACTGCCCTCCAGAGCAGGTATTATGTTCCTGCCATTCTTGTATTCCCAGAACTTAGCAGTGCCTGGCACATAGTAGGAACTTAATAAATGTTTGTTCACTTGACTATACTGCTAAGTTATCCACTAAATTAATAATACAAACCAAGTCTAGAAGTCTTCATGGGCTTCATAGTTAACCCTCCTGCATTTTTCTTTCACAAATTACCTCTCTGCTTCCCCAGGTTAAAAGCACTGATTCCACAAGCAGATTCCTCAAGCAGCAGATTTCACCTTTCTCATGTGTGTAAGCAAAGAGAAATTTCCAGACAAATTTATAAATGTGAATACTGAAGGCTGTAATATCCAAAGGGATGATGAATTGCTTTGGGAGGGGGGAAACGATTGTGCACCAAAAAATAACCCTTCATATTTGTTTACATTTTGCTCGAAGGTTTACAAAATATCTTTCTCTTACCAACTCTACTATGTAGCTAGAACAGGTACAATTATCTCCATTTCATGGATGGGGAGAATGTGATAAGAAAGGCAATGTGACTAGCTACACAGTTATGGAGAAGCAGAATCAGAATGGGAATTGCGGTCTTCTGATTCCAAGTCAAGCCCTTTTTCTTTTTTAAAACAGATATAAAGCCTGCCTCTCATAAACCCTAACCTTTCCAAGGGTCTGCTGAGGGGCCCAGATACACTCACTGATGACACTAGAAACAGAGAGATAAAGGGCCAATTTCCTACATACAAGAAAGAGGTTAGTGGTGATCAGAAGGGTTCCCACAGCCCCAAGGGGTTAGCTCAGGTGGTTACTGCATTAAGCTAAGGAGGCTGAGATTCAGGGTTGGTTTTCCCATATGTCCAGTTACCTTTGCTCTTTTCCATGGCCACAGACTGCATCCCTAACCTTGGCCAGCTGTTTTGCAAATGTCTGTTGTTGGTCACAAGGAGGTCTGAATGAGAGAGTGAGGATGGTTCAATGCAAATCCATCTCTACCACTGGAAAAACTTAAAGCACATGCCCTGGCAGTGGAGTTAATAATGCCCACTTTACATTTAGTCTATTTTAAAATTAAGTTTATATATACATAGTTAATCTATATTAAGATTATTTTCATCTCTCAGAAACTATCTAGGTAATGGGATTTATTTTTCTTTAGTCTGGCAAGCTAAAAAAAAATACATCTTGCTAACTAGAGGTCAGAGATTTTTCATGCTTTGGGACAGATGTTTCAGGGAGGCTGGGGACAAAACAGGGGACTTG
The DNA here is from genome assembly GCA_028646575.1 of Pseudocheirus occidentalis. Lineage (NCBI taxonomy): Eukaryota > Metazoa > Chordata > Mammalia > Diprotodontia > Pseudocheiridae > Pseudocheirus > Pseudocheirus occidentalis. The sequence goes on along the minus strand of CM053598.1, from coordinate 40,881,305 downwards.
AAAAAGAGGATATTTTGTTCCAAGCCTAGTATACTTCTGTCTACATTCCTTTTAGGAGATCCTTTACTATTTTGTTATAAATTTGAATCCAATCATTCAGCAAAAAGCAGAGTATGTTCACCTTCTAACATTTCTCCAGCTCCTTTGGGGTAGGTGAAAAGGGCTTTCCGCGGTGGGGCAAGGTCTGAGACACTAAAGCCAGATCCAGTTACAGAACTTCCACTGACCCCTCCAGCAGAGGAGGAGGATGAAGAGGCAGCCATTTTCTTTCTATTCAATGAGAAAAAGAAAAAACAAAAACAAAACAGCAGTTGGTAGGTTTATGGAACACAGAACCAGAGAAGACTGAATTCAGTTCTGGCCAGCAGTCAGATCTTCTCTCACTGCCTCCCCATTCCTTATGTCCTGGACAAAATCCTAACTCTAGTTTGAAAGAGAAAATAAATTTGCTGGTAGTTTGCTTTCTTAAAAATAACAAAAACAACAAACCACCACTAGCACCGAAAAAACAACTCTCCCATCCCCAAACTTCCCACCTTCTAAAAAGCATCATTATTGATATTAAAAGGAAGCTCAGTACAGAAGGTGTGAACAGTTTACAGGTTATAACCCATGCGCCAGGGCAGGCAGTGCTGATGCAACAATGTGACTGGAGAAGAAACCAAACTATGTCACTGAGAAAGCAAGTACACCAGAAAGAACAATTTGTCCTGGATACACACTTATCATTCCATGCCAAAACCAAAAAAACTTAGAAGAATTTCCAAGTAAATCTTTAGACTCTTAGGTGAACACTGGGTTCCATTCCTGGGGTGAGGCAATCAGTCTGAAATACAATCTATTAGCCTTTTCATTTTTAGAACTTTGAATACATTTAAAGCAAATGTAGTACTCAAAGTCATCACCTGGTGGCGTCTCCAAACGAAAAATACTTTTCATGAAAAGATCCTTAAAATATATCAATAAAATAGTTGGTAATGTTTAATATCTATGTTGGATTCAAGTGCCAGAAAAACAAAGGGTCCCAAAGATAACAGGGAAGTTTCTACTGAACAAACCTACTATTCACTACTGGCACATACTGGAAAAAATGCCTTGCTTACAGTTGGTACTTAAATGTTTGCTACCTGAAACTGAATTGCATTTAATCTAATTAACCCTGGAGAAAAGGTATGAAGTTTGGCTATTTTCTGAAAAAGATGATCTATTTTCTGGTTTTCCATATGAGGGGAAAAAAAAGAAACAAAAACCAGTTATGAAACACCATTCTGCTTTGTCACTTCTCTTGTTAATTTATAGGCTGTCCAGAACAAGTTTTTTTTTTTTTTCTGGTTTACATGTGCAAGTGATACTAAAAAAGAGTATAGGTCTGTAGGCAAGGGGCCGTTCAGAAACTGGTACAGCTGAGAGCACACTAAGTGTGTCTCAATGAAAGGAGCAATGTTACCATAACCCTTTTTTACTTCCCACTAAGTTCATGACAATCAGTCATCAAGAGAAATCCATGTGATGATAGGTTTTAGAGTTGGGAAAAACAGTAAAAAGGAAGGGAGTGAAATAAGCATTTTTATGACACCTTCTATGTGCACAGTGCCAGGAACTGTGCTAAGCGCATTTGACAGATTTCTCATTTGATTCTCACAACAGCCCAGCAAAGTAGATACAATGATGACCTCCAGTTTACAGCTGAGGAAACTGAGGTAAACAGAGGCTGTGTGTCTTGTCCAGTGTCCCAAAGCTAGTGTCTGAGGTCCTAGCTGAACTTGGGTCTTCCTGACTCCAGGCTCATTACTCTATGCACGGTACCACCATGGCTCTGGTCATTAAATCTTATCTTGTTCCACAGGTTAGAGGGGAAGGGGGGAGGGGTAGGTAATGTAGAGCCGAGGTCCCGAAAGTGGAAATGAGATGTCAACAAGGTAGGAAGTAGCCAAGCTGGAACCAGAACCCAGGTCTTTCCCCTGGAAATCGATTCTCTTTTCTACAACACCACTGCTGCCTTCTCAGTGATGGGGATGTATTGATAATAAGCAGGATAATTAAAAATAATGATGGATGGTGAAAATGATGATTATGATACATAATTTATAGGAGAAATCTTAGCTACACTGCACAAAAACTGGGTTGGTAAGAAGTTACTGGATCAAAAGAGGGTTTTACAACATTTTCTGAATGCCACTGTCCTAACAGAGCCTCAAAAGTACCAAGCCTAAATTTCCAAGTGGTCTTGATGTTAGCTTGGATAATATGTACAAAGAGGAGAACCACACCCTTCTCCCCCTTTTGGAGAAGAGTCCTTATTTTTCCACTGGTTCTACAACCACACCCACTGCATATAAAATACTTTTGTGCAAAGTTCACAAAAATTTAGAATATTTTATCTAATTTTTTTGGTTCATCCAGATAAATACTTTATTCTCCGAAGCCACCCCGTCCCCAACCCTTCTACCTGCAGATTAGGGCATCCAATGATTTCTATGCATATAGCTTCTAAAGTGTGCCAGTGAATTTTTAACTGAATATAATCAAAAGGGATTCCCTTTTTCTCCTGTACTTAGAAATGAGTAACAGTCAATTCAGTCAATTCAAATGACAAACAACAGGCCCCTTGTACATTCCTAACAATCATAATTGAGGTGAGGGCATTCATTTAAGCAAATTCTAACCCTTTAATAAGGGTTTTTTTGAATGCCATTATTTATATTAAACGAGAAATTTAATTAGAAGTAGATTTAAAAATTCTCTCATTTCATATAAATCATAATATTTTAGAGCCAAAAGGGACCTTAAAGACAATGTAGTTTATAACCACTTCATTTTTTTTAAAAAAAAATTCTTTTAATTACTGAATTTTCTTCCATCAATCTTTCCCTCCCCAATTGAGAAAAAATGAAAAATAAAACCTGTTATAAACATATTGTGCAAAACCAATTCCTGTACTGACCATTTGCAAAGACGTTTGTCTCAATCTGTGCTCTGAACCCATCACTTCTCTAGATGGAAGTGTACAGCACGTTTCATCAGGAGTCCTCTGCAATTCTGGTTGGTCAGTGTATTGATTATAGAGCTCCTAAGTCTTTGAAAGTAATGTGTCTTTACAATATTGTGCTGAGACCAGTAAAAATTGGGGACGGCTAGGTGGCACAGTGAATAGAGCACTGCCCCCGTAGTCAGGAGGACCTGAGTTTAAATCCGGCCTCAGACACTCAACACAAAAACTAGCTATGTGACCTTGGGCAAGTCACTTAACCCCAATTGTCCTCCAAAAAGGAAAAAAAAAAGAACAATAAAAATTGTTCTCTGTTTCTGCTGACTTCACTCTTTGTTAATTCAGAAGTCTTCCAAGTTTCTCTGAAACCATTCCTTTCATCATTTCTTACAGGATTATAGTATTCTATCACATTCATATACCATGACTTGTGATGTTCACCCCCTAAATCTCCAAATATTTTTCACTGAAAAAAAATAGCTATTAATATTTCTGTATATGTGGGTCCTTTCTTTTTTCTTTTTCTCTGATCTCTTTGGGAATATAGAGTTAATAATGGTCAAAGAGTATATACAGTTTAAAAGTTTTTTGAGCATAATACCATACTGCTTTGCAGAGTGGCCAGAACAAGCTCCACCCACAGGGTATTTATTAATGTGCCTGCTTTCTCGTTGCCCCTCTCAGGTGTTTAGTCATGTCTGGCTCTTTGTGACCCCTTTTAGGGGGGCCAACAGATCTTCCGAACACACAGGTCTGACCATGTCACTCCTCTATTCAGTAAACTCCAGTGGCTCCTTATTAGCTACAGGATCAAATATGAAATCTGGTTTGGCTTTCCAAGTCCTTCATGACGTGGCTCCTTCCTCCCTTTCCAGTCTTCTTACAGTTAACTTACCTCTCCATACTCTATGATGCAGTGACTTTGGTTTCTTCGAAAAAGACCCTCAATATCATGCATTTTCACTAGCTATCTCCTCCATGCTTAGGAACATTCTCCTTTTATGCCTTTTTTTTCTGGCTTCCTTCTAGTCTCTACTAAAATACTAGCTTTTTGAGGGGTGGAGGTTGGGGGATGAGGAGGAGGCAATCCAGGTTAAGTGACTTGCCCAGGGTCACACAGCTAGCATCAAGTGCCTGAGGCCTGATTTGAACTCAGGTCCTCCTGACTCCAGTGTTGGTACCCCATCCAGTATATCACCTAACTGTTCCAAAATACTACCTTCTGCAAGAAGCTTGCTCATAGGAAGTTCTGGGTCAGTTTCAGGGTAGAAAGGTTGTGATCTGTCAGAAGGGAGTAGGAATCCTAATCAGTGCCAAAGCAAAGAGAAACAATAGTGCTTGTGGCTGCAGAGGAACAGGGACCCTTCCTGGGTAAAGACCAAAGGGCAGACCAGAAGGGCAATGACTATACCTCTCCCCTGGATCATACCACCTTAAAAGCACTTAAAACAGATGCATGAAAAGGTCTCAAGCTTGGGATATTGCCTCCCTGTACTCAGGTGAGCAGAGTCCAAATTTAATATAAAATTCAAAGTCAAGAAATAGGCTGGACAAATGAACAAATGACAACAAAACTTGGCCATAAAAATCCAATGCAGTGGCAGGGAAGACCAAGGTATAAACTAAGAAGACATTAATGTGAAAACAGCTACAACCAAAGCCTCAAAGAAAAATGCTAATTAGACCTAAGACCAACAAGAATTCCTGGAAGAGTTAAAGAAAGAGATAAGAATGGTAGAGGAAAAAGTGGGAAAAGAAATGAGAGTGATACAAGAAAAATATGAAAAGAGAACAGGTTGCTAAAAAAAAAAAAGCACAAAAAAAATGCAGAAGAAAAGGGCTCCTTAAATAATAGACTAGGTCAAAAGGAAAAAAGAGGTACAAAAGCTAATTGAAGAAAATTATTACTTAAAAATTAAAATCAGAAAAGTAAAAGTTAATGACTCCATGAGATATTAAGAAACAATAAAACAAATTCAAAGAATGAAAAAATAAAAGAAAATGTGAAATATCTCATTGGAAAAACAACTACCTTGGAAAAGAGAGAAGAGAAATAATTTAAAAATTAATTGTACTACTTGAAAGCCATGACCAAATAAAGAACCTAAACATCATATTTCAAGAGATTATGAAGGAAAACTGCCCTGATGTGTTAAGAGCCAGAGGGTAAAACAAACGGAAAGACTCCTCTATTACTACCTCAAAGAGATCTCAAAATGAAAGCTCCTGGGAACATTATAGCCAAATCGCAGAGCTCCCATGTCAAAGAGAAACTATTGCAAGCAGCCAGAAAGAAACAATTCAAATGTTGTAGAGCCACAGTCAGTATCACATTAGATTTAGCAGCTTCTACATTAAAGGATTGATTGAGGAACTTGGAATATGATATTCTGGAAGGCAAAGGAGCTAGGATTACAACCAAGAATCACCTACCTAGAAAAACAGTATAATCTTTCAGGAAAAATGGGCATTAAGTGAAATAGAGGACTTTCAAGCATTTCTGATGAAAAGATTAGAACTAAACAGAAAATATGACATTCAAACACAAGACTCAAGAGAAGCATAAAAATATGATTATAGAGTAATCCTGGAGGATTCAATGAAAGTTAAGCTGTTTATATTCCTATCTGAGAAGATGATACATGTAACTAAAGATTTTTATTATTGTTAGGGCAGTAAAAAGGTGTTTATGTCGACAGAGGGCATGGGTATAAGACATGTTAGCATCATCTCCAAAAAAAAAAAAATGAAGTGGTGAGAAAGAGGGATGCACTGGGAGAAGGGGGAAGGGAGAATAGAATAAGAAAAATTTTCTCACATCAAAGAAGACTGTAAGGAAAAGATTTTATGGTAGAGAGGCAATGTGGGTGGTTGTGGCAGGTAACACTCATCTGAATTGGTTTAAAGAGAGAAGAATATAAATACACAATCAACTGGGCATAGAAATCTATCTTACCCAGTATGGATACAGAAGAAGGGGATAAAAGAAGTGGAGAGAAGTGATGACAAAAGGGAGGGTAGATTAAAGGAGGCAGTGGTCAGAAACAAAACAAACTTTTTGAAGAAGTATAGGATAAAAAGAAAGAGAGAGAAAAGGATAAACAGACGAAAATAGGATATAGAGAAATAGGTAGTTAATAATCATAATTATGAATGTGAATGGGATGAGCTCACTCATAAAAAAGAAGTAGATAGCAAAATGGATTAGAAACCAGAACCCAAAAATAAGTTTACAAGAGGCACATTTGAAACAGAAAGACACAGGTAGAGTTAAAATAAAGGGATGGATAAAAAAGAAGTAGATAGCAAAATGGATTAGAAACCAGAACCCAAAAATAAGTTTACAAGAGACACATTTGAAACAGAAAGACACAGGTAGAGTTAAAATAAAGGGATGGAGCAGAATCTACTACACTTTAACAGAAATAAAAAAGGCAGGGGTAGCAATTATGATCTCAGACAAAGCAAAAGCAAGAACAAACCTAGCAAAAAGATAATCAGGGAAACTTCATTTTGCTAAAAGGCACCACAGACAATGAAGTAATATTAAAAATTTTAACAGCAAGTTTCTCTGATAAAAGCCTAATTTCTTAAATATACAGGGAACGGAATCAAATTTATAAAAACAAGACCTTTTCCGAAATTGAGAAATGGTCAAAGAGGATGAACAGACAGGTTTCAGAAGAAGAAACCAAAGCTTTCTATATTCATATGGCAAAACGCTCTAAAAATCACCAGTTATGAGAGAAATACAAATTAAAATCTGAGGTTCCATCTCATACCTATCAGAAATGACAAATGCTGGAAGGGACGAGGATAAATAGGTAAACTAATATACTCTTGGTGGAATCATGAATTGGTCCAACCATTCTTGAGAACAATTTGGGCTATGCGCAAAGGGCTATAAAACTACACACCCTTTGACCCTGCAATACTAGTCTGTATCCCAAAGAGAGCAAAGAAAAAGGAAAAGGACTCTATGTACAAAAATATTTGCAGTACCTCTTTTTATATTGGTAATGAATTTGAAATTGAGAGGATGCTCATCAATTGAGAAATGGCTGAATAAATTGTGGTATATGATTGTGATGGACTACTATAAGAAATGATGAGGGGGTGGTTTCAGAAAAACATAGCAAGACCTATGTGAACTGAGAAGAACTGGGAGATTACTGTGCACACTCATATAAAAATGATGTAATGACGATCAGCTGTGAAAGACTTGGCTACTCTGATCAATACAGTGATCCCAGGAAATTCCAAGGTACTTATAATTATCCACCTCCAGTGAGATGAATGATGAATTCTGAGTGCAAATTGATTTTTTTTTTTTTTTTATAATTTTCTTGATTTCTTTTGGCTTTGTTGTGATACGGCTAATATGCAAATGTTTTCCATAATCTCACAGGTATAATTAATTGAAACCATATTGCTTACCTTCTTAGAGGGTAGGGGAAGAGCTGGAGGGAGAGGATTTGGAACTGAAAATCTAAAAGAAACCAAAACCACTAAAAATAAATAAATAATAAATGGGAAACATCATCAACATCATCATCATCATCATCATCATCATCATCATCATCATCATCATCATCATCATCATCATAATGTCCCAAGGATTCTACAGGCTTCGCCAGACTGCCAAAATGATCTTTTATCCCCTCTCCCCCTGCCAAATTAAGAAACCCTGTATTATGAACAGGTATTGTGCCAAGCACTGGAGAACAGTTCAATTCTAGTTGAAATACTTCTCAAAAATATATTGAAATCTGATCCTATACAACTGCTAATTTTACCTGCTTACTTTGTTGACATATGAATTACCACACGGCACTAATTTTCACTGTTGTCTTATTCTTTCTCCCTACTGAGAAGCCTCAAAGCACTTCACATTTTTCAGCACACTTACAGGAAAACATTTATTCCTTTTGAACTCCTAACTTTCTACCAGAACCCAGAAACCTCTTCATCCTGGAAGCTCACTCTAGCCCTAGAATCCATGCAAGTACCCACTGGCCCTGTAGCCTCTCACTTATAACTTCATTTAAAGACGGTAGCCAGGCCAGCGAGGTCTAATTCCTTTTCAGGCTGCACTAAGACGACTACTACTCTGCCTATTGGGCATCCAGTCTGAAATGTGGTACTCAGGAGTGAGAGTAGGAATAGATATATGAATCTAGGAGTCATCTGACAAGGCGTAAGAAAGTACACAAAGTACAGAGACAAACGAGAAAGAATCCTGGGAAAGAACCTTAGGGTAAATTCATGGATGGGGCCAATATATGGATGATGATTCAGCAAAGGAAAGTGAGTCTGGTCAGATAGGAGATTAACAAAAAAGTGTCAAACATCCCAAAGACAGGAGAGGATCCAGGAGGAAAGGGTGGTCAATATTATTAAAGGTGGTAGAGAGATTAAGAAAGATTAAGAAAAGGCAGCAACTGAGTAGGGCTTTAAAGGATGCAAAGGAATTCAACAAACTAATGTACTTGTGATTTCCCTCTAGATCTGTCCCATCTCCTGCTTCTAGGCCTTTGTACAAGCAGTCCCCTGTATGCATGCCCTCTCCATTCAGCCTCTTAGAACTCTTAGCTTCCTTTATACCAGCTTAGTCATGCATAGGTTCCCACAGTGGGCAGTACTATCCCTTGCTGGGTGCTGGAACAATCCAGGGGATGGTAGTAGCCTTGGGTGCAATTGGGGGTGCTGAATAAAAATATGGGTTAACACCACCTAACCCTGGGGGAGTGCTGAATTTTTTTTCTTCTGAAAAGTGGGCAGTAGATCAAATAAGTTTGTGAACCTCTCTCTGGTAAGCGTCCACTTCGGAAAAGTCTGTCAACACCAAGTATTTATTAAGTGCTTCCTATTTGCCAGGCACTGTGCTAAGGACTGGAGATTACAAAGAAAGGCCCTCAAGGCTCTCATAATCTAAAGGGGAAGACAACAAGCAACAAATTTGTACAAACAAGCTATGGTATAGAATAAAGAGGAAATAATTTAAGGAGGGAAGGCACTAGAAATAGGAGGAATTAGGAAAAAGTCTTCCTGCAGAAGATGGCATTTTAATCAAGATTTGAAACCAGGAGGCAGACACTTGGAAGGAAGAGTTACATGAATGAGGGACAACCAGAGAAAATGCCTGGAGCTGGGAGGTGGAGTATCTTGCTCACTGAACAGCTAGGAGGCCAATGTCACTGGATGGAAGTTACATGCTGTTGTTGGTGTATAAGGTATAAGAAAACTGTCTGTGGGGGTGGGATGAGGTGGGACAGAGTAGGTTCTGGAGGTTTTTAAATGCCAGAGGACTTTGTATTTCATCCTGGAGGCAATAGGAAGCCACTGGAGTTTATTGAGTTGAGGGGGACTATTACACCTGTGCTTTAGGAAAATCACTGTGGTGGCTGAATAGAGGATGGATTGGAATGGGGACTGACCCACCAGTAGCTATTACAATAACTCAGGTGTGAAGTGATGAGGAACTGCACTGGAGTGGTGGCTGTATCAGAAGGGAGAAGGGGAAATATTTGAGAGATGCTGCAAAGGTGAAATCAATAGACCTTGGCAACAGACTGGACGTGGAGAGTGAGAGATAGTGAGGAGTCCATGACGAAGATTCCTAGGTTATGAGCCTAGGTGACTGGGATGATGGTGTTCTTGACACTAATAGGAAACTTAAGAAAGGGTTTAGGAAGAAAGATAATAAGCTCAGTTTTGGACATAAGATGTCTACCAGATGGACTGGATGGTAGATCTGGGAATCATCAGGAGCAGCTCATGAGATCACCAACATGAATAGTGTAGAGACAGAGCGCAGAAGGCCCAGGAGAGAGCTTTGGAGACAACCAAGGCTAGTGGATGTGACCAGGATGAAAATTCAGCAAAGGAGACTGAGGAGTGGTCAGAGAGCTGGGGAACCAGCAGATGGTTCCAGATACAAGATACTCCATCTCCCAGCTCCAGGCATTTTCTCTGGTTGTCCCTCATTTGTGTAACTCTCCTTCCATGTGTCTGCTTCCTGGTTTCAAATCTTAATTAAAATACCATCTTCTGCAGGAAGACTTTTTCCTAATTCCTCCTATTTCTAGTGCCTTCCCTTCTTAAACTATTTCCTATTTATTCTATACCATAGCTTGTTTGTACAAATTTGTTGCTTGTTGTCTTCTCCTTTAGATCGTGAAAGATGGGTTCTACGAGTGACTAACCAGGCATCACAGAAACCTGGAGAAGAAAGCATCAAGAAGGGGATCAACATCATTAAAGACTGCAGAGAGGTAGGAAGGATGGCTAGATGAGGATTGAGTAAAAGTCATTAAGAGGGGAAATGAAGAGATTATTGGTAATTTTGGAGAGGGTAATTTCAATTAAATGATGAAATCAAAAGCCTAACTACACAGATAAAGAAAAGAGGGAGAGGAATGGAAGTAAAGGCACCACTTACAGACTAGCCTTCTCAAGCCTTATAACCACAGTAAGGAGACAAGGGATTAAGCAGTGGTTCTCAACCTTCCTAATGCTGAGACTCTTTAATACAGTTCCTCATGTTGTGGTGACCCCCAACCACAAAATTACTTTCACTGCTACTTCATAACTGTAATTTTGCTACTGTTATGAATCTATCTGATATGCAGGATGTATTTTCATTGTTACAAATTGAATATAACCCACAAGTTGAGAACCCCTGGATTAGAGCTACAGGAAATAGATGGATTAAGTGAGGCAGATACTGTAGGCAGGAGGTAAGCAACCAGTGGACAAGAAGGCACTAAGCCTCTCATGGCCCTTTCAGTCGCTAGTTCTCTCTCCCTCTGGAAATTTTGTTTTTTTCCCTTATTTGTGTATATGTCACATTCCTCCCCTCTCCCAGTAGACCATAATCTCCTCCAGGGCAGGGTTCCATGTATGTATGTCCCGAGCCTAGCACAGCATTTGCACCTGTTTTGCTGAATTTGTTGAACAAGAGAAGGGGTAGGCAAAGACATAAAGAACAACATGACTTATGGCAGCAAGGGGCAGTGGCGGATTAGGCTCCGAACTTTCATGGATGAGTGGCAGATGACCACCTGGGAGTTCTGAGCAGAGAAGTCACAGGTTTAATGTGCCTAAGGAGTCTGTCTGCCAGCTGTCTAAAGGATGGATAAGGGAGGGGCAAGGATTGGCTAGGGTTCTTTTTTCTTCAGGACTAATAAAGATGGGTAGCCCGTAGTATGGCTGCAGCCAGGGGAAGAAAGAATAAAGGATGCAGTTGTTGGGGAGACACTGGAGAAATATCCTAGGGTTCTAACCTCAGAATAAGACACAGGGTCTCCGACCGTAAGCCTGAAAGGACCTACTCCTAATGAAGCTTACAAAGGGATGTCTTTTTAAAAGACTTAAACCGCTGGGACTTTAACGGACAAAGGCCATGCCAGCCAAAGGCAAGGGGTCGTTCAGCAAGGAGGAATGCATTTCAAACGTGTTCCTCCCCAGGCAAATTTAAACCGCGGGATCACCACAGGCTCTCTGACATACATACGAAAAGATGCACCCGGGGCGGGGCAGATGGGGGTGAATGGGTAGGGGGCTGAAATTCTAGCTACAGGCTGCACTTTGGGGCCGCACCAAGTCACGCCATGCCGATCTAAGCCAAAACAAAACCAACCCCTCCGGATCTCTACCGGGGCAGGACAGAGGGATCACATTGCGCACGCGCAAAGTACGGAGTGGGATGGAGGGCACTGGAAAGTCTGACTCCGCATGCGCAGTGGGAGCAGCGCGGCCTGAAAAAAATTTGGCTCATCACACCCGCCGCTGGGACGGCTTCCTCCTCTCAGCCCCGTCCCCTTCCACTTCTCCCTCGTTTCCACCTGGACGGCTAAAGCTCCTGGGATCGCCGTCTTTCCTCCCCCGTCCGCCGCTCTTCCACCATCCCTCTTCGCTCAAGCTCCCCAGCACGCCTCCATCAGCCAGTGCACTCACCTCAGCCACTGGCCTTCCGGCCGCTCCAGCGCTCGCTGGGCCCCTCCCCCGTGGGCCGCAGGCGGCAGTGACGAGAACGACGTAGGGCAGTGTTCGGGCCCGCGCCCGTAGAGCTCGAGGCGGTGGCAACGTGCGCGTGCCTGCGCTCAGCTCGCGGCGGGGGCGCGCACGTAGGCGGCACGCCGTCTTTGGAGGCCCTTGCTCGCAGCTTTGGGCCGACGCGGATTCCCTGTAGGTGTTCTCTTCCCAATTTTCCTCCCCGTGCCCACTTTCCTCTCTTTGTGCCCTTGGCTGCTGCTGAGGCAGCTCACTGCACCTCTTTGGGTGTCCTCCCTTCCTCCGGCCTCTTCTGGGCCTCAGATTCGGAGGTCGTTTTTAGGGCAGAGCTGTCACCCTGAGGAGAGGAGGGGGAGGGGAAGCTTGGGGCCTGCGCAGGCCCCAGCATAATCCCTTCTCTCCCCCTCCCGCTCTCCCAGCCCTCTTCAGGAATCCAGGGAAACGCGGCGCCGGACTTCTGTGATGGGCTCCTTCCTGCTGCCCCTCTGCCCTGTGGGAGGCCTGGCCAGTGAGAGGGCTAGATGGTCTGAAACGTCATGGTGCCTGCTACCTGGGTCCCCTCTCTCCAAACTCCCGCCAGTCCCACTTATTTAGCAGCTTCCTTAGGCCTCACCCTCTTAAAAGTAGAATGTAAGCCCCATGAAGGCAGGGGTCCCCATTTTTTGTCTTTGAGCCCCCATTGTTCAGCTTAAAATGATTCCTTTGCATCTAGTAGCAACTTAATAATTGTTGAATTGAAATTGGATGTCCCTCCCTTCCAGTGGTTAGACTTGATATTAAAAAGATGAATGATTGACCCAAAGCTGGTCTTGTCTTTGTAGATTCAGTGTTGACTTGTTTTTACCAGGCTTTTTGGAATCCTGTGAGCTATAATACTGAGGGAATGATCAGGCATGAATCTAGTGAGAACCTTTGTTGAAGCACTAATTCATTATAAAGAAACCTGAAGTAGCTCTATGGTATGAATTTAGCTGACTAGAAGCCCCACAAAATGGTATTGGAGCGTGTACCTGATTGTTACAGAGGAGCATGCAAGCAAAGTCATCAGTTAAACTAGTACAGTGGCAGAGAGAGCTTTTTGTCAATCCCCAAAATACATTTTGGCTATTTTCCTTTTATTTTGCATGGAGAAGATAATAATATTTTGAAATATTTAATTCTTGGTGATGTTAGCTAGGATTACATTTAGGGAGGATTAATTTTTCCCTGTATGAAGTATTTAATAAATATAAATTCTCTTTAGGTTAAGACATACCTCTGAGACCAGCTCATATTTTATTTTTCAAACAAAGGAACTAGACTAGATACCCTCTTCTTATTAATTGAGAATACAAATAAGTTGTTTATAGCAGAGTATATATATATGTATATATATAGAGAGAGAGGGGGGGGAGAGGGAAAGCAGAGTTCTAAAAGTTAGGAAATAAAGGTGATGTTAGTTATCTAATGAGGGTTTTGGGTTTTTTTTGTTTCTAATGGTCAGTATTTGAATATTTCATTAAAATCCTCGGCTTTCCTCCTTTGCACACAGGGAAGAGTTTCTTTCTTGGTAAGACAATGATTTATTTTCCAGAATTTTGCTGGAAGATCTTTTGCATGAAGCATGGAAGTCCTCCGTCCACAGCTTATAAAAATTGAAGGGCGCATTTACAGGAAGAACTTTATACAAGAACAGACCTATCAGCATGAAGATGAAGATGAAGATTTCTATGGAGGTAATAATACGGCATACCCTGTAGTCAGTTTAGAGATAGGCTATTCTCACTTTATAGGTTCAAGGTAAGACTATTCTTTCATACCATAGCAGTGATTCTTTGTTTTAGGTATTTGTCAGTCCTAGCTTTGAGGATAGGATTTAGCTAGGTAGCCTAAATCTTCAGATTCCTTTAGGGGATTGTTGTCAAGCTTCACATAGATCTGTGATTTTAACAGTTGGAGGTACTTAATCTTGGCGGATTAGGGGTACTTAAGCTTGGTGGAAGTTGACTATGTTGTTTATAAATACAGGTGTATTTCATCTTTGGTAGTTTAGCAAAAGGTATTTCCTTCAGGCCCCTATTGATATCCTTGAATGAAATTGGGTTTCCTGAATTGTTCAGTATTTACTCAGCAACTATGATGTTCAAAGTACTATTCTGGATTCTGGGGGAGATACAAAAGTTAGGTAAGACTGCCTCGGCAGTGGATAGATAGACAGCCCATCAGTAAGTCAGTAAACATTTATTAAGTATCTATTATGAACTAGGCACTCTGTAAGAGCTGGGGGTACAAATATGAAAAAACAAACACAGTCACCATTCTTAAAGGGCTTACAATCTAATGGAGGAAGATTGCATAAAAAACTGGAGGGTGGAGGAAAGGCAGCTAATGAGGTCAGGGTATGGTGGAAAAAGCGATGTCCCAGGGTAGCACAGCTACGTGAGGTATTATATATGTATATGTTGATGTGTATGCAAATAATAATAGTACAACATCCTAGATAAAGTTTAGGATTAGGATACTCTTGAAGATAAGTACTACTGTAGGATTTGGAACCAGGTGAGGCATTGGGATTGTAGCCTCCTCATTTTACAATATATAAATATGTCAGGTCAAAACATTCTGTGAAGAGGGAACGAAAGACCGTTACTAATTTTGGGGTGACCTTATTTAAACTTTAAAGCATAGATATTCAACAGGTGTGTTGGAACATTCCAAGAATAGGATTCGACATGAGCAAAAGCACGGAGAGAGGAAAATGTGGGTCATCTGGAGGGATGCCCTGAAGTCTGCTTTTTTACTCTAAGAACATATGGTAGGAGAATAGAATAGTATGAGAAGACTGGAGCCCTAGGGTGGTACCAAATTCTGAAGGGTCTTAAACACCAGGCACAGGAATTTGAACTTTACTCAGTAGAAAACAGGGAGCCAGTAAGAAGAAGAGATGTTGGGGGCCAAGACCTTCTGAGGTCCTGGCACACTAGCTCCCCAGTTCTACAAGGGCATTAGGCAGATATGCAAGGATAGTATAATCTTGTTGGGTGGATTCTGTCATTGGCTTCATGAATATCTAAAGAATGTACTGAAAGTTAATTTACAAGTCCTGATTAGGACTCCTGGTCTATTGTGCCCCTGGAGGTGGTTCTAGGATAAAGATCTTGATGACTGATTAGCCTTGGGCTGAGGTTGGGGAAAAGGAAAGACCCAAGGCATGGAATCACCCCTGAAATAAGCAGTATAAGCTCTATGATTTTCTTGCATCCTTGGCTCTGTATGGAATAGCTCTGCAATAAACAGACTATGAAATACATCCCTGTCTCTCTGTCTCTTTCCTTTAATTCAGCTATAAGCTTTTTTCACTCTCTCTCTCTATTTTCCTCAACTGGTAGCTAGGCCTAGACTTCGATGGCTGCAGCAAAGGGATTGTTACATGTTTTAAGTGGATAAGTTGCTCAAAGGGATTGTTACATGTTTTAAGTGGATAAGTTGCTGGACTTGGAGGCAGGAGGATGTAGATTCACATCCCTCCTCAGACATAGACTCTTCGTGAGTTAATGTAGGCAAGTAGCTTCTCTCGGCTTCAGTTCTTTACCTCTAAAATGGAAATAATAGCTGTGGCACTTGCCTAGTTAGGGTTGTTGTGAAGATCCCAAGAGAAAATTAGCAAAGAAAAATTCTTTGCAAATTTTAAAGAAGTGCTATATAAATATTAGCTGCTATTCTTATTATGGAGAAAGAGGCTTAGGTCTGTTTCTCTTCTGCTTCTTTCTACTGCTGGGAGTCTTACCATTTGGGGAGCATCATGGGCCCCTTTGGTAGTCTGGTGAAGCCTGTGGACCCCTTCTCAGGATAATGATTTTAAATAAATAGTTGAAGAGAATGCTAAATTTCAGTTAGACATCAGTGAAAATAAAGATTTTTTTTTCCTATTCATGTTCACAAATTCCTAAGTCTATCTCTGGAACTCTTGTGGAGTCTAGTTTAAGAACTCTTGAATTTGAGAATCTTGGTTTGAGTCCTGGTTCTAGTACTTAATAGCTACATGATTTTGGGCAACTCCCTTCTCTTTTCTGGGCCTTAGTTTCCTTATTTATAATATAAGGGCACGCATTAGTATGCCCATGGTGGTTCCCTGTTGCTATGAGGATAACCCACTGTAATGGAATTTGGAGATCCCCTTGTGTTGGTGTGGTTTTTGGGTTGAGTGTTGAAACCCAGAGTTTGTGAATCCCACTTGTGGGATGGACTTGTTGATGTGAAGAGAGAGGGCTGAACTGGGAGGAGCTGTGGACTTAGAGAGAAAGTTCGAGCAGAGAAGGCCAGAGGGACTTTTGGAGAGCAGTGTTGTGGACTGCTGAGGGCTAGTTGGAGCTCCATGGGGCTTTTGAGAACTGCCACCTAGAGTTGCCAAGAACTGAGGAGGCATGGCTGTGATGCCGGTATTTTGTCTGTCTGTTTTGATGTTGTTTTGCCAGATTCACCTGCTGGTGAAGGACAGTGCTGCTCTTATAGAGGTCCTGGAAACTTGCTGTTGGTTCAGAAGCCCTGAAGGAGGATTTTCTTGTTGTATGTTTATAGAAATCTTGGAAGAGGGTCTTGCTGATGTTTTCAGGGATTCTGGGACTGTTCTTCAGGCAGAGAGTGACTTGATGAAGATACTGGCAATGTGTGTTATGACTTTTTTAGGCTTTGCCTCCCCAGGAACCGGGGTTGCTATACTTGCCTCTGGTCAAGATGAAGACAGGACCTCTCCTTGGGCATTGACTGCTGTGGTGATATCTTAACCTTGTTGTAGCTTAAGGGTGGATGGCTTCTCTCGGCCCTTTGTGCTCTACTGCCCCTTTTGAGAAAGTGCTTGGCATTAATGGATGGTATTGTGATTCAATTGTGATCTAGAGGTAGGATACTTGGACCTTGGTGCTTTGCAATTGAATTGAGAACTTATTTGCTAAAGGAATGTTACACTGTATTTTGATTTTTCTCTGTTCTGTGAATGTTTGCCTTAATCTGTCACTGAATAAATGGGGTTTGCTATGCTGGTAATCTGAACCTTGGAAGTTGCCTTTGCTTGGCATTAACACCCACAGCCTCTTCTGTTGGACATTTGAAACCCTCTGTAGTCTTATTGACTTCAGGTCACTTTTCCAGTTCATCATGTATCGCTTTTCTTCTTGCACTGTCTTCCTCACTGCTTCTCATGGTCCATTTATAGTCTCTTTATCTTTGCACAGACTCTCTCATGCCAAGGTTGCATTCCTTCCTTACCTCTTAGCATTCCAGGCTTTCCTCAAGGTTCAACTCAAGTGCTGTCTTCTAATTCTAAGTACTTGAAACCCTTCCCCCACCCCACCCCCATTGTTAACGTCCTCTTCTTTTGCCCTCCTCAGGTTACTTTGTCTACATTTGTTTCCATGTTATTTGTCCCTAAAGAATGTCCGCATCTTGAGGGCAAGAACTATTTCATTTTTGTCTTTGTATTTCACAAATAGTAGGTGCTTAATATTTGTTTACTGAATGAAAAAATATTGAATGAATGAATGACTTCTAGAGTCCCACTCAGCTCCAAATCCTTCAGTCCTCTTGCCCTCCAAGGACATTTTGAGGTATCAGCTTATTGAAACTGTGGTATGTTGCAGGTATGGTTTTAGAGAGGCACTTCAGGAAAGAGTTTTAAACTCAGACTCAAGAGAATCCACAATTTGAGTCCTGCTTCTGACAGTAACTGTGTGACTTTGGACAGATAACTTCACCTCTGTTTCTTCCTCTGTAAAATTAAAATAATTTCTGTAGTTTCCACCTTGCTGCTGTTATGAAGATTAAATAAGATAAAATATATATATAGTGCTTTTTAAATTTTAAAGCAATATATACATATAAGCTATGATTATGATTATAATAAGTTTAGTTAGGTTTAATTAGGTTTGAATCACCAAACATTATCATTCAGCCACTCTGATTAGTCTGCAGGCCCTTCCATTAGGCCTGTGATATTCTTTTGGGTGAGGTAGTCAAACCTCCTTGTTTCCATTGGTCCCCTGGGTTCTTTTCCAGACTTTGATTCCTAGAGTTAGGCCCTCTTGGATCTTTGAGGTTCAGAGTGCTAGATGATCAGGTCCCTTGTATGGGATCTCAGGACAGAGTGCTAAAGGCCTTCAAGCCCTTGGGTACTGGGGCTGTCCTGATCTGATCATTGCTGTGATGCATTGGTCACTGTTGCTCTTTGGGGCTTCCAAAGTCCCCCACTGTACTTTTATGATTATTCTGGGATTTTCCGTCCTCCTTAGAGATTTTTTTAGGGGAGCCCTTGACTCTTGCTGCCTCATACACAAGGTTTCTCTGGTTACTCTAGGAAGCTGTTGATTTGGTTGCTTGCATTATACTGCCATACTCACTTGGCATACTTTTCTATTGCCTTTGGACTTCTGGCTGACTTTCTGTGCAATCTGTGGGTGGAAGAAGTTGATTACTGTGGTTTCTTGTTGGATTTCTGGTAAACAGCATATTTTTGGATTCTGGTTTCTAATACATTTTGCTATATGCTTCTGTTTTATGAGTTCATTTGATTCACATTCAGTTATGATTACTAACTGTGCTTTTCCCTACATCCTGTTTTCTTCTGTTTTTCCTTTTCTCTTTTTATCTTGTCCATCCTCTAAAGTTGGTTTTGTTTCTGATTATTTCCTTCTTTTATCTGCCCTCCCTTTTATCAACTTCCCTTTTCCTTATCCCCTTCCTCTCTTACTGGGGCCATCTCCTGTTGTCCTGATCTATATCTGGCTACTGGTCCTAGGTGACTCTGGAGGAGAAGTGAGGCTGGTGACTTTGCATAGCCTTCACTTAAAACTACTTCACTTGAAAGTCATGGCGTTATCTTCCTGATGTCATGGTCCTCTTTGGAAATAAAGGACAAACCAAAACCTTTGAGTAGGACGAGCTGCCCCACTGGGGATCTGACTGATCCGTTCCAATTGGCCAACTCCCCTTCCCTTCTCTTTTCTTCCTTTCCCCTCCTTCCTTCCCTTCCCTCCTCATCTCTACTCTCCATCATGCCCTTACCTCCTGAGGGTGCCCTCCCCAAAGGAAGGTAAAATTTGAAAACTGAAACAGACCTAGATATCTTGGGGTTTATTGCCTAGATTTCTTTTTTAAAGATGTGCCTTAAACCCAAATTCACTCTACCTCTCGTTGACCGACCAACAACAGGTTCCTACCCAAGCACGGCTTAATGGTTATTGTTTGGGCCCTGATAGATCAGAGTGAGTGTCAATAGAAATTGTTTCTTCTTTGGCCAGAAATCCTGAAGATCATTCCCTCCTAGGTTATTTATTTTGGATTAAAGGGGCCATCCCCGGGCTCCCTTCTTAAACAGCCCTAATCACTGAATGGGGTTGCTTCAGTCAAAGTGAGGATTCAGAAAAACCTTAGTTTAAAAAGGCCAAGGTCTCCCCACTGCATCCTGGGCCACCCCAGTTGTCTTGATCTACATCTGGCCACTGTATGCAGAGGGCTCTGGAGGAGAAAGTAAGGTTGTGACTTTGCACAGCCCTTCCTCACTTGGAACAAATTCACTTGCAAGTCATGGCATCGTCTTTCTCATGTCATGGTCCTCTTTAAGAAGGAAGGACAAACCACAATCCTCTCCTTTTTGTTGAGTGGGATAGATTTCTGTTACCAATTGACTCCTGTGTGTGTGTGTGTGTGTGTGTGTGTGTGTGTGTGTGTACTTTTCCCCCCTTTTTTGAACCAATTTAGATGTCAGTGAAGTTCAGACTTTTCCCATATTTGGGAGGACCCCCACTACCTCATCATTTTCCCCCACCACTGTAAAAGCTCTTCCTTGTGTGCTTCTTTTATGTGACATACTTTTCTCCATTCTTCTCCTTTTCCCCTTCTCCCAGAGCATCCCTTGTCTTCACCTATCCATTTTTTTTATATCATTCCAACATAATCAGCTCACTCTCTCATTCTCTATGTAGCATCCTTCTAACTGCCCTAATAATGATAAAATTCTAAGATGATACATGTATCATCTTCTCATATGGAAAGGTACACAGTTTAATCTTATTGAGTCCCTTATGATTTCTCTTTCATATTTACCTTTTTTGTGCCTCTCTTGAGTCTTGTATTTGAAAGTCATATTTTTTTATTCAGTTCTGGTCTTTTCATGAAGAATGCTTGAAAGTACTTTATTTCATGAAATGCTCATTTTTCTCTTGAAGGATTATACTCAGTTTTTGCTGGGTATGTTATTCTTGGTTGTAATTTTGTCTCTTTTGCCTTCCAGAATATTCTATTTCAAGTCGCTCCACTCCTTTAAGGTGGTAGCTACTAGGTCTTGTGTGATTCTGACCATGGCTCCATGGTATTTGAATTGTTTCTTTCTGGGTGCTTTAAGTATTTTCTCTTTGAGCTAGGAGCTCTAAATTTGACTATAATATTCCTGGGAGTTTCCATTTTGGGATCTCTTTCAGATAATGATTGGTTGATTATTTTAATTTCTATTTTACCCTCTGGTTCTAGGATATCAGGCAGTTTTTCTTGATAATTTCTTGAAATATGTTTAGGCCTTTTCTTTTGTCATGGCTTTCATGTAATTCAGTAATTCTTAAATCTTCTCTCCATCTATTTTCTAGCTTATTAGTTTTTCCAATGAAATTTTTCTCATTTTCTTTTCTTTTTTCATTCTTTTGACTTTGTCATATTGTTTCTTGAAATTTCATGGAATCATTAGTTCCATTTTTCCATTTATAGTTTTTAAGAAATTATTTTATTCAAGTGAGCTTTTGTACCTCTTTTTCCATTTGGCCAATTCTGTTTTTTTTTAAAGTGTTGTTTTCTTCAGTGTATTTTTTTGGCCTCTTTTACCAAGCTGTTGATTATTTTTTCATATTTTTCTTCTGCTTTTGTTTCCTTAATTTTTCCTCTACTACTCTTATTTAATTTTGAAAGTAATTTTTTAGTTCTTCCATGACTTTTTGTTGTGCTTATGTCCAATACACATTTTTTTCTTTGAGGTATCACTTTGTAGGTACTTTGACTTCATTGTCTTCTTCAGAGTTTGTGTCTTGATCTTGCCTGTCACCATATTGGCTATTTATGGTCAGATTCCTTTTTGCTGTTTTTTGCTTATTTTTCTACTCTGTTTCTTTATTTGTAACTTTATGTTGATGTTGTACTCTGTTGGGATGGGGGGAGAATGTTCTGTCTTACTCTTCAAGCTTTTTTCCCCACTGTTGTTTTCAGAGCTAGTTCTAGGATTTTGAAGTTTTCAGTGCTTCCAGAGTGTTGTGATCTGGGGAGAGGTGTGGTTACTGCTCCCTTGATCTGCAGTTTTGTCCTTCCACAAGAAGGGCCCCCTTTCCCTTGGGACTGGAAGTGATACTGCCCCACAGGGCTTCCATTCCCTCCTGATGTAAAGTGCTCCTGTAAAGGCAGTGGAGTTGCCAAATAGCATCTGATAGTACAGGGGTACAAACAGCTAGTACAGGGGTACCCTATAGTCTCTTTCTGACCAGTTGCCGGGTCCTCTTTCCATCTCTCACTTGACAGCTCCTGAAGCTATTGCTGCTTCTATCACAACTGCTTAGTCCCACCACTGGTATTTCATCCACCTGGACTCCAGGCCAGCCTCTTTGCTTGTGTTACAGATCCCTCTTTTTGACCCAAATTGTCTTGGACTGGAAGAGTGTGTCACTCTGGCCTTTTGTTGACTCTGCCATTCCAGAATTCTATTTGAGCCATTCTTTCTTTTTTTTTTTTTTTTGCTTTTTGGAGGGCAGTTGGGGTTAAGTGACTTGACCAAGGTCACACGGCTAGTTTTTGTGTTAAGTGTCTGAGGCCGGATTTGAACTCAGGTACTCCTGACTCCAGGGCCGGTGCTCTACTCACTGCGCCACCTAGCCGCCCCTGAGCCATTATTTCAAAGTTGTTTGGAGGGGAAGGTTGAGAGATCTCAGCTGAGTGCTTCTCTCCTCCACCTTCTTGGCTCTGCCCTCCTTTCTTTGGCCTTCTTAATAATTATTCAGTCTATATTTGAAATTTTTCTGAAGTATGTATGAGCTGAGCAGCTTGCAGTAAGTCTTCTCTCTTGCCCAGAAGTCCTTGTAGATCTTTTAATATTTAATGCATGCTATCATAACTCTTGTTTTGACCATCTGTTAATTATTTTCTCTTGCAATAATAATAATAGTTAGCAATTATGTATTACTTTAAGTTTTGTAAAGTGCTTTACACGTGTTATCTCATTTGACTCTTATAGTTCTGTGAGGGAGGTGCCATTATTATCCTCATTTTGCAGATAAGGAAAAAAGCTGAAGGAAGTTGAGTGACTTGCCTAGGTTCACTTAGCTAGTTAGAGGCAGGATTTGAATTCAGGTTGTGTGAGATGAAAGAGTTCAGAGTCTGAATCTGAGGTCAGGAAAAAGTCTTTATTCTTTCTCATGAAAAAGGACTCCTGCCCCTGTTGCTCACATGGCATCTGCAGGGAGAGAGCAACAGGTAGAAACCAGCCCATGGTTATATAATCTTCTAATGCAGAAACCCAACACCCCCAACTGGCCTTCACTCTTATTGGTAGGGAGACTGGCCCACAACCCAAGGATGGGAATCTATCTCTGAGACAAAGGACCTGGAAACATGTGGGTGTTCAATGAAAAGCCGAGGTTCCTTATTTGGCATATCTTGTGCTGAGGTGGCACTGGGGAGGGTCTCCATTGCTCTAAGCCCTAGATTCCTGGAATGTCAGGTGACCTCTAACCTAGGTCTAGTGAATACTAAAACCATTCTAGATTTGATTTTTCAGAAAGGGGAAACTTCACTATAAATTAACCCTCACAAAGTCTTCTTGACTCCAAGTCTAGCATTCTTTACAATATGCTAACCAGCTGCTTCAAGAATAAATGCATGTCCTTATGTGATATAATTTACATTATTTTTTGCTGCAAGTCATTGTTACTAATATGCTATAGCCTATTTACATCCATCATAAGTTTTTCCAATGCCTTTAGTTTAGTTGCAATTTTGAGTCTTCTATTTGATGACTTATAGCCATGTGACATCACTGGGTTGGTATTGTGATGTTGAAAGATGGGCTTTTGTGGCAGAGAATAGCTTGGAATCTCTTCATCTCTCAGATGCAATACGCTCAGTTCACTTCTTTAGTTTGGGGTCTTATTTGTTCACTTTTAGTGTACGTTGAGGTATATGCACTTAGGGAATAACTTGGTGGGCTGTTTTTCCAGTTGCATGTCGAAATCTAGGTAATATGGATTCTTCATCCATTTGGTTTTTCCTTTACAGCTAGTTAGGCTGATCTCTTGAGTGACTACAGGCGTTATTGAGATGGCCTGTAATGTTCTGGAGCTTAATGCATTTAGCACAATTCCTTCCATGTGCTAGAGTCTCAGTAGGGCCATCATCATCGATGAGGATAATTCCATTTCCATTTGTATATCACAGGGGGAATTCTTCATGATTGTGCTAACATTTTTGTTGAGTATTTGTCTTTGTATTTCCCATCTCATAATAATCAGAGCATCACTGAACAATTTATTTCTTATTGCATTACTCAGAATCTTGCATGATCTTAACATATGCATGGGAGACAGCTTGTTGGAGAACACCTTTTAAGATAATTTTTTGCTTTATCAAGTCAAATACTTTTTGTAATCAAAAGCTAGAAAACCCAGCAGGGTATTGCATTTTCTCTTAGTTGTATAGCTCTAAATACGCAGTCTCTTGTGGAAAAATCATCTGAAAGTTTGCCAGTTTTCTTTTTGTGTTTTTATTAGTGTTACCCTGACACATGAATAGCCCATTTCTGTAAATGTTTTATAGAGATAAGAAATTAGGCTTATGGGTCAGTAGCCGCTGATGTTTTTTATTTGCCTTTTTAGTATTTGAGGGTCTGCTATTTGTCAGGCACTGTGCTAAGTATTTATTAGAGATTCAAAGACAAAACGGAAACAGTTCCTGACCTCAGTATGTTTATATTCTATTGGGAGGAAATCACCACACACATTAGTATATATAAAATAAATACAAAGTACTTTTTTTGTGGAGATTATTGATAATTTAAGGAGCTTGGGAAAGGTCTTTTGTAGGAGTAATACTCTGATCTTTTCCAGTCTTTGGAATTCTCTCTTTTTTTGTGAAATTTTGAAGACTTAGTTTTTAAGATTACATTGCTTCCTGCACTGATTTCTTCTCTCAGATCTAGCTGAGAGCTCCCTGCTTTTGAATCCAGATTCCAGCAGGAGCTGGGACCATGGAAGAGGAACCATGGAAGCTGAGAGCCAGCTTCGAGTCAAGATGAAAAGACCTCTTCATGGGTACCTGATGCTGAGAAGTTTATGATTTCCTGTGACCTAGGGGTAGAGAACTTTGACCTTTGTACTTTGTGTTCCTTAAGGAGGTTTGCTTCTTAAGGATGATTGAGTTAATTTTTAATCATTACTAAATTATTGTACTTTGTTTAAAACTGTGTGACCACTTTGGTGAAAACTCTGTGGCCACTTTAGTGATAACTTGTTGTGTCATAACATTGTGAATGCTATACTTTGATTTCTGTGAATATTTTGCCCTAATTTACTGCTGAATAAATGGAGGGTTCGCTACAGTTTTTAATCAGAACCTTGAAGCTGTTCACAGCAGCAGTTCTCTGAAAAGCTGCTCATGCTTGACTATGCATCATCTTTCCTTACTTCATCTTCTTAAAATGCAGCTTTTATTTGGGGACTGGAGTATTAGAATTTGAATGCAGCAGTTCTACTTTTAATGATTTTTTTTTTCATTTTTGGCCTTTTTTGGTATACCCAGTGTTTAGCACAGTGACTGGCACATAGTAGGTGCTTAAAAATGCTTATGGATTTGATGGGAATATAGAATTGCTGGCAGATGTGTTCCATTTTGTGTTTATATCTTATTCCCCTTCTATTTTCCTCTGTAAATGCTTTTTGGATAATTTTGCTATTTGGATTTCAGTGCCACACTTTCTGCTCGCTGGTTTTCCACTCTACTGCTTTGTGAAATAATTCTGTTAGTATCATAGATTTAGAGCTGGAGGGGTCTGAGAGTTCTAGAGCTCATCCAGTCCAACTTCCTTATTTGACAATTTAGGAAATTTAAGACTCAGAGAGATTAAATGATTTGCCTCAGGTCTCACCTGGTCAGTAGTAGAGCTAGGATTCAAGCACAGATTCTATAACTTTAAGTCCTGGGCTTTTCCCACCATACTCTGTCATCCATCACTCTCCTCCATAATATTTTGCACAGGAGCTTATCTTTTAAACTAGTTTGCATTCCATTTGGCAAGGAAATTGAATTTACTGCCCAAGGTGGTTTCAAGACTCCTGGCTTTCTCAGTATGGAGAATGTTTTGTATAAATTGTGTGTTTAGACCTGTGAAATCATTGATGTGAACTCCTGGTGAGGAGACTCCCTGGGGCATTGAGAGGTTAAATGACTGGCCCAGGGTTACAAGACCAGCGTGTCAGAGGCAGGACTTGAACTCACTGTTTCCTGACTCAGGGTTCTTTACTCACTATTCCATGCTGGGTTTTTTTTTTTCAGTTAAATTTCTAATCATGATAATTAGAGTGAATTTCTTTATTTTGTTTCCAGTTTTCGATTTCCATCTTTCTGTCTCAACAGCTTATTTAAATAAGGCTATCATAACTGAATGCAGCTTTCTTTTAATTTAGTATTGATTTTTCACCTTTTACTCTAACCATTTAATGATCTGACTGCAAATAGTATCTGGTTTTGAAATTACACCTGGGTTAGTTCGTATTTTTTTCTTTATAATTTGTAATTTTATATACATACATACATACACACATATATGTATGTATGTATGTGGTTTGAAAGCTAGTCCATTAACTTAATACAGCAGGACATATATAATATAATAGATATGGACAGTGAATTGGGCCTTGAATTTATAGCAAGAAGATTGCTGCCCAGATTACATTTGGGAAATTGCACATTTATTTTAACAGTCCCGATCTGTTTCCCAACACAAAAGTCCCATCTTTTTAGAGCATTCATTCTAATTGATTCTGTATGGTTGTAAATCTTACAATATCACCATCTCTAAGGAATCAAAGTTGTGGATGACCCAAAGTTCACTGAGAGACTTACTGTAGTTGGAGGTGGGCTGAAGCATATTTTCAGTGATGACACATGTTAAAATTGGCATAAGTACGTCATTCAGGAAATGGATGATCAGAAAAAGGGAGTGAGCCGGTCATAAGAAACATCATGGTTTGGTGGATAGAGTATTGAACTTGGAATGTGGAATCCTAGACCCAAATCCTGCTTGAAACTCCTATTTGCTGTGAAAGACTATAGGCAAGTCATTTAGCATGTCATAGCTTCAGTCTCCTAGATATAAAATGGGTATATTTCAGAGCTGAAGGGGACTTTAGGGCTCAGCTAGTCCAACTTCCTCATTTAACAGTTTGACAATATGTTGAATTACCTAAATAACAGTTGTGAGGGATGCACTTTGCAAACCTTAAAGTGTTATATAAATGTGAATGATTACAGCGATGTTTGATGGTGTTGCAAGATTAAGGCACTAACAGATGGAAAGCCTGAGTACTGACACTGATAAAATAAAAATAAATGGAGGTAGAAGAAGGTTTCTGGTGTATTGAGTAGATCCTCTCTAGTGGATCTATGGGAGAACATGGGCATGTATCATACAGGATGAAAAGACCTAGGTGGGTTGTGATCTGTGATGGAGGGATGAGATCTCAGGTCCGCAGGAGCATTTAAGATAGAGTCAGTTTCATTTTTTTGTGCTTTTCAGAGTTCTGTGTCTAGTACCTTTCAATTCTATTCTTTTTTAACTAGTATTTTATTTTTTCCAGTTATATATAAAGACAATTTTTAACATTCTTTTCAAAAAAAATTTTGTATTCCAAATTTTCTTTACTTCTCTCCCC
>CM053598.1:40808999-40854274 GCA_028646575.1 Pseudocheirus occidentalis | reverse complement strand
CCAGCCCCTGTATATCTTGACTCCTAGTTGCAGGTATTGCAGAGCTTTAAATTCTAGATGCTTTTGGTTCCTCCATTGTCACCCACCCCCGCTGGAAGGACAACCAATTCAATACAGGCTTTGTAGGTGTGATTATACAGGACATCTTCATAGTGGACATATTGTGACAGTGATCATATGTCCCTTCTAGGTTGTTCTATTCTTAAAGAAAGTATTCATGATATACAAGATTTGATGCTTCTTAGTCTTTTACTTTCTTTTTTTTACTTCAGCCCAAATCTCTCTTTCCTTGTACTATTCTTAAACTTTGAAATCAACAAGAATGAAATTATATCTTGAATTGGTTTGGTGTAACTCATCAATTTCTTTTTAGAATTTCTCAACATCTTCCTTTTGGTAAATAAGGTAGAATTCTCTTTGTGGTGGCATTTTAGCTTTTGCTTATCATTAACACTAACTCAAAATGATCAAGTATCTTAGGAAATAGTTTTTTTTTACCTTTGATTGTGTAATGGGAGAAACCAATTCTACCAAAAGTATTCACAGAAGAGAACCTGTGAGTGGCCCTTCCAGTTAAAAGACTACAACTTTGCCTGACAACCTAGATATGTTTTGGTTTGTCCAGTGGTCAAAAGATTGATACACTGGAAAAGTTCTTACATTTAAAGTACGAATAGTTAAAAAAATTAATGTTTGTAGCTAGTTTAAAAGCTTTGTTACTCTTCAACCTCTTGTCCTTCCCTCCGTTTCTATCATTGCATCCTTGTCATTGCAGATTGAGATAAATCCACAGCAGATTGAAGGGAGGAATTTATGTATTTTTATTTGTTTCATGGGTTACTACATCAGTTTTTCATGTGACTAATCTGGATATTTCTAATTGATTTATTTTATGTTGATTTTTTAGAATTATGTACTTTTCTAAGATTTCCATAACATGTACAGCCAATTACTTGGACTGTTAAATGCATTATAATGTAATTGTAGCACTATTTTTGGGACCGTGCTTTGGAATGAAAAGGCTTTTTATAGTAAGGTCTTTTAGTACTTCCTCATCCCCAGGATAAAACTGCCTTTTGCCAAACTCTATTCTGTGTGAAATAATGATAAAAACTTCTAATGAATAAGTATACTTATCGGGTACTAATCTATCATACTTTAGGCCCCATGGAGAATACAAGAACATAAAATACATTTCTGCCATTAAGGAGATTATTTTCTGTATGGGAAAATACAACAAATGTGAAAAGTCAAACTACTTTCAAGACAGTATGAAAAGTACTTAATGAGTGGTAGTGACAACATTTATCTAGGAGAGATGAGAGAGGTCACTACGACCAGGGGTAATTAAAGAAAGCATCACAATGTCAGTTGCATTTCTTTGACCTAAGAGAAAGAAAGAAATTTAGCTTAACAGGTAACAACATAAGCAAAAATGTATAGATAGGATAATAAAAGATGTATTTGGAAAGCCATGAGTAGACCAATATGACTGGAAAAGTTTGTATTGTGGAATAGTGAGAGACTAGACTAGAATGGTAGTTTGGGTCTAGATTGTAGAGAATACCTTGAATATTTACCCTCATGGGGCCAGTCAATATATACTTCTTCTCAAAGGATATACTATCAGTTTTGGGGAAATGTGCTATAAGATTATCAGTCCTTGGCCCAAAACAGACAAAACTTTCAATCATCTTCCTAAGAAACAGACTCAAGTATGCCCTGACTGGAGATGAAGTAAAGAAGATCTGCATGCAGCGATTCATCAAGATTGATGGCAAGGTCCGCACTGATAACCCTGCTGGCTTTATGGATGTCATTAGCATTGAGAAGATGGGAGAACATTTCCGTCTGGTTTATGACACAAAGGGACGCTTTGCCGTTCATCGTATTACAGCTGAGGAGGCTAAATATAAATTGTGCAAAGTGAGGAAAATTTTTGTGGGTACTAAAGGTATTCCCCATCTGGTGACCCATGATGCCCGTACTATCCGTTACCCAGATCCTCTCATTAAAGTGAATGACACAGTGCAGATTGATTTAGAAGCTGGCAAGATCACTGATTTTATCAAGTTTGACACTGGTAACCTGTGTATGGTAACCGGTGGAGCTAACTTGGGTCGAATTGGTGTGATTACAAACAGGGAGAAACATCCTGGCTCTTTTGATGTTGTCCATGTAAAAGATGCCAATGGCAATAGTTTTGCCACCAGGCTCTCTAACATTTTTGTTATTGGCAAAGGTAAGCCTTGGATCTCTCTTCCCCAAGGAAAGGGTATCCGCCTTACAATTGCTGAAGAGAGAGACAAGAGATTGGCAGCTAAGCAGAGCGGTGGCTGAACGAATATAGATAAGGATTTGTAGGGTTTCAATCGAATTGAGATGTTTAACGGAAAATGTGATTACCCTACAAAATACACAAAACAAATAGGTAGCCAAACAATTTGGTCTTTTCAAATGAAATTGAACAAGCCATAAATGCCTTTCTCTTCTTTCCTTGGGTTAGGGTACTGTGGGTATGAATGTTGCATAAAATGTTAGAAAATGTAGCTGTAATGGCTTTGCTTAACTGCTTTTCTTTGTTACATGGGACGGCTCACTCATTGGAAGATGGGGAGAAGACATATCCCAAAATGGCTGATGTGAAAACAAAAGATATCAATAAAACTTCAAAAAAAAAAAAAAGAGTGCTATCTTTCTTATTTTAGCTCGATCTATTTTAAGACCATCCTTTTCACAATGGTTATCTTTTGTTTACCCTTAAACCTTCCTACCCCCTTGTCCTTTTCCTTAATTTTGCAGTTTTGCTTATTCATTTTTCTTTTTTGCTTTTATTTATTCAGTTCTTCCTCTCTTTCCTCCCTTTCAGTTAAATAGTCAAATAGTATCATTCTTTCTCTCTTCCCCTTCAGCTTTTTTTTATGTTTTAAAAATTACATTTTCTGAACTTTTTTCTAAAAAAAAAAAAAGGATTTGCCTTATTTTATCTTCATTATTTATCTTCCCTTTCTGTCTGTTCTAAAATTTTATTCTTTTGCTTCATGGCCCATATACTTATTTAGTCCTTTGGCATCTGTATTTCTCTTGGCATTAAAGCTTCTAAGGTACTTCTTTTGGATTCCTTCTTCTGAACAGTAGCTATGTTATTGCCATATAGATCTTGCCCCCTGACTCCCTTTTTCCTTTTGTACTTCACTCCTAGAAATAACAATTCCTGTAGATGGTAAAGAGAATATTGCTTCTTGGTAGGAATTTTCCTGTGACCTGGATTGTGTATTATTGACTTTTGCCCTGAGCAGACTGAGTTGGAATAAGCTATACTATCCTTTAAAAAATAAAACAAAAAAAAATGTGAAGATGGGGAAAAGGTTTGTATTCACACAGTTTCTTAAAGATTTAATTGTCTCTGTGTAGAGCCCATGGAGTGTGCAGAAGAACTCAGTGATTCATGTGTGGTGGAGCAGACAGAAAGAGGCTTCCAGTGTGCAGTGGCTGTACCTAGTCCACTGTTCAAGTAAGTTCATTTAGTTTTGTGTTGCTCAGAGGAAACATGGCAGAAAGTAGAACTGTGATTCTTCTCTGTTCATTTCATCTGAAATACTTCATGGCTAATTATGTTTTAGTGTACCTGTATTCTTTGTTCTGGGAGTGAGCCTGCCATCAGATGAGCAAAACTGACCAATAACCAATTACCATCATTTTTTCTAATGCAGACTTATTCATAATTATGTAAACATCTCTCCTGAACTCTGGGTAGTATGCTTTTCCCAAAACCATCTTCATAGATAACTTCTAATCTTTGTATAATAGTCACACTGATAAAACTATATGTGATACTAAAATATTTACTTTGCATATTAGTATTTTTGTAGATATAAATATAATTTGATATTCTAGAATGCCAAATAATTTGATATTTCCTTTTGTGAGGCAAGCGTCTTTCTAATTTTGAGCTTCCTCTAAACTAAATATCTTAGAAATAAAAGTAACTTTTTTTTTTTTTTTTTTTAGAAAATGAAAACTATCTAAGTCTTTTGACAGATTTCTTTCCTGATGTCATTCTTTGTGTGGTTGTTAACCCTGAAGCATAGGTTCCCAAAGTGGGTGATACCACCCCCAAGGGGCACTGGAACAAGGTGGGGGTTAGGGGAATGGGGGTGGTAGTTATTTCGGGTGCAATTAGGGGATGTTGAGTAAAAATAAGGGTTAACCTAATCTACTTGGGGGGGGTGCTGAGTAAATTTTTTTTTTTTTTAAAGGAGTAGTAGGCCAAATGAGTTTGCTGATCTCTGACTTAGATGTTCCTTTCTCTTCCATATGTTTAGTGGTTCTACCTTCTCTTGGACAAAGCCTATTTATATCATTGTTTTACCTCTTAAGTCTTTAGATAGATAGATTTAAGTCTTGGTAGAGAAAAGAATGTTGACAAATCTTTCTTTTGTAAATTCCAAAATGTCCAAACTATTACAATCTTCCTGGGAACATTGTATATTGCCTTGGTTCTGGGGACTTAAGGCAACACCATTTTGGGTGGCATTTTTGGGTATTTCCTTACTAGATTCATTATTAGACTCATCATATTCAGGGCTTTCTAGTAGGTGTTGAGAACACAAAGTAGTGTAAGAGTCTTTGTCCTCTTACGTCTCATAATTTAAATGGGGAGCTAGAAGGCCTACATAATTAGCTAATAATAAAGTAACTTAATAATAATAAATAGTAACATAAAAGCTAACAATACCAGGTGGCAAATCCTAGGAGACACATAAGTAGCACAGATTTTTTTTTTTGCTTTGTTTTGCTTTAACCTTACCATCATAGTAATAGCTAATATTTATATAGCGCTTACAATGTGTTAGGCACAGTGCTGAGGACTTTACCATTATTATATCTGTTGGTCTCCTCAGCAACCCTGGGAGTACAATTATTATCTCCATTTTGCAGATAAAGAAACTGAGGCAAACAAGTTAAGTGACTTGTCCAGAGTCATACAGCTGGTACACGTCTGAGGCCAGATTTGAACTAAAGTCTTCCTGACGCCAGGCCCAAGTCTCTGTCTACTGTGCCATCTCATTCCTTATGTTACAAACTAAACTAATTCTTTTACTGACATTTTATTTTTTTTATAATCCTTCATATGTTTGAGTTTCTTTCTGTTTTACTGTTTCATGCAACTTTGTTGTTGATATTTTTCTAGTTTCTGATATCTGGTATCTGTACTGACTTTCAGTAAATTAGAGGTTGGGATTGTAAAAGAAAATCTTACCATACCTTACTTACTCAGCTTCCTACGGCATACATGGAGAAGGCAAATAGCTCAGTAAAGGCATAAAAGGGGCCTATGAATGTGGTAAGGTGGGGTATACCTTCAAGAGTGACAATAATTGAATACAGGGTAATAATCTTGCTTTCTCATGTCTTTAAGGCTTATTTGAAATCTATGTATAGATTATTATGTTATATCATATCATACCTATTATAGACCTTTTGCCTCTTGTTGATTTTTTTTTTACTAATATACAGTTTAGGATGTTGAATAAAACTATATTTAATGACAGTTTTTCTGATTTGAAACATTTTAGCTATCTTGCAAACTTTTGAATTAGTTTCTAATCACTATTAAATTTTTCTTTATGTCGTAGATATATAATTGGGAAGAAAGGTGAGACCAGAAAGAAACTAGAAATGGAAACTCGAACTTCTATTAACATTCCTAAACCTGGAATGGAAGGAGAAATTGGTGAGATTTAGCATGCGTGTGTTAACAGTCATTCTCACTTTTGTGAATATGTGAAAATAAGGTACATCTAGGTAAATGTAGCTATATTCTTTTTTGTCGTTTTTAAAAATTAAAGATGTAAAAAATTAACAAAAATCTCTTTTCTCTCTTCCCTTAACCCTCATAGAGGAACAAAAGAAAAACCAAACTCTTGTAAGAAATAGTTAATAAATATGTAACACATATAGTCAAAACTAATTCAAGCATTGGACAAGTCCCCAAAACCTGTTTCAGTCTGTATCCTTAGTTCATTCCCTTTCTTTCAAAAGGTGAGTTTCATCATGTTTCATCATGGATCATCTGTATTCCTTGGCTGGTCATTGTGTTGATCAGAGTTCTTAAGGCTTTCACAACTGTTTTTGTCTTTACAGTGTTGTTATTTTCATATATAAAATTGTTCTTCAAGGTTAACTTACTCCATTCTGTCAGTTCATATGAGGCTTCCTAGGCTTCTCTGAGATTGTTCCTTTCATCAGTTTTTACAGCACAATATTATTTCATTTGTCCAGCCATTCCCCAGTTGATTTCTCCTTTAGTTTTCAGTTCTTTTTCATCACAAGAAAAAAACAGTACATTTTTGTATATATGAATCTTTTTCTTCTTTATTTAATCTTTTTGGGGATCTAGGCCTACTAGTGATATTACTGGCTCAAAGGATAAGCATAGTTTAGTAATTTTGGGGCATTTCAAAATTGTGGTCCAGAATAGCTGTAGCCATTCACAGCTCCAACAGTAGTGTACTAACGTACCTGTTTTTCTATATCTCTTCCAACATTTGTTTCTTTCCTATTTGGTCAGCTTTGCTAATCTGATGGTATGAAGTAGAACATCAAAGTCACTTTAATTTGCATTTCTCTATTACTGAATTGGAGGTTTTCTTTTACTTTTTAAAAAAATTTGACTTGATAGCTTTGATTTCTTCCTTAGAATACTACCTGTTTGTAACTTTTGACCATTTATCAAGTGGGAAATGGCTCTTATTTTTATAAATTTGAATCAGTTCTTTATATATCTTGGAAATGAAACCCTTATCAGAAACACTTGTGCAAAGATTCCACCCTCACCCCAGTTATCTGTTTCCCTTCTAATTTTAACTGCATTGGTTTTTCTTTGTTGTGCAAAAACTTTAAAATTTTATGTAATCAAAATTTTCTATTTTGTCTTCTGTGCTTCTTTGTCCCTTGTCTAACCATGAACTCTTCTCTTATACATAGAAAGGAAGGATAATTTCTTCCTTGCTCCTCTAATTTGTTTATGATGTCACTGTTAATAAATATCTAAGTCATGTATGCTTTTAGAGCTTATGCTGTGTGAGATATTGGTCTATAACTTGTTTCTGGTAGACTAATTTTTAGGTTTCCCCAGCAATTTTTAATCAGATATTTATTGCCTTGTTGGTTTTATTTCAGGTGCTGATATTTTGGGGTTGATCATGTATGAAGAGGCTATTGTGTCAATTTTCTTCTTTTATTGTTTGTATTCTTTGTTCGCTGATCAACCTCTGTTTCATAACCTACTAAATCATTTGGATAATTGCTGCTGTGTTTAAGATCTGATGCTTCTAAACCTCTTTCTTCCCACTTTTTTTCATTATTTTCCTTGAGTTCTTGAATTTTTTGTTTTTTTAGAGGATCTTTGTTATTATTTTTCCTAGCTCTCCAAAGTAATACTTTGGTAGTTTGAAGTCTCACTGAATTAATTTTTATTGTACTTACTTGACATATCTATGAAGAATTAATATTTCTCCAATTTTTCATTTGTATGAAGTGTTTTGTGGTTGTTTTCATGTTATCTTAGTATTGCCTGGTATTCTTCCCTCTGAGGGAGTCATCTTATTTAACAAATAATATATTTTTTATATTTTCATTTATTTATTTATTTGTTTGTTTTTAGTTTACAACATTCATTTCCACAGGATTTTGAGTTACAGATTTTCTCCCCATCTTTTGCCTACCTACCACCCAAAAACAGTGATTCCACTGAATACTCCCTCCCCAAATCTGTTCTTTCCTATATCCTCCCCCTTCCCTCCTCTCACTTTCCCATAGGGCAAGATGTATCTCCATACCCCAGTGCCTATATATCTTATTTATTTGCATGTAAAAATAATGATAATTTAAAAAAAATTTTTGATTTTAAAACTTTGAATTCCAGATTCTTGCCCTTCTTCCCTCAGCACCCATCCTTACTGGGAAGATAAGCAATTCAGTATAAATTCTACATGTGTAGTTACGCAAAACATTTCCATAGTGGATATTGTGAAAGACTGACTATATTTCCCTCCATCCTATCCTGCCCCCCACTTGTTCTATTTTCTCCTTTGACCTTGTCCCTTTACAAATGTGTGTGCTTCTAACTACCTTCCCCCAAATCTGCCCTCCCATCTGTCCCCTTCCCCCCCCTACTTTCCTATAGGGTAAGATATCCAATTTAGTGTGTATGTTTTTTCTTCCTTAAGCCAAATTCAATGATAGTAAGGTTGACCCATTCATTCCCTTTTGCCTTCCTGTTCTTCCCCTCTGTTGTAAGTTTTGTCTTGCCTCTTTTATATGAGATAATTTACCCTATTCTGTCTTTCCCTATCTCCTCTCATTATATTCCTCTCTCACCTCTTAATTTTATTTTTTAGATATCATCCCTTCAGCTGATCCTGTGCCCTCTGTGTATACATGTACACATATATACACACACTCACATATATATTTATATACACATATGCCCTCCTATATAAACATATATGTATGTATATATATGTATATACATTTATATTGCCATCAACTATCCTCAAACTGAGAAAAGTTTCGTAAGTTACAGTTATTGTTTTTCTGTGTAGAAATGTAAATAGTTCAACTTTAATAAGTTCCTTATGATTTCTTTTCCCTGTTTACCTTCTCATGCTTCTCTTGCTCCTTGTATTTGAATGTCAAATTTTCTATTCTGGTTTTTTCATCAAGAATGCTTGAAAGTCCTCTATTTCATTGAATAACCATATTTTCCCCTGAAACATTATACTGAATTTCAGGGCGGCTAGGTGGCACAGTGAATAGAGTACCAGTCCTGAAGTCAGGAGGACCTGAGTTCAAATCCGGCATCAGACACTTGACATACTTACTAGCCATATGACTTTGGGCAAGTCCCTTAACCTCAATTGCCCTCCAAAAAAAAAAAGCAATCCCCACCCCCGCCAAGAAAACAAACATTATACTCAGTTTTGCTGGGTAAGTGATTCTTGGTTTTAATCCTAGCTCCTTTGATCTCCAGAATTTAATATTCCAAGCCCTTTGATCCCTTAATGTAGAAGCTGCTAGATCTTGTGTTATCCTGATTGTGTTTACACAATATTCAAACTTTTTGGCTGCTTGTAATATTTTCTCCTTGGTCTGGGAACTCTGGAATTTAGCTATAATATTCCTAGGAGCTTTCTTTTTGGGATCTTTTTCAAGAGGTGATTGGTGAATTCTTTCAATTTCTATTTTGCCCTCTAGTTCTAAAATATCAGGGCAGTTTTCCTTGAGAATTTCTTGAAGGATGGTTTCTAGGTTCTTTTTTGATCATGGCTTTCAGGTAGTTCAATAATTTTTAAATTATCTCTCCTGGATCTATTTTCTAGGTCAGTGATTTTTCCAATGAGATATTTTACATTGCCTTCTGTTTTTTCATTTGTTTGGATCTGTTTAATAGTATCTTGATTTCTCATAAAGTCATTAGCTTCCATTTGCTCCAATCTAATTCTGAAGGAATTATTCTCTTCAGTGAGTTTTTGAAGTTCCTTTTCCATCTGGCAAATTTGGCTTTTTAAGGCATTCTTCTCCTCATGGCTTTTTGGGCCTCTGTTGCCATTTGAGTTAGTCTATTTTTTAAGGTCAGTCAGGTTATTGATTCTCTTTTCATGATTTTTTTGCATCATTCTCATTTCTTTTCCCAATTTTTCCTCCACTTCTCTTACTTTATTTTCAAAATCCTTCTTGAACCCCTCCATGGCCTGTAACCAGCTCTTATTTTTCTTGGAAGCTTTTGATGCAGGAGTTCTGACTTCATTGTCTTCCTCCTGTTCCATGATTTGATACTTTTTGTCCCCCCAAAAAGCAGTCTACAGTTTGATTGCTGTGCTTGCTTAGCTTCCTCTGCTTGTTCATGTTGCCACTCAGTTACTTGACTTTTGAGCTCTTTGCCACAGTAGAACTCTACTTACAAAGAGGAGATCTTTGTCCCAAATCACTGCGGTTTTCACAGCTGCCAGAGGTATTAGTTGGGTGCCCTCTCTGAAGCCCCCACAAGCTCTGGCCCACTGGCCATATACCCCAGGACCTCTACCCAAGACAATGAACCAGATGCAGGTAGGTTAAAGCAAGAGTAATTACTCTCTTAATGGTTGCTTGTTCCCCCTAAGATCTGCAGGCTAGGAGCTCTGGAAGCAGCCACATCTCTGAGGCTTCTCACCCTGGGGACAGGGGCCAGACCTCTACTCCCCTTTACTTTGTCTTTTGTATTTCTGGGTCGATAAATATGGAAACTGCCATAGCTGCTGGTGATTCACTCTCCTGAAGTCTGTTCCAGGCACTGCTGGTCAGGGCTGCCCTGGCTAATGTGGCTTGGCTCCCAGTGCTCTGTGACGGACGCTTTTTGTCCACCTGCCGGGCTGGCTTCAGTGGGAGATTTGTTTCTCTTTGCCACTTTGTGGGTCCTGTAGCTCTAAAATTTGTTTAGAATCATATTTTATAGGTATTTGAGGTTGTTGTGGGGAAGAGTTCACAGAATTTTCCTGTTTCTATGCCACCTTCTTGACTCTGCCACACAAATAGTATATTTTAAAGACAAAAAAAGAAAAAGAAAAAAACAGCACAACCTATCAATAGATTGAAAAAGTCTGAAAACATGTACAGTGTACAACACCTTTGCACTTCTCATCTCCCAAGAAAGAGTAGATTGGGAGAATTCTCTCATATCTCTTCTTTTGAGCTGTCATTGTTCTTTATAATTTTACAGTGTTCACTTTTCATTTGTTTTGTGTATATATATATGGTTGTTCTGTCCATGTATATTGTTGTCATTTTGTACATTGTTTTTTTGGCTCTGCTTACTGTACTCTACAGTGCATATATACGTGTGTGTGTGTACATATATATATATATACATACACATATATATGTGTAAAATCTTTCCATACTTCTCTAGTTTTATCACATTCATCATTTATTATAAGAGAGAAAGATTCCTTCATATTCATATATTGTAATTTGTTTAGCTGTTCCCCATTTGATGGACATCTACTTTGTTTCCAATTCTTTGCTATTTATTAAGTACCTATTATGTGCCAGATACTGTGCAAAGCACTTGGGGTATAAAAAGAGGCAAAAGACAGTCTCTACCCTCAAGGAGCTTACTACATGGGAGATACAACATGCAACAAATATATACAGAGCAAGCTTTATACAGGAGAAATAGGAAAAAATGAATAGAGGGAAGATATTAGAATTAAGAGGAATTGGGAAAGGTTTCCTGTAAAAGATGAGATTTTTACTTGGGACTTAAAAGGAAGTCAGAGAAGTCTGTGGGCAGAGTTGAGAAGGGAGAACATTCTAGCTCTGTGAAACAGCCAGAGAAAATGCCCAGAGCTGAGAGATGGAGTGTTTTGTTTGTGGAACAGCCAGGAGGCCAGTATTACTAGATTGAAAAGTATGTGTTGGGGACTAAGGTATAAGAAGACTGGAAAGGTATGAGGGGGCTAGGGTATTCTGGGTTTTTAATGTCAAATAGAGTATTTTCTGTTTCCTCTTGGAGGCAATAGGGAGCCATTGGAGTTTATGGAGTGATATGTTGGACCCGTGCCTTAGGAAAATCACTTTAGTGGCTGAATGGAGGATTTGATTGGAGTGGGGAAAGACTTAAGACACCCACTATTTTAATAATTCAGGTATTAAGTGATGAGAAACTGCACTAGAGTGGTAGCTGTATCAGAAGAGAGAAGAGGGTATATTTGAGAGATGCTGTAAGGTTGAAATCTACAGACCTTGGCAATAGACTGGAGGTAGAGAAGTGAGATGTAGTGAGAAGTTCAGGGTGAAGACTTCTAGGTTATGAGCCTGGGTGACTGGAATGATAGTGTTCTTGACAGTAATAGGAAACTTAGGAAGAGGGGAGGGTTTGGGAAGAAGTTCATTTTTGGACATATTGAGTTAATGTCTACCAGATGAACTGAATGGTAGATCTGGGAATCATTAGGAGCAGCTCATGAGATCACAAACCTGAATAGTGTAGAGAGAGAGCAGAAGGCCCAGGAGAGAGCCTTGGGGACAACCAAGGCTAGTGGATGTGACCAGGATGAAAATTCAGTAAAGGAGACTGAGGAGTGGTTAGAGAGGTAGGAGAACCAGGAGAGGGCAGCATCACAGAAACCTGGAGAAGAGAGTATCAAGGAGAAGAAGGGGATCAACATCGTTAAAGGCTGCAGAGAGGTAGGAAGGATGGATGGATGGATGAGGATTGAGTAAAGGTCATTGGATGGGAAATGAAGAGATTATTGGTAATTTTGGAGAGTGTAATTTCACTTAAATGATCAGAAAAGAAGCCAAACTAGAGATAAAGAAAAGAGTAGAGGAATGGAAGTGAAGGTACCACTTACAGACTAGCCTTCTCAAGTTGTATAGCCATAGTAATGAGGAGAGACAAGGGATTAGAGCTACATGGATTAAGTGAGGCAGGAGGTAAGCAACCAGTAGACAAGAAGGCACTGAGCTTTTCATGATGCTTTCAGTTGCTAAATTTTCTTTCCCTCTGGAAATTTAGTTTTTTCCTTATTTGTGTAAATGTCACAGTCCTTTCCTCTCCCAGTATTAGTTTTGCTGTTTAAGTTATTCTTGGTTGCCTTTTCAAATTTTGTGTTCTAAAATCTCTTCTTTCCCGTGGTGACTGCTAAATCATGTGTGATCCAGACTGTGGCTCCTCAGTATTTGAATGCTTCCTGACTGCTTGCATTGTTTTTTTCTTTGACTTGGAAGCTCTGAGTTTTGGCTATTACATTCTCGGAAGTTTTCTTTGTTTTTTTTTTTTTCCGGGAGGTGTCTTTTTTTTTTTTTTTCTTGCAATTTAAAGTTTTATATTTTATAAAAGAATGAGATGTAGAACAGGATGGATGCCACAGGGAAATTAATCTCTGTGCAAATGAAAAGTAAATGTTTTCTTCTCCACCTCAGTCAATACTTTTAAAGTGATGCCTTAGTTTACATTTACCCTAGAGGGTGAATGGTTTAAAATTACTAGCATAAAATTTTCAAGTCAAAGGGCATGTCAGAAAGTTGAGAAAAGAAGGTATAAAAAAAATAAGGTAATTATTAAGTACTTCAAAAATAGAACTTTGGAAAAGTTTCCATTTTCCCCTAAGGGAAAGTAGGCATTATAGTATCACCTTATTTCAGCCATTTTTTTAAACTTGCAAGCTAAAACCCATAATAGAAAAATTCACCAGATAATACACAGATACACTTTAAGAATTTTGTCATTTTTAAACACTAGACAATATACTGAACTAAAAATCCAATCATTCTGCACCGTCTCCCCATTTACTGTTTGTTTGGTCTGCCACTTAAAATTTGTGCTATAGTTTAATCATCCGGGAGGTGTCTTGATGGTTTCTATTTCCACTTTGCCCTCTGTTTTGAAGAGATATGGCAATTTTAAGATTTCTTGAAGCAGAGTGTCTAAACTCTTTTTGTTATGGCTTTCAAGTAGTACAGTTATTCTTAAGTGTTTTCTCCTTGTTCTGTTTTCAATTTCTTTTGCTATATGATATTTTGCATTTTATTCTATTTTTTTCATTCTTTTGACTTTAATACTTTTTGTCTCATAGATTATTATTCTCTTTGATCCATTCTAATTTCATAAGAGTTTGTTGTTCATTCAGGCAAGGTTTTGCAGCTTTTGCACCAAGCTATTTCCTTTCCAGTTCCTTCTTCCATAGCTCTCATTTCTTTTACAGTTTTTCCTTTTCATTCATTCATTTCACTTATAAAAAGGTTTTAAAACTAATTTCATTTCTTCCAAGAATTCTAGTTGAATTTATTTTGCTTGAACTGTGTCTTGAGCTATGTTTTGCTTTGAATCTTTGCTTGTAAATGTTTTAGAGTCATTCTTTTCTAGGATTGTGTCTTCAGTGTCCCTTTTACCATAATAGCTTTTTATGGTGAGATTTCTATTTTTGTTTGCTCGTTTTTGCAGCCTGCTTCCTGAATTAAGACTTTATGTTAGGGATAGACTCTGCCAGTTCTGTATGAAATGTCTGGGTTGTGTTTGTTGTTGCTTTCTTAGGATATTGAATGTTGTATTATTCCATTATCAGGGACCTGCAGGCTTTCAAAATGTACATTCCAAATGGTCTGATCCAAGGTAAATTCTGATCATTGTCCCATTACTTTGAGCTCTATAAATTCTTGAACTAGGTTGAGCTTGTTGTATTTGAAGTTTCAGTAGACTGCTATTGGATCCACTACTAATGAGCTGGAAAGTTCTGTTGGGGGGTGACACAGAATTTTCCTTTTGTAGACTTCCTTTTGATCTGGGGTTCCTACCCTGGATATTCTTCTGCAGACTTCAGACCTGGCTGGAAGCTGGAATTGAGACTGTGCTGTGCTCCTGGAGTCAGGGTCAGAACAACTACTTCTTACTTCTGAACATCCTCTTCTTTTGGTACAAGCCTTAGGCCCTGCAACCATTAATTATCTCAGAGTGCCACCTCTAGGTGTAGATCCTCTTGTTCACTCTGGATCTGTGATCCAGCACTGTGAAGTGAGCATCAAAGCTACCAGTTAGCATCTATTCCCAAATCTCCTCTTGGTCTGGTGCACAGTTTCTAGCTGTGTTGGAACTCTGTCTGCAATGTCCGTGACTACTCTTTGTCTCTCTATGCCTACTTGGGTTGGAAAAGTGCATTTCCTAGATCTGATTGGAGCAGTTTTGGCAGGAGGAGCTCACTTTTCATGCCACTCTGCCATCTTTCTACACTTGCCCTCTAGTTATTTTAGATGGAATTTCTCCTTTTATCTCTTCTTGCTGGGTTTTGTTGGTAATATACAGAATAGCTGACCTTTATGTGGATTTATTTTATATCCTACAACTTTGCTGAAGCTATTTCAGTTAATTTTTTAGTTGATTCTCTAGGTTTCTGTTAGTAAAATGTAATATTATCTGCAAAAGTGATAATTTTATTTTCTCTTTGCTTATGGTTATTCTTGTTTTTCTAATATTATGTCAGCAAAAGACTGATGATAATATACATCCTTGCTTTATTCCTGATCTTATTGAAAAGTTTTTTTTGATTATTATATATGAATGAAGCTTATTATGTGGAGGAATTGAGAGATAAGAGGCATTTTAATGCCACAATGATGGGGCTGATGAATATAGCTTAGATATATATATATAGCTGAATATGAATGAATAGATGAATGTAGATGAATATAGCTTATTATGTTAAGAAAAGGTGTCTTGATTGTGATTATATTCTTTTTTTAGAAGGCCATGGCCATAGCTTTTTCCTTATTTAATATATTTTCCCAATTACATGTAAAAACAGTTTTATCATTTTTTTAAATCTTGAGTTCCAAATTCTCTTCCTCCCTCCCCCTAATTAAGAAAGCAAGCAATTTGACATAGGTTATACATGTGTAGTCATGCAAAGCACATTTTTATGCAAGTCATTCTATGAAAGAAAACTTAGACAAAAAGAACCTAAGAAAAATAAAGAAAGTAAGGAAAAAGTATCTTTGATCTGCATTCATGCTCTACCAGTTCTTTTTCTGGAGTTGGACAGCACCTTTCATCATAAATCCTACAGAATTGTTATTGATCATTGTATTGCTGAGAATAGCTAAGTAGATGAAGATACAGTTAGCTCTTACTATGTGCAATGACCTCCTGGTTCTGCTCATTTCACTTTGTATCAGTTCATCTAAGTCTTGATTGTGATTATATTCTTAAAAGGTGTCTAGAATCAGTTGATTTCATCTCAGTGTCACTAGCCTCTTCCAAATGTGAAAAGTTTATAGGTACATTGCTTATATTTTGGTAATATATCTTAGCTTTAGTTTCTCTTTAAAGAAACACTACCAGAATCAGGTTCCCAGGTCTCCTTGCATTTTATATTTCTGTTATGTTTTAGCAGCTTGAAATTAAGTATGTAAATTGATTTCTGTCATAGCTAGACAGACCCAGTGGGGTCAGTAGATTTGAATTGGCATATATCTCTTTCCATGAATATTCTCTTAAGTTTATTACTCTCAAGTTGAGGAGCAGATAGTAAAATGTCATAATAGTGATGACTCAAATAACATAATCTGACTATAATAGTTCACACAAAAATTCTGCTAGAAATATGTTTGTATGTGTAGATCCTTTGACTTTTTGGGAGTATGTGTCTAGTATTGGTATTAGTGGTTCAAAAGTCATATCAATGACTTTGGAATTATATTTCCAAATTGTTTCCTAGAATAGTTGAAACAATTAGCTCCACCATCGTGGCATTAATATGCCTCTTATCTCTCAATTCCTCCAGCAGTAGTCATTTTTATGGTCACAGTTGCCAATCTGATTTGATAGA
This sequence comes from Pseudocheirus occidentalis, assembly GCA_028646575.1. NCBI lineage: Eukaryota > Metazoa > Chordata > Mammalia > Diprotodontia > Pseudocheiridae > Pseudocheirus > Pseudocheirus occidentalis. The sequence goes on along the minus strand of CM053598.1, from coordinate 40,837,907 downwards.
GTTTGATTGGTTTTGATAGAGAACCTTAATGCTGTTTTAATTTACTTTTATTTCTCTTACTTGGGGAATTTTTTCATATGATTATTGATAGCTTACATTTCTCCTTTTGAGAATTGTATCTTTATTGTGACAGCTAGGTGGTGAAGTGGATAGAATGCTGGTCATGGGGCAGACCTTAGTTTAAATCCTGCTTCACACACTTTACTATCTGTGTTATCCTGAGTCAGTCACATTGCCTCGGATTCCTCATCTGTAAAATGGGGAAAATAACAAGACCAACTTGCTATCTGCTCTTCTAAAGTAATGTATAAAACAAGGTATTAGTTGGGTGGGTGGGTGATCAGTAAAGGCTTCCTATAGGAGTTGATGAAATGCCCCTGTGCATTAGCACACACCATCCCCCCATAGCTGCAAAGCGACTTCTGACCTCTTGACTTTCAGAATCCTTCTCTTCCTTCCAAGCTCAGTCTACATGCCACTTCTTCCATGAAGCCTTCCCTGATTTCCCCCAGCTTCTAGTGTTTTTTGCTCCCCAAATTACTTTATATTACTTACCTTGTACATATTGCATCACCCAGTCAAATATAAGCTTCTTGAGGGAACTGTTTTGTTTCTTTCTGTCCCTGTATCTCTAGTGCCTAGCACAAAACTCTATGCTTCATGTCATCACATACTCTTAATTCAGCACAATATTTTAATGTTTTCTCTTTTCAGGTAAAGTAGAATTAAAAAATGAATGCCTTGCTAATTTTTGTTCTAGATCTATAGATTAGATAAAAACTTTAAATTTCATATTTTGGAATATATAGCCATCTTGATTTTTTGTTTCACATAATGATAATATAATGAATTTATTTTAATTTTATGCATATTGACCAAATTCCAGATTTCCAGAATTTTGCAGAGGTCCTTGGAACATTTCCTTCCTTTTTATCTTGATCTTATCCCTATTCTAATGATTACTGTTTTGTAGACTGAATGATTGCCCTATGTTCTATCACTATACTGGGAATTTTGCAGTTTTGTATTCTAATATTATTCCTTGATGAAGCATATGTTGTTATTTAGTTGTATCTAACTCTTTGTGACCTTATGGAACACACTGTCCTTGTGGTTTTCTTGCCATTTCCTTTTCTAGTTGATTAGGGCAAACAGAGTTCGAGTGACTTGCCCTAGGTCACACATTAGTAAGTGTTTGAGGCTGGATTTGAATTTGTGTTTTCCTGACTCCTGGTCTAGTGCTCTGTCCACTGAGCCATCACCTTGCTGGTTACAGTAGCATAAGAAGTTTTTAATGGCTTAGTTTATTTTTAATTTTTGTTTTATTGATGCTTTTTGTTTTCATATCACATTTAATTCCTTCTTTTTCCTTACTTTTTTTTTTTTGAGGGGAGAGGGCTGGGCAATTGGGGTTAAGGGACTTGCCCAATGTCACATGGCTAGTAAGTGCTAAGTGTCTGAAGTCAGATTTGAACTCAGGTCCTCCCGACTCCAGGGCCGGGGCTCTGTTCATTGCGCCACCTAGCTGCCCCCCCCCCCTTTCCCTTACTTTTGTAATGAGATTGATTGGAAAAGGAAAAAAAATGGTTCAGCAAAACCAGAGAGCATATTGACTAAATCAGACTGCATATACATCACCCAACATGCATAGCCTTCACTTTGGCAATGAGGAGAGGGAGGTATATTTTCTTAGCTCTCTTCTATTGCCAAACTTGGTCATTGTGTAGAGTTTTCTTTATTGTTATTTCTGTTACATTGTTGTAATTACAAAAATTATTTTTCTAGTTCTGCTTATTTCACTTAGTAGCAGTCAATTTTAAGTCATTTCTCTACATTATCCATATTTAATATTTCTTATTATACAGTAATCTTCTATTATATTAATGCATCACCATTTGCTTAGCTATAATCCAGTCAGTGACTCCTTTCCTTCTAGTTATTTGGTGCCACAAAAAAATGCCATAATTGATATTTTTGTTTATGTGAAACTTCTTTATTTGTCTTTGACTTCCTAGGAGTATATGCCTAATGATAGGATATCTGGATCAAAGGATATGAATATTTTAGTTCATTTTGGGGAGAGGGGAGACATAATTTCAAATTTCTTTTCAGAATAGTCACATCAATTCACCAAGCGTATTAGATTTCTTCTATCCCTTCAAACGTGGAGTATTTCCATCTTTAATAATTTGCTATGGAGATGAAACTCCAGTGTTGTTTTCTTGTGCATTTCTTTTTGTCAGTTATTTGGAGCAATTTTGTCACATAGTTGTGATAGTTTTCAAATCTTCTTTTGAAAACTATTCATATACTTTGACTGTTTATATATTGGGAAATAGCTATTGATTTTACGTATTTGTGTAAAATTTCTGTGTGATTTGTATATCAGACTTTTTTAGATATAGTTTATGCAAAGTTTTTTTGTTTCTTCACAACAAAATGGGCATTAATTTTAGTTTTGTATCCCAGGATATTTTGAGAATAAAGAGGCAATGTTTCTGTTATTAACTGACTCAGGTAAATGTGCTAGAATAAGTACATGAAATTGTTTCTCATATCTTAATTGAGTATGTTCTAAATATCTGTAAAGAAAGGAAAATATTTCTTTAAAACATATGAGTACTTACTCATTTAATACTTTTAATATTCTTCCTTTTTATTGAGATCCCTCATTTCATCTGTATGTGGAAATCTCTGCCACTTTTCTGAAACTCAGAGTTTTAGAAACAAACCTGCTGGGAAACAATTTTTACAGCCAATGTTTCTGATAAAGCCCTCATTTCTCAAATATATAGAGAACTAAGTCAAATTTATAAGAATACATGTCATTTCCAAATTGATAAAAGATCAAAGGATATGAACAGGCAGTTTTCAGAGGGAGACATTAAAACTATCTATAGTCATATGAAAAAATGCTCTAAATCACTATTGATTAGAGAAAGGCAAATCAAAACAACTCTGAGGTACACATCACACCTGTCAGATTGGCTAACATAACAAACAGGAAAATGATAAATGTTGGAGAAGATGTGGGAAAATTGGAACACTAATACATTGTTGGTGGAGTTGTGAACTGATCCAACCATTCTGGAGAGCAATCTGGAACCATGCCCTAAGCGCTATAAACCTGGCATACTCTTTGACCCAAAAGTACCACTTCTAGGGCTATATCCTAAAGAAATTATACAAATGGGAAAAGTACCCAGAAATAAAAATATTTATAGTAGCTCTTTTTGTGGTGACCAAGAACTAGAAATTGAGGCGATGTCCATCAATTGGGGAATGGCTAAACAAGTTGTGGTATATGAATGTAATGGAATACTATTGTGCTATAAGAAATGTTGAGCAGGCAGACTTCAGGAAAACCTGGAAAAAGCTTATATGAACTGATGCTGAATGGAATGAACAGAACCAGGAGAGTACTCTGCCCTGTAATAGCCACAGTGTGTTATGACTGACTGATAGACTTAGCTCTTCTCAGTAATGCAAGGATCTAAGACAACTCCTAAAGGCTTATGATAGAAAATGCTGTCAACATCCAGAGAAAGAAGTTTGGAGTCTAAATGCAGATGGAAGCATACTACTTGTTCCCTTTTTTGTTGTTTTGTTTTATTTATTCTTTCTCATGATTTCTCCCATTAGTTCTAACTCTTCTTTGCATCATGACTAATGTGAAAATATGTTTAATATGAATGTGTAAATAGAGCCTATGTCAGATTGCATGCCCTCTTGGGGAGGAGAGAGGGGTGAGGAGAAGAAAATTTTAAAACTCAAAATCTTACAGAAGTGAATGTTGAAAACTAAAAATAAATAAATTATTTAAAAACAAACAAACAAACAACCTCCCCCGGCCCCCCCCCCCCAAGTAACATGCATCTGTCTCAGAGAGGTGAAGCCACTTGCCCTGCTCACGCAGGTATGTGGTATGTGGTATGTGGCTGAGGTGTGGTTTGGATACAGGTCTTCTTTTCTGGTTGACCTTTCATCTACTTCATCACACATCTTCCTGCATGGCTTAATGTTCTTTATCATGTCTTCATTCAGAGTGTAGCATGGTAGATAGAGAACTGACCTTGAATCCAAGAAGACCTGAGTTCAAGGCTGGCTTCTGACTCATGCTGCCTGTGTGACCTGGATGTATCACTTATTCTCTCAGTGCCCTGGGCAGCTAAGACTCAGTTACCAGCATTGGTGGAGGGAGTGTGCTACACTAGTGAAATCCTAGCTCCAGCCCCTACCTTTATCTCTATCTCTGTCCTTTAATCAGGGTATTCTTATCATTAAGCCTTTAAAAATGGTACCTGGGATCTGTCTGCTGGATTATTGATTTAAGTGTTCACAATTCGTCTTTCTTCCTTTAGATTTTCTTCCTTACCAATCTATGCAAGTTGTGGAGCCAGGAGGGTTCTGGGTACCATATGCTTAAACAATGGCTCTGACCTATTCATCTTGCTATATCAAAAAAAGTATTCCAATGTTTTCTGACTTCTGTGCACTTTTCTACCTAACCATGTCTCAGAGATATTTTTTGTAATGTCACTTTTCTTAGGTTGATTTTGTTAAGTCTTCTTACCCATGACACTGTTGCTATCCTAAATTCTCTGAACAGGTGAATAATATTAGAAAGAGGGGGGCTTGTTAATTAGTTTTAGCTGCATATCACTACAGTCAGATAATGTATATTTTATACATCCTAGGATAGTTCATTTAAAAATCCCTCTAATTGCAGATATTGTGATGTAATCAGAAAGACCTGAATTCAAATTCTGCCTTGCATTCTTACTAACTGTGCAACCCTGGACAAGTCATTTATTCTTTTAGTCTCTGTTTCCTCATCTGTAAAATGGGAATAATAACACCTACCTCACAGGATTGTTCTGAGAATCAAATGAAATAACATACCATGTAAAGTGCTTTGTAGACCTTTAGGGACTATATAAATGCTAATCATTATCATCATCATCATCATCATCATCATCATCATCATCATCATCACTACTTTTTTAATGTTTTTCTGTTTGCTCACAGTAATCATGGGCCAGCAAAGAGGTGGTGTCATCTCAGCGAAAACTCGAATTGATGTCCTTGTGGAGAGTTTCCGGAGGAAGCAGCCCTTCACTCACTTCCTTTCTTTCTCTCTCAACCAACCCAATGTTCAGGAAGGGTTCTTGAAGTTCCAGGAGAAAGTCTTGGAGAAGTGCTCAATGGTAAGAAGCAACTGAGATGTTACCATGACGCTGTTCGTTGTAGGGCTTCTTTCTCTAGGAAAGCAAGGCTCATTACATGACAAGACTTTGATGTTCTCCAAAGGTGGAAAAAAAGCATGTGATGGTGAAGTAGCTTTAGGGTGTGTTAAATTAGTTCATCAGCTGTTAAACCTACCAGGATAGACTCTGAATGTACTTAATAGTACTCCTGGGTCATTTAAAATAAATTTCTTTCAGGTTAAAACTTCAAAGAGGCTCTTGAATTTATGCAGAGAAGAAATGAATGAAACAGAAAGTAACTGAATTCAGACTGAGGTTAATTACATGTTCTGATATATGGAGGGATTTAAAAGAATAAGGATCAGGTCTTCAAACTAAAGTAATAATATATTGGAGATCTAACAGATACAAGGCAGCAGACCTTGAATGAACTGTTTCTCTCTTCTATTTTACTTTTAATACTTTTTCATTTTATTTTTAAAGTAAATTTTTATCAGTACCTTTTGTTTTTATATTCTATTTTCCATTATATCTCCTCTCCTTTAATTCCAAGTGAGCTATCTTTAAAGAGTGAAAAAGAGGAAAAAAATCCAGAATAGCAAAATATCAAAATAATTTGAGAGTATTTGCAGTGGTATACACCTGTAGTCACTTACCTCTGCAAAGAGGGGAGGGGTGTGCTGCTGAATTGGTCCTTATAATTTCATAATATCCAGTTTTGAATCTTTTGTTGTTTCCGTTTATTTTTTGCAATTGTGTATAGTCTTCCTGGTTTTGATTACTCACATCATATCTATTCATAAATCTTTCCAGGTCTTTGTATTTGTCATATTCATTGTTCCTTATAACAGTGTAATATTCCATTATATTCATTTACCTCAATTTGTTTAGCTATTCCCAAATCGGTGGGCATCTACTTTGTTTCCAGTTCTTTACTGCCATGCAAAGTGCTGTTATAAATATATTGGCTTATATGGGGCCTTTTTGTTATTGACCTCCTTGGGGATATATAGCTAGCATTAGATATTGTGAATCAGAGTATTTTAGTTACTTTCTTAGAATAATTCCAGATTCCTTTCCAGGATAGTTATACAAGTTCATAGCTTCACATGAATGTGTCTATCCATAAATTGCTCCAACACTATTTCTATCTTTTGTTATTTTGCCAATTTGCTGAATGTGAGGAGAAACTTTTAGGATTGTTGTGATTTGCATTTATTTATTATTAGTGATTTGGGGCATTCTTTTATATGATTGTTAATAATTTGTAAGTCTTCTTTTGGGAAATGTTTGTTTACTCTGATGACTTATCTGTTGGAAATAACTTGTGGTTTTACATATTTCTGTTAGTTGTCTGTATATGTTGTCAGATTCTTGTTAGTCAGTTAACTTTTATTATGCACTAAGCAAGGCAAGTGGTAGCTCCAGGTATATTAAGCTTGGGGATACAGAAAGGGAAAAACTCAGTCCCTGCCCTCAAGAAATGCGCATTTTAATGAAGGAGACTACATGCAAATATGTACAAGTTATACCCAGTGTAAATGGAAGGTAATTCCAGTGGGAGTTGGGGTAGGTTGTGATGGAGACCAGGAAAGGTTTTTACAGAAGTAGGATTTGAGCTGTCCTGGAGGAAACCAGGGAATCAAGGAGGGAAAGAGTTCCAGGCATGGGGGACAGGGAGGGAGAACCCTTGGAGTGAGGAGAGATGTGTGTGTGAGGATTAGCATGTAAGATTGTTGAGTGCCTCAAGGCAGAATAAAATGTTAGAAGAATGGAAAGGAATGAAAAGCTTTAAATGCAAAACAGATTTTATAATTGATCCTGGAGGTTTTGGGGAATCAAAGGGGTTTATCCAGTGGGAGGTGATGTGGTCAAATCTACACTTTAGGAAGAGTTTGGAGAAGGGACTGGAGTACTTGAGACCGAGAAACCAATTAGAAAGCTATTGCAGTAGTGTGGTTGATTGTGTGAATTCAAAGAAGAGTATATATAGGAGAGATGCTGGCAAGGCAGAAATGACAGGATTGGATATGTAGAGTGAGTGGGAGTTGAGGATGATTAGGATTGTTGGCTTGGGTGACTGACTTGGGGGACTAGAAGGTTGGTGAAACACTTGATGCAAGCATTTTTTCCCTAGTCAGCTATTTCCTTTCTTCTCCTAGGTGCATTAGTTAGTTCATAAAAAACTTTTTAAATTTCACAGAATAAAAATAAACTAATTGCCTCTATCTCTTGTTTAGTTAAAAATTATTCATCCTTTAGTCATAGCTATGAAAGGTACCTGGTCTAATTCTTTTTTAATTTTTATGCTATTATCTTTAACTTCCAAGTCATGTAACCATTTTAATTTATTGTGGGATTTGGTGTAAGATGTTAGTCTAAATCTAATTGGAAATTTTTACTTAAGAATTTACTTAAGTTTGTGTTCAGGGATTTATTTAACACTAGGCTATATGTTCAGTTATTGATAAGTTTTGCTTAGCTAGTCTGTTCCTTTGTAAACACTTCTTTTTATCAAACCAATGATTATTACTTTATAATCAGTTTGTAATACAGTTTGAGGTTGGTGGTTATCACAGATGCTTTTCATATATTAAATTCTTTTAGTTTATTTTTCTTGAGATTTTCAACCTTTGTTTTTCCAGGTAAATTTTTGTATTTTCCCTAGTTTATAAGGTCTAACTCTTTAAGTATGTATTATTAAGTGCCAGACACTGTGCTAAGTGTTGAAAAGATAAAGAAAGATAGCACAGTCCTTAGCTCTCTAGGTGCTCACAGTTTAATGAGGCAGAAAGCACACAAATTACTATATAAACAAAGCAAGACATACACAGGATACATTGATGGTAGTATGGGAGGAAAGGCACTAAGATTAAGGATGACTGGGAAAGACTCCGTGCTGAAGTTCAGACTTTGGTTGAGATTTGAAGGAACCCAGGAAAACTGGGAAGTAGAAATGAGGAAGGAGAGTCTTCTGTGGGGTGGTCAGCTAGTGAGAATGATTGTAGTTGAGAGGTGGAATATGACACTTAATCTGTAAATTATTTTAGTATCATCATCATATTGGTGGAACCAACCATAAGTATTGGCAAGCTCTCCTATTAACTTCCTATATTTCTGTAAAGAGTGTTTTGTAGTTATGTTCATATAAGTCTTAGGTAGGCTGAATTCCAGATAATTATTTATATTATACTTAATTTTGAGTGGAATTTTTTTTTTGTGTCTCCTTTGCTGACTTTTGTGAGTATTAAACAGAAAGGCTGTTGTTTGTGGTTTTATTTTATAACCGGCTACTTTTCTGAAGCTACTAATTGTTTCAATTATTTTTTCATTGAATCATTGAGATTCTTTAAACCATTATATTATTTCCCTATAGAGATAGCTCTGGCTTCCTCTCTGCCTATGCATATTACCAGGATAATTTCTGCTTATTTTCTATAGCTAACATTTCTAAAGTTACATTGAATAATAGTGGTAATAGTAAAAATCCTTGTTTGTTCCTGATCTTATTGGAAAGCCTTCTAGTATTTCTCCAATATAAATAATACTTATTCTTGGTTTTAGACAGATATATATTATATTAAGGATGTGTCTTTTTCTTTATATGAATTTTGTGCTTCTAACAGAAGTATTACATGTTTTAAAAATATGATGTTTTAATTTTGAACTTAAAATAATAAAAAAAGAAATTTCCATATGTACAGCAGAACACAAAAAAGAGATTTGTATATGAAACTATGAATCCCTTTTCATATTACTGGCTCTAAAAAAGTATGTAACAAATTCAGCAAGTTACTTTCAAATCTGTCCTGTTTACCTGTGCTTCTTTCTGAACCATTTTTTTTTTGTGCGTTTAAAAAGTTTTCTTGTCTCTGTTAACTTTGCCTTTTTACCACAGCCCATTCTCCCCTAAAAACGTAGAAGAAAAAACTTGTAAAAAATAAGCATAGTTCAGCAAAACAAATCCACAGAGAGTCCCTGTGCACCTTGAATCTATCACGTCTCTGTCAGGAAATGAGTAACATACTTCATTCTAAGCCCTCTGGAAACATGATTAGTCATTACATTTATGAGAGTTCTTAAGTCTTTCAAAGTTGTTTTTCTTTACAGTGTTGTTGTCTTTGTATAAATTGGCCTCCTGATTCTGCCCATTTTCCTCTTCCTCAATTTTCATGCTACCCAAGATTTTCTGATATTTTTTCTTTTGTCATTTCTTATGGCACAATAATTTTGCATTACATTCATATATATCAGTGAGTCAGTAAATATTTATTAAGTGCCCACTGTGTGCCAGACATTGTGCTAGGGATACAAAGAAAGGTAAAAGACAGTTCCTGCTTCCAAGGAGTTCACAGTCTAAGGAGAGAGAGACAATCTGCCAATAGCTATGTACAAACAAGTTATAATCAGTTGAGGGAGGGCACTAGAATTAAGTAGGATTAGGAAAGGCTTCCTGTTGAAGGTGGAATTTTAGCTGAGATTTGAAGGAATCCAGGAGGTGGGGATGAATAGGGAAAGCATTCTATGCATGGAGAACAGCCTGAAAAAATGCCCAGAGTTGGGAAATATAGTGTCTTATTCAAAGAAGATCAAAGAGGCCAGTTATCACTGGATTATGGAATATATAGTGGGGATTGGGGGAGTGTACTGCAAGGTATAAGAACATTGGAAAGGTAGAATGGGAGAGACGTAGGTTATGAAGTGCTCTGAATGCTAAGGGATTTTATATTCAGTTTTGGAGGTGATAGGGAACCACTGGAGTTTTTTTGATTGGTGGGGTGGGGTGACATGATTAAACTTATGATTTAGAAAGATCCCTTTGACAGCCAAATGGAGGATGGACTGGAGTAGGGAGGGACTTGAGTCAGGGCAGTCAATTAGCAGGATGTAGTTTAGGTGTGAGTTAGTGTCCAGCTCTTCAAAATGGCATGGGTGACAGATATGAAAATCAGTACCTTCTTAGAAGGTGACAGATATGGAAATCAGTACCTTCTTAGAAGGTGACAGATATGGAAATCAGTACCTTCCTAGAGGAAGTCATTCTCAATACTGTCTGAGATACTAGAGCATAGCTTGCACCTTACACAATTAGGAATGGCAAAGATAGCAAATAACTCTTTTGTTTCTAGTGATTTCCTTCTTTAAATTGGGCTTGAACTCAGCAATGACATAATTAACTTTGTTTTTGTCAAGAATTCTACCTTGTTCAAATTGGTATCCCCAGCTATGGACTTGACTTCAAAGACGCCATTCTCTGGGGCCAGCTAAGTGGTGTAGAGAATAGAGCACAGGCCCTGGAGTCAGGAGAACCTGAGTTGAAATCCAGCCTCAGACACTTGACACACTTACTAGCTGTATGTTCTTGGGCAAGTCACTTAACCCCAATTGCCTTGACTTCCCTCCTCCAAGAAAAAAAAAAAACCAAAAATGCCATTACCACTGGTGAGGAATGGAGACATTGGAAGTACCACCTCTGAGGTCAAAGATCAACACATTTATCTTGTTATCAACCTTCTTGTTCAAGCTATTAGGACTAGTAGCAGCAGTTAGCACATTAAAGATTTGGAACACATTGAGGCTACTGATGGTTCCAGCATCTTTGTTGGCCTCATATTAGGAGTCACTGAAGTAGAATCATACTGTAACCACAGCATATGTAGCAGTCTTCCCAAGGGAAGCCTTAGCAATTTCTTTTTTAAGTTATATTTTTAAAAATTGGTTTTTTCACTATTCTATGCCCCTTTTCCCATTGATCAGCTTTTGAAAAAGATAAAAAAAAAGTCCCATAATGCATATATACATAGTCTGGCAAAATAATTCCATATTGGTCATGCCCAGAAATACATATTTCTTTCTGCATCTTATAATCATCATCTCTTTTAGGATATGAATAGTGTGTTTCATCTTCATTCTTTTAGACTCGTGGTTTGTAGCATTTCATCAGTTTCTTTCGTTGTCTTTATTAAGACCACGCAGCTTTTAGCCTTCCTTTTGTATTTCACTTAGAGTGTCATTCACCACCTTAAATACTAGTGCTTCATTTCTGATTGTACAATTGCATCATCAAATCTGTGATTGGCATTAAAAACTTTGTTGACATAATTCATTGCCAGTGGATTCTTTGCAGCATTGACGATCAAATATCTATGTGGAAGGTGGTATAGCTCAGCATGGTCCCCTTTTCTTGGTCATTAACAATGATCTTCATTTTTCTGTGTTGGCATACTCCTACACAGGAATAACTGTTTCCAAGATCAGTACCAATCGTGGGTGTCTTTGATATTGGTGGTGGGGACATGCTGCTGAGTGAAGAAGAATCACAAAGACTGTTAACTGTGTTACATGAGACATATTCTTATATTTTAAGTGTGTTTTAGAAAAAAAATTATATATGTTTTTTCAGTCAGCAAAAGTCTTATCTTCTCCCTGTCCCCACCTTGATAACAAAAGAAAAACAAAATCCATGCTATAAACATGTATAGTTAAGCAAAACGAATTTCCACAGTGTGTCCAAAAAAAAGTATAATTCTGCATTCTGAATAGTTTACATTTCTTTCTTTTTTTTTATTGACTTGTTCATTGATCAGAATTCTTCAGTCTTTTATTATTATCTTTATTTTTTTTTAACATGGCCAATTTGGGATTTTGTTTTACTTGATTATACATGTTTCTAATAGGGGTTTGCTTTTCTTGCTTTCTCAGTTGGGGGGAGGGATTTAGGATTGAGAGGGAGAGAAGGTGAATTTTTCTTTGGGAAAAAATAAACAAATTGTTTATTTCCTATGTTGTATAAATTGTTTTCTTGTTTTTGCTCATTTCACTCAGCATCAGTTCATATATCAGGTTTCTCTAGACCAGTGGTTCTCAACCTTTCTAATGCTGCGACCCTTTAATACAGTTCCTTATGTTGTAATGTCCCCCAACCATAAAATTATTTTCGTTGCTACTTCATAACTGTAATTTTGTTACTGTTATGAATCGTAATGTAAATATCTGATATGCAGGATGTATTTTCATTGTTACAAATCAAACATAACCCACAGGTTGAGAACCGCTGCTCTTGACCATGTTTCATAATTTCTTATGGTGTAATGATATTCCATTACATTCATACACCTTAATTTGTTCAGCCATTTCCCAATTGATGAACACTCCCTTAGATTGCAGAACTGCTATAAATATTTTTGCTCATATGTATTCTTTTTCTCTTTCTTTGATCTTTTTGGGGTATAATCCTAGTTGCGGTATCATGGGTTTGAAAGATAGGCATAGTTTAATGACTTTTTGGGCAAAGTTCTAAATTGCTTTCCAGAATTGTTGGAGTAATTCATAGTTCCATTATCGGTGAATTAGTGTTCCTTTTTTCCTGAAGCCACTCCCTCTGCCAGTTGCAATTTGCCATTTTTTGTTGAGGTGAGTAAGGTGAGTAAGGTGTAAGTCTATTCAAAAGGTGAATAAGAATTTACCAGGACATCTGAAGAGATACAAAAAACATTCAGGTCATAGAGGATATTGTGAGCAAGGATGTGGAGGCATGAATGACTGTGTGTAGGGAGGATGATGAGTAGTCTAATCTGGTTGAAGTAATCTAGCTTGTATAGGAGGGTAATAATTTGAGAATTAATCAGTTGACAAGTATTTAACACTTAGCTGCATCTGGCATTGTCCTGCAAAGTCTTAACAGTTTCTGCTCTCAAAGAGCTTATAAATATTCTGTGGGGATACAACATAACCTTGTATAAATAGATTTTAAAAAATACAAGTTCATTTTTGGGGGGAGTGGCACTGTTAGCTTGTGGGATCAGGTACTACCATTCTTTCAGGTTCCTTATCCTGACTTCCTTTTCTTCTACCTCAGACTATTTCTCCCTACACAAATCTGGCTTCCAGTCCTTTCATACAGCAACCACCTTAGTTCAGACAATTATCAGCTCTTGAGTAGACTATTTTAAATGCTTTCTAATTGTTCTCTCTTCTTTGAGTGTCTCCCTACTCAAATCCATGCCACACACTGTTTAACAAAATGTTTTTCCTAATGTACAGATCTGACCAAACCAAGTCTGGAAGACTCATCATCCTGAGGTCAAATCTGGTCTCAGATGCTCACTAGCAGTGTGTGTAACTCTGTAGGCTTCCTGCTGTTTCCAAGATCAAATAAAAGCTTATGTTTAATTTTTAAAGACCTTTACAACTGTGCTCCAACCTATTTTTCCAGCTTCATTGTACATTCCTCTCCATTCTGCACTTTGTGATCCAAGTGGGCTTTCTCTTTGTTCCTCACATATGATCTCCATCTCCAGTCTTTGTGCCTTTGCATTTGCTGTATCTCAAGTCTGGAATGAGGTCTCTCCTTTCATCTGCCTCATAGAATCCTTCTTCCCTCAAGACCAAGCTTGGGCATCATCTTTTTGTGAAGCCTTTTGTAATCTCTTCAACTGCTAGTGCCCTCTTTCTCAAAAGATCTTTTAAATGTTTTGCTATTTATATTTATCCTCTTTATAGTCATTATGTGTATATATGTATCTAGGTCCTTATTTTATTCTTTTTTAGAATTTCTTTTGAGAGAAGCCACTTCAGTGCTTGTTAATTAGTTGATGTAGAAGATGGAATTTGAGCTTTAAAGCTATGGAGGTGAGGACAAAGAAAAACAAAACAGTCCCTGTGCCCACATGACATCAGGGTCAAGTATTTGATGGATTGTTATGTAAATTGACTTTTTTTGGCCCCAGGGGACGGATTGAAAAGCGATAGATAGAAGTTGCATGGATGCAAATTGAGACTTAGGGTAGATGTCAGGAAAAAATCTCACAATTAGAGCAGTGGTAATTCTTTTTCTCCTTAGAGGTTTTCAATCAGAGCTTCTGTGATCATTCCATGAACATTCCATGATTTCCATGACCAGTTTACATTATAATGAGAGATACTTTTATGTATGCCTTAGACTGGATGGCTTCTGGGGTTCTTTATAGCTCTTAAATTCTCAGATTCTGTGAAAGAGTAAATTCCAGACATGGGGATGACCTATACAAAGACATGCAAATAATAGATGGAATTTTTTGTGTGAAGACCACCAAGATGCTTTTGACTAGTTCATTGAATGGATGAAGGTGAGTAATATATAAGGTAGACCTGGAAATAAACCTGGAAAGGTAGATTTGAGTCGTGTTTTAAAGGGACTTCCAGTGGCAGACAGGAATTTGTAGTTGATCTTAGAGTCATTTTGGAGTTTATTGAGCAGGGGAATGGTATAGTGATAATTGTGCTTTAGGAATATCACTGCCAGTTATATGGAGAATGGAGCCCCATTAGGAGGCTGTTTGCAGTAATCAAGGTGAAAGGTGAAGAGTACCTGAATGAACGATGGAGACAGAGATGTTGTAGAGGTATAGTCTACAAGAATTGGCAGCTGATGGGATATTTGTGGAGGTGAGGGAGTTGAATATCATACTGAGTTTTCAACCCTGGAAAGCTGAAGGATAGTGCCTTTAGTAGAAATAATAATGTTTGGAAGAGGGGTGGGTTTTGGGGGGAAATTAATTCTATTTTGTACATGATGAGTTTGAGATGCCTTTAGGACATCTGGTTGTGAATGTCCAGAAGGCATTTGGTAATGTAGGGCAGCTAGGGGGTGCAGTGGATAGGGCTCTGGGCCTGAAGTCTAGAAGACTCATCTTCCTGAGTTCACATCTGGCCTCAGACACTAACTAGCTGTGTGACCCTGGGCAAATCACTGAACCCCGTTTGTCTCAGTTCCTCATCTGTAATATGAATTGGAGAAGGAAATGGCAAAACCACTGCAGTATCTTTGCTAAGAAGGCCCCCAAAGGGGTCATGGAGAGTCAGACACAACTGAAATGACTGAAAAATTGCAACAGTGTGGAACTGGAGATCAGAAGAGAAATTAAGAGTCGAGAGAAGGCTGAAAAGGTAGCATGGTAGCTGATGAAAGATTTTGAATGCCAGACTAAGGAGTATTGATGATCTTAAATATCTGGCCACAAACTGAACTTGTGATGAAGGTTTAAGTTCCATTTGAGGAATCTCTCCTCTAACACTAGACAGCTTTGTTAGAATGGGAAGGAGGGACCTTAGTGGATTGCTTATCAGTGTTGAAGCACACTAGGTATGTAAGACAACTCAAGGCACTCACTTTGATTCTTCCAGACCCCTAGTAATGGTCAGGAGACTTGGGTTTATATGTGAAGTCTAGGGCCACTTCCAGAGAGGTTTTATCTGTGCACATTTCCACTAGTTGGAGAGTAGTGAAAGTGATATGGTAGTTCCTCTTTTGTAGTTTTGTATGATGCTACAGAAAAAACAGGTGGTTCTTTTTGCAGTCTGTATGGGAAAAAAGAACTGTCTCATGTGAATGAGGATTATATCACATGCCTAGAAGTGGTTATATGAGGCCTTTGAGATAAAAGAAAAAAAGGAGTTAAATTTGTTTGGAGGAAGAGAAGGCATACTACATTTTTCTCTTCTTATATAGTTCTCTTAAAATGGAATGGTGAGTTAGTTTCTCTAAAAGTAGGAATGACTAGAACTGATTTACTTATATATTTACTAGGGATATTTAAAGGGGAGGAAAAAATCAAAGTATTTATTTTTTTTCCATAGTATTTATTAACATAACTTTTTTTTTTAGAGCAAAAAGGGATAAGAGATTAATTGGTTCCTTTATTTTACATAAATTTAGTTCCAGATCATTATATAGCTATGGTTTCCTTCAAGTAAGATGTTCTTTCTGTTCTACTACACTGATTAATACTCCAAAGCTCTGGTTACACCTGGAATGCTTAAGGGATGACAAAATGGTAGTCATATTTTGTAAGTTCATTTTTTGTCTCTGGCTTTTTAGGGTATTTACCTCCATCATCCAATCTTCTGACCCTTTAAACTTTGTAAATTGTGATCTATGTCCTTTGGAGTCCTACTCTTGGATAATGGATACCAGGGCTTGAAAAACTATCTAACTGAATGAATTTAGCATTTATTAAGCATTCTCAAGCATTTATTAACTACTTACTCTGTGCAAAGAAATGTGCTTTTCTTCATCCTTCAACTGCTCATGCCCTCCCTCCCAAATTATCTTAGATTTAAACTACTTAATATATATTTATACTTAATAACTATATACTTATTCTATACATATTTTTGTATGTATTTGCTTTCTCTTCCATTAGAATGTAAGCTGATTCTATTCTTTGGATTTGTATCCCTGGCATCCAACATAGTGCCTGGCACATATTTGCTAAATAAATGCTTGCTGATTGGTTGATTGATTGCTAAGCACTTGAGATATAAATAGGAAAGCAAAATAGTCTTTGCTTTCAAAGTGCCCATGTTTTAATATGGCTAGATAACACATATCAAGACATTACATACTGATCTCATGTTCTGTAGAATGCAGTCGCAAAGCAGATAATAATGGATCTTTTAAAATGTCTTTTCAGTTGATAAAATCAAATCTATTTCTTGTGTTCAACCATTTCATGGTTGCAAGGACTTTGGTTGTCAAGAATTTTTTTTCCAGGCCTTTGGTTATTGTGGCTACCCCTGGCACTGGTGTTTGTAGTAACTGACATGGCAGTTGCCAGATTGTTTTCACAAAGGTTGTTCCCCTGAATGATGGCTGCCAGGTTGGAAACAGACTGAGGGTAGGGGGGGACTCTTGGGCTTCTTTGTTCTTTGGTAATAGCTGGCTAGTGGTTGGTGTTAACATTAATCAGAAGAGTCCTTTGCCATCAGACTGAAACATAGGGTTGCAAGCTATGTTTCAGAAATTGTTTATTTTTCCTGCTTTTGTGATATTGCTAGCTGTCCGGATTGGAAGAATAGTGATAGATATTTCTTTTGCTGGCTGTCAGCTTTGGCTAAGCTGTCTAGGTTAGTTCTTGTCTGAGGTCAACAGGCTGCTGATTTTCAGCTTGAATTTTATTGCACCTGTGATCAAAATGTAGTGTGGGAGTGAACTATAATATAATGTCTTTCACAATCCCTATTTCAAGTTTGACATTTTCAGTTTCTGCTGAGCTTTAGTTCCTTGTTAATTGTTCATGTTGATAGCAATGCCAGCAGTTCTGCCCCCAGTGGAGTCCATAGTACTGGATTAAAAAAGAAATCAATCAAACATCTGTTATAATGTGATTGCTAATGGCATGTCACAGAACTGAGGATTTCAGCAAGAAGGTTGAGGTAGTGAAAATACCTTGAGGGCTTCAAAATCAGGAAATGACCATTAACTTACAGCTGTGTTTTACAGCCAACGTCTTGCAACCATGAAATGGTTCAGCACAAGAAACTGATTTGATTTTTGTCAATTGAAGAGATATTTTAAAAGATCCATTATTATCTGCTTTACCTCTGTACTCTGTCCTGGTTCTGGCCTGGGCTCTTCTCTCTTCTCCTTTATACTATTTCCTAAGAATTCTATTATTATCTCGATGCCAGTAATTCTCATCTATTTTTTTTGTTTGTTTTATTGGTATGCTGTGTTTTAAAATTACATTTACAGATTACCTCCCTTCAATGAGAGGTCTCTTGTAACAAAGTAAAGCGATTAATTAAAACTAATAATGTAACTGAAATGCATACAACATTACACATCTGTAGCACCCCCATCTCTATTTTAAAAAATTAACAAATCTATTTTTCTCTCTTACCCCCTACCATATTGGGAAAAAGAAAAGATAAATTCCTTGTAACAAATACGTATAGTCAAGCAAGACAAATTCCCTTAATTGTTGTATGCTAATGTATCAACAATGCAGTATTCACAATGCCTACAGTAACTATAAATATGCTGATGTGGTTATTAATCACAAAATATAACAGGCTCTTTACATGGGGGACAAAGCTAGAACATTTATTCAAATACTAGAAAACTGAGTCCCCAAACCAGGAAGTCAAAACCATCACAGTGGCTATGGAGTTGGCACATGTAGTTAGTACAGTAAACACTCACATTCTCAAGCTTTCAAAACAGGACAGGCTACCTCAGGCAAAGATCCTCCTTTCCTCACTCACGGTAAGTGCTCAGCGTCCATGCAACTCTCCCAGCATCTCCAGCCTCCCGCAGTTCCCATCCCCAGAGTCCTTAACAGAAATTCTGTCTGACTCAAAAAAAAAAAATAAGTTCGTGCCCATGTTGCTGCTTCTTCTAGTTACCGCGCTGGCTCCACCTCAGCTCTGGCTTCTTCCTGCCCCACCCCTTCCTGCTACCTCAGCAAGTTCACGGGGTATGGAAGATCTTCAAATCCCATAGCTATTACATTTGGCCCCAAGATCTTTCATGTCCCTTATTTGGCAAAAATACATTAATAATACATTTCATTATATAGGTTAATAGGCGTTTTAGGAGTAACTGGTGTCAATAGAATTTTACAACAATATAACAAGGATAGCACACAATAGACACAAAACACCAATATTTTAGAATGGGGCTTGAGCACAGGCTCTCCATCATTCCCCCCAAATAAATGGGGTCCCAAAATCTTGGGGTAAGAGGCAAAGGTCTCTTCTTTCTTGGCTACTTGCTGCCAAAATTGGATGTAGAGCTGTCCTTGTTCCAAGGGGTCTCATTTGAGAGGTCAGTTCTTTAGCCAGCATTTGGAATGCACTTGATGCCAGGTCCGGGGGTGACATATCACAGTTGTGGACAGAAGGTGACATCCAGCTTAAACTATTGGCATCTACAGGCAGAGGGTACCAAGCCTGCAGAAACAAATCTAGCTAACAAGGTGAACAGACAAAAAGCCAAGAAGAAGCAAGGAGACAATAATTGAGAACAAGGTAGATATAGGATTAGCCATGCTACTGGAGTCCATGAGCCCACTACGGTAGCCTCACTCACAGTGGAATATATGAGTTAAGGGTACAATTTTGTAATCATCTTATCCTGAATAAATAGTAGTTACAGTGTTATCCTTCCCATGTGCTAGAATCTCTGGAGCCTTTGGAACATCATCAGGCTTCCGTTTTACCCATACTTTAGCTCCTAATTTTATTCTATCAGTAGAACCAAATCCTTCAGTTCCTCTGATAGTTATTTTGGAAGAGGGGTCAATTTTTACAAGTGATATTGTTTTAAAAGGAATGATAATCACTTGAACTATCCTATCATTTTTACAAATCTGTATGGCCCCTTCAGCTAAATTATGGAACATCACAACAATTTCACCTTGATAATTAGAATCTATTACTCCATTTCACAAATCTGTATGGCCCCTTCAGCTAAATTATGGAACATCACAACAATTTCACCCTGATAATTAGAATCTATTACTCCGGCCAATATATGTATTCCTGGAGCTGCTAATCCTGATTTGGGCAAAATCTGTCCAAAGTGATTTTTAGGGCTTCTTATATGTATTCCAGTGGAGATTTTTCTTATTTCCTTTCAGTCCAACCAAAAGTCCTTCAAACAGTGTAAATTATATTCCACCAAACCAGGTGTTCCTGGGTACAGTGCTGGGACACCTGGCCTCAAAGTCCAGTGCTCAATATTTGAGATCTTATGTGTTTGCTGTTTTCTAATTCGCAGATTTGGGGTCATCATTCTGGCTAGAGCTTTACTTCTTCCCAGTGGTCTGTTGTTCAAATTAGGTAAAGCCATTAGGAAATTATCCTTCCAATGTTGATATGAATTATTGGAACTTAACTTCCTTAACTGTTCTTTCATTAATCCATTCATTCTTTCAGTTAACCCAGATGCTTGTAGATAATATAGAATATGATGTATCCATTATATATTGTTTAGTGTACAATACCTCTTCATTTCATTAACTTTGAAATGTGACTCATTGTCACTTTGACTCTACGTTGGGGTTCCATAATATAGACTTATGAGATTGAGAGTTTTACAGGTGTTTTTCTGGGTTGCATTCTTATAAGGATAAGCCACTAGTACACTTGAATAGGTGTCAACCCAAGTATGTATAAATCTGTATCCTTTATCTTGTGGTAGTGGACCAATATAGTCTATTTGCCATATTTGGGCTGGGACCTTTCCTCTTGCTATTTCTCCAGTTACTACGCAAGGAACAATTTGTTCCTTTTCCAATCGACATATATGACATTCTTCCGTTATCTGTTTTAACAGTGAATAAGGAGATACTAATGCCTTGATCTTGTGCCCACTGGTGTGTGGCCTGGACCCCTAAATGGCTGGTCGTTTGGTGGACCCATTTTGCTAATACTGGATCATCAGTTGTCAAAGTATGGACAATATGTTCAGTAGCATTCTTCGCCCATCCATCAGCATGAGTGTTGTGCTCACATTCTGGTGTGGTGAGGGCCATGTGAGCAGCTACATGGAAAACTGACAAGTCAGTAACCAAAGACATGTTGCAGATATCTTCCCATAATTCTTTGCCCCAGGCTTGTTTGCCATGAATTTCCCAATTTTGATTTTTCCACATGGGCATCCATGTAGCTGACCCATTAGTTACCGCCCATGAATCACTGAATATGTGACATTGTCCTCCTTGTTCTATTTTGATGGTTTGATGTACTGTCATAAGTTCAGCATATTGACTACTTCCACCTATCCCAGTACTTTCCAAAGTCCTTCTAGTACATGGGTTATAGGCTACTGTTTTCCAGTGTCTTTTTTGGCCCAAATATTTTGCTGTCCCATGAGTAAACCATGCATGTCTCTTTTGTTCTTCAGTTAATCCATCATATCCCTCATTCCATTTTATGGAGGACTATACCAACAGTTGCTTTGGCTCAGGGGGTGTATCATTCCCCCTCAGTTTCTATGTTTGCTACAGATTCATGTAAAACAGAGACTCTGCTTTTGCCGTTTTTTGCTCTATTTTTAATATACCACTTCCATTTGATTATACTAGCCTCTTGGGCATGTCCAATTCTGTGAGAAGCTGGGGTACTCATTATCCAGGTCATAATTGGAATTCCAGGTCTTAATATCACTTCATGGCCCAGAGGTAATTGTTCAGTCTCCATCAAAGCCCAATATGCAGCTAATAACTGCTTTTCAAAAGGTGTTTACTTGACTCCAAATGAAGAGAGTTTCCTATACCAAAATCCCCAAATTCCTATGTTTTGGCTTTGTTGTTTTTAGCATAAACTCCAGTTTGCATAATCATCCTGTATAGTCACTTGTAATTCCACTGGACCATTTTGCATGGGCCACAAATCTAGGGGCAATTATATGGCAGCCTTGGCTTCTTCAAAAGCTTTACTCTGCTCAAATCCCTAATTGAATTCATATTTCTTCCAAGTGACTTTATATAAAGGTTTCAAAATCTGTCCTGAATGTGGAATGTGGTGTTCCCAGTGTCCAAGCAATCCTATGAACTTTTGGGCCTCCTTCTTATTGGTAGGGGTGGGAAAATCCTGAATCTTTTGTTGGGCTTGTGGAAGAATCTCTTGTAGTCCCTTGTTCCATTGTATACCCCAAAATTTTACATTTTGACCTGGTCCTTGAACCTTTGAAGGGTTAATTTCCCACCCTTTACTTTTCATATGTTCAATTAGAAGGGTCAAATTCCTCTCCACTTCTTTTGCATATTTTCCGTGTATCATGATATCATCAATGTAGTGGGTAAGCTGTACACCAGGTAGCTTTAATTCATCCAACTGTTCAACCACAATCCTGTGACAAATAATGGGGCTATGCAGGTATCCTTGTGGCAAACAGGTGAAAGTATATTGTCTACCCTGCCAAGTGAAAGCAAACTGGTCCCATTGTTTAGGATCTGTTGGGATGATGAAGAAGGCATTTATCAAGTCAATAACTGCATACCAAGTCCCATCGTGTTTCTGGATCCTTTCTATTAAGATGATAGATAATAAGAGTTCCATGTTTAAACTTATCAGGGTTTCCATAGATAAGTGTGGCCTGCACTCCACTATCCAGCAACACCCTAGCCCTAGTTACAGTAGTTGATCCATTCTTCCAGTATATTGTTAAACCAATATGGGGTCTGCAATCTTCTCTGTATATTTATTTAATCTGGGCTGGGGCTTAGCCTATTTCCTGTTCTCTATGAAGGTGGGGCAGACTTGGATATAATGATTCAAGAGTTTCTGTAGGGGTGGTTCCTGTTTCCCTATTCATTCTAATGTTAAGTACCTTTTCTTGGTACATCTTATGTAGCTCTTCAGTTGGAATGCCACCTATTCTTCTAAAATCCACCCCTGCTCTCTATAGAGTAGTAAACTGTTCCTTTCTTGTCAATCTATTTTGTCTTTGAATCCTCAGGCTATTAACTCTTCTCTCTCCAGGAAATTTATCTTTTCCCCATTCCCCTAAGTCCCTTAATTGTGAAATCTTATCCAGCACCTTTGAAAGAGGGTGCCCTATTTCCCCAGTTAATAAGAGTCAGAATCAGGTGCTTATAAGCAGGAGGAGCTGTCTTCACTATGATATTTCTATGAGGAACTCCTAGGGGGGGTATTATGATATGTATTTGCATCTCCAACCATGATTTCATTACCTCCTCCTTTAGCTTTCTTACACAGTCTTTAAGTGAGTACCAGGGTCTGTCTCCACCAGGCCACATAGAGTCAGTAGGATATTGCTTTTTGTATCCCTCTGCAACAACAACTAACAGATTAGTTCTGTTGATGCCTCCTCGCATATGGTGATCTCTAAAAGCTTGGTGTACAAAAGGATTCTGACTGATGCTTATGAATTTTAAGCAATCTGTGCTATCAGTGCTATTCCTCTGGCGCCTTCATCAATGATTGTTACTATCCAAGATACTAAGCATTCTCCTATTCTTCTGGTGAGTCTACTAAATATATTAGTAACCTCCTGTTGAGTGAAATTCTCAATTATCTTCCTGGATTCTGCTTGGCCCTTGCGGTTCTCCTGTCTTCTTCTTTGGATAGGGAGAACTTCTGCATTAGAAGACTCCTCATCTAACCTTGTTCCATTCTCTTCACACACATTCTCCTGGCAGCTGTCGAGGCAACTCTGCCTAGCCTGTACAAAAGCTGCGTGCATATTCTTTCTACTTCTTTTTGCTTCCTTTTAGCTACATGAATAGTAGCTTGTTCTTCCACTACCTGAGAACCTCCAGCTTTCTCTTCTCAATGCTGTGGCACAGAAGAATCCTCAGGCAAACCAGCCTACTCCCTAGCCATCTAAGCTTTTTCCTCCAGCAGCTTACCTCTATTTTTATGCATAAGATAATAACTTATTAGCAGGATCCAGCCTCTCCTGCACACTCCTACCAGTTCTTTGCCTGATTCTAAGGGTATTCCTTGCAAACATTTTTCCAAATCTCTGGGTTCTCCCTCTTGTAGCCTTGGTTCCCAGTTTTCACAGGGTCCTATGCTTTTTGGCCCATTCTCTGGCTAGAGAGGAATAAAGCAAATCCTCCCATCCTGGGATAGCCATTTCTCCCTCTAAAGTCCCCCTGCTTCCAAATAGAGGCCTGGCATTTTGTGATCCCATCCTCATTGCCAGATCTATCAACAATACAGTATTCACAGTGCCTATGGTAACTATAAATATGTTGATGTAGTTATTAATCACAATATAACAGGCTCTCTACATGGGGGACAAAGCTAGGGCATTTATTCAAATACCAGAAAAGTGAGTCCCCAAACCAGAAAGTCAAAGCTATCACAGTAGCTACAGAGTTGGCACATGTAGTTAATGCAGTAAACACCCACATTCTCAAGCCTTCAAAACATAACAGGCTACCTCACCAAAGATCCTCCTCTCCTCACTCATGGCAACTGCTCAGCGTCCACGCGGCTCACTCCCAGCAGCCCTGGCCCACCGCAGTTCTTGTCCCTGGCACTTCTCAGCAGGAGTCCTTATCAGAAATTCTGGCTGGCTCAAAAAAAAAAAAAGTTCATGCCTATGTTGCTGCTTCTTCTAGTCACCTCACTGGCTCCACCTTGGCTCTGGCTTCCTCTTGCCCCACCCCTTCCTGCTACATCAGCAAGTTCAAGGGGCATGGAAGATCTTCAAATTCCATAACTGTTACAGCCATATGTACATATACATATGCACATATATACATGTACTTGTGTATATATACACATATATATATATACATATACATGTATACACATATACACATATAATGTGTGTGTGTGTATGTGTGTGTGTGTGTGTGTGTGTGTCTTTCATTCTGTGCCCTGCATCCCAACCATCACCTTTCTGTTAAGGGATAGCATGTTTTATCGTTGGTGTCCCCAAATTATCGATAGTTATTGTTGATCATAGTTCTTAAGCTTTCCAAATTTGCTTTTTACAGTGTTGTTATTGTTTTCC
Source organism: Pseudocheirus occidentalis (assembly GCA_028646575.1). Classification (NCBI taxonomy): domain Eukaryota; kingdom Metazoa; phylum Chordata; class Mammalia; order Diprotodontia; family Pseudocheiridae; genus Pseudocheirus; species Pseudocheirus occidentalis. Next base: position 40,813,442 of record CM053598.1, on the reverse strand, counting down.
TGGTTCTGCTTATTTCATTCTTTATTGGTTTATAAAAGTGTTCAGATTTGTTCATTTTTATAATATTGATGTTAGAATATAAAACAGTGGTGTTAAGCTCAAATAGTTCTGGAGGCCACTAAGTATACATAAGGATACTTGAGGGGTGCATATTGACTTGGAAAACCACATATTAATATCACCTAGGTTTTATTGTATTTTTATTAATGTTATTAAATATTTTCCAGTTACATTTAATTGCACTGTCAATGTTGCAACCTTATTAATTGTTCTGGTTATGCTTGCTTCAATCTGCAACAGTTCATATGTGATTTCCATGTTTTTTAAACAATTATTATTTCTTCATGTCATACAGTGCAATAAGATTATATCACATTCAAGTATTATAGTTTATTCACCTGTTCCTCAAATGATGGACATTCCTTTAGTTTTTAGGGTTTTTTTTTCAAGGGGGGAAGGTAAGGCAATTGGGGTTAAGTGACTTGGCCAAGGTCACACAGCTAGCAATGGTGTCAAGTGTCCGAGGCTGAATTTGAACTGGGGTCCTCTGTTTTTTACTACTATGGCTATAAATATTTTTGTTCAAATGAGGTTTTTTTAAAATTTTATCTCTTTGGATTATAGGCCTCTAGTAGTGGTTTATCTGGATCAATTAATAATTATAATTATTATCAGTTAATAATGATAATTCCAAATTGATTTTTAGAATACTTGTATCAATTCATAGGTTCACCAACAGTGCTTTAATGTACTTGGTTTTCCACAGATTCTATAATGCTTATCATTTTTCTTTTTTATAATCTTTTTCATTGATGAATGTGGGGTGGAGTCGCATAATTGCTTTAGTTTGTATTTATCAAATTAGTAGTATTTTGGAGCATTTTTTCATATAGCTGTAAGTAACCTGAGTTTCTTCCCTTGAGAATTGCCTTTTTGTAGGCAGTTTTCAGACAAAGAAATCAAAGCTTTCTATAGCCATATAAAAAAAAGCTCTAAATGACTATCAGAGAAAAACAAATTAAAACAATTCTGAGTTACTACCTAATACCCATCAGATTGGCTAATATGAGAGAAAAGGAAAATGATAAAAGTTGGAGGGAATGTGGGAAAATTGGGATGTCTGTAGTATTGGTGGAGTTGTGAATTAATCCAGACATTCTGGAGAGCAATTTGGAACTATACTCAAAGGTCTATAATACTGTTCACACTATTTGATCCAGCAATGCCACTAGTAGGTAGGTCTGTATTCCAAAGAGATTTTTTTAAAAAAGGGAAAAGGACCTATTTATGCAAAAATATTTATAGCAGCTCTTTTTATGGTGACAAAGAATAGGAAAATGAAGGGATGCCCATCAGTTGAGGAATGACTGAACAAGTTGTGGTACATGACTGTGATGGAATATTATTGTACTATAAGAAATGATGAGAAAAAATAAAGAAATTATGAGCAAGATGATTTCAGAAAAAACCTAGAAGGACCTACGTGAATTGTTACAGAGTGAAGTGAGTAGAACCAGGAGGACATTGTACTTATTGTTGTCCTTTTTTTTTTTTTTTTTTTGCTTTTTGGAGGGCAGTTGGGGTTAAGTGACTTGCCCAAAGTCACCCGGCTAGTTAGTGTGTCGAGTGTCTGAGGCCGGATTTGAACTCAGGTCCTCCTGACTCCGGGGCCGGCGCTCTACTCACTGCGCCACCTAGCCGCCCCTGTCCTTCATTCTCAGAGAGGACCAAAATGACATTACTGTGCTAGAGTCAAGTGACAGTGTGTCCGACTGTGGCTGATCAGACCATTATGAGCTCAGAATGTTCTGCCACAGGTTAGGCACACATAGTCCATGTGATTGTTTGTCATGAATTCTCTAAATTTGTTCATCTCGCTTTTCTTTTGAGCTGTTTCAATTCTGCTTTGCTCATGGAGCACAGCACCTTCTCTGATGAGGGCATGCCATGCTGAGCAGTCCTGTGCCAATGTCTTCCATGTCCCACAATCAATTCCAAAGTTCTTAAGTAAGAGACCTTGAGGGTAACCTTGTGTCATTTCTTCTCACCACCATGTGAATGCTTGCCCTGTGTGAGTTCTCCATGAAATAGTCTTTTTGGCAAGTGTATGTTTTGCACTTGAACAATGTGGCCAGCCTGCCAGGGTCATGCTCTCTGGAGTAGAGTTTGAATGATTGGCATCGTAATGTTGTAATGTAATGATAATCAACTGTGAATGACTTAGCTATTCTCAGCAATATAATGATTCCATACTGGGGTGGAGAACCTATGACCTGGAGGCCACATGTGGCCTTCTGGGTCCTTGGGTGTGGCTTTTTGACTGAGACCAAATTTTAGAGAACAAATCCTTTTATTAAGGGGATTAATTATATTCTAAGACAATTTGAAAGGACTCATGATGAAAAATGCTGTCCACCTCCAGAAAAAGAACTGATGACATCTGAATGCTGATCAAAACATTATTTTTCTTTTTTTTTTTTTGTGGGTTTGGTTTTTTTTATCTTTCACAACATGGTGAATATGGAAATATATTTTGCATGATTGTACATGAATAACCTATATCAAATTGTTTGCTATTTCAGGGAGAGGAGAGAGAGAATTTAGAACTCAAAATTTGAAAAACTGAATGTTAAAAATTGTTTTTAAATGTAATTGTGGAAAAAATAAAATATTATTAAAAAATAAAACAAAAAAGAGCATTGTCTGTTCATGTCATTAGACCATCTGTCAACTATGTCTCTTTTTCTCATAAATTTGAATCAGTTCCTTATGTGTATTGGAAATGAGACCTTAATAAGTGAAGATTTTTCCCTAGTCAGTTGTTTCTCTTTAATCTTAGCAAAATCTTAGGATTTCTTTGGGTGAAAACTTTAATTTTATGTAATCAAGATTATTCATTTTATCTTCTGTAATCATCTTTATCCCTTATTTGGTCATGAACTTTTCTCCTATACACAGATCTGATAGATAATTTTTTCCATGTTTTCCTAATTATGATATGATCTTTTATACCTAGGTTATATATTCATTTAGAGGTCTCTCTCTTTCTCTCTCTCTCTCTCTCTCTCTCTCTCTCTCTCTCTCTCCTCCCCTTGTATATGTATATACAAGATATAAGGTATTAGTCTAAATCTTTCTTCCATATTTCACTTTCCCAGAAATTTTTGTCAGGTAGTCCTCATCCCAGTATCTTGGGTCTTAACTTTGATCAAATACTGGTATAAAATATACATTTTTCTGTATATTGTATAACTAATCTGTTCCACTGATTAATCTATTTTTTTAACCAGTACCTATTTTTTTTTTTTTTTTTTGCTTTTTGGAGGGCAGTTGGGGTTAAGTGACTTGCCCAAGGTCACACGGCTAGTTTTTGTGTTAAGTGTCTGAGGCCGGATTTGAACTCAGGTACTCCTAACTCCAGGGCCGGTGCTCTATTCACTGCGCCACCTAGCCGCCCCAACCAGTACCTATTTTTAAAAATAATTATTCTTTTCAGTAAAATTTGAAATCTGGTACTATTGGATTCCCTTCATTCCCACTTCCTATAACGATTTTATTATTTTATTTTTATTTTTATTTAATTAATTAATTTATTTGTTTATTTTAATTTAATTTAATTTAATTTTTTGCTTTTTGGAGGGGGGGAAGGCAGGGCAATTGAGGTAAAGTGACTTGCCCAAGGTTACACGGTTAGTGTTTGTGTTAAGTGTCCGAGGCTGGATTTGAACTCAGGTTTGCCTGACTCCAGGGCTGATGCTCTATTCACTGAGCCACCTAGCTGCCCCATTTTTCAGTTTCTTGACCCCTTTTAACTTCCTTATGAAAGTCATTATTTTTCTGTTTCTAAAATGTAATATTTTGGTAGTTTGATATAACATTGAATAAATTAATGTAGTTTTTTTTCTTTTTTATAATAGTGACTCATTTGACTTGTGCAGTTAATACTTTTCCAATTAGTTAGGTCTTTATTTTTGTAAACACTTTGTACTTGTATTTATATAATTCTTGTAGGTATCTTGGAAAGTAATCTTTCAGGTATTTTATGCATTCTTTTGTAACTTTAAGTGGAATTTATTTTTTTCTCTTTTCCTGCAAGGTTTAATTGCTATTATGTAGAAGTGCTGATGATTTGTGTGAATTTATTTTATATCCTACAAGTTTCATGAAGTTATTATTAATTGTACTAATTATTTTTTGTATTCATACGCGTATATAGCTTCCTATGTAGATATATGTGTAAGTATACATATATATACATTTGTATTCCCTTCCCCTATCCTCATACTAAGAAAAGTTTCATAAGTTACTATTATCGTTTTTCCATATTGGTATGTAAATAGTTCAGCTTTGATAAGTACCTTATGATTTCTTTCCCATGTTTACCTTCTCATGCTTCTTGTGTTTGATTGTCAAATGTTCTGTTCAGTTCTGGTTTTTTCAGCA
>CM053598.1:40786492-40808499 GCA_028646575.1 Pseudocheirus occidentalis | reverse complement strand
TTTTTAAAGTGTTGTTTTCTTCAGTCAGGTTGTTGACTCTCTTTTCATGATTTTCTTGCATCATTCTCATTTTTCTTCCCAATTTTTCCTCCACTTATTTGTTTTTCAAAGTCCTTTTTCCTCCTATAGCTTGTATCTATAGCTTGTAGGCAATCTTTGAGTGTCTTGGAAGCATTTATTGTGGGATTTCTGACTGTGTTGTCTTCCTCCCGCTCCATGCTTTGATCCTTTTTGTCCACAAAAAAAAGGATTCTAGAGTTTTATTGCTGTTATTTTGCTTCCTTTTCCTCATGTTGGCCGGTCAATCAATTGGTTGAGTTTTTTTTTTTTTTTTAGCTCTGTGGAACTCTTCTTTCAGGGGGGAAAGCTCTGGCCCAAATCGCTGTGGTTTTTCCAGCTGCCAGAGCTATTAGGGGGGTGCTGCAGCCCCCACCAGCTTTGGTTTGCTGAAAGCGCATCCCAGGACCACCACCCAAGACCACAATCTGGATCCAGGCCACTCAATGCAAGAGTCCTTGGCCCTGATTAATTGTCTCAGTCCCTCTGCGGGGTCCACAGGCCATGAGCTCTGAAGCAGCCCAGTGGAGGCAGTTGCTGCTTTCAGCCATTCCTGCTGCCACAGCTGCCTCTCACTGCTTCCTTGCCCTGGGGGAAGATTGGCGGAACTGCTTTTCCTCCCCCAAATTTAACTTGAGAGCTTAACTTTCACTGACCTTTCTCTAATCCTTATTTTTCCTGGCTTGATAGATGTGGAGATTGCTCCAGGTGCTGCAGATCTTCTCTCAGGCAGACGGTTCGGCTCCTCCCTACCACCCTGTGGCCTGGCTGCAGTTTTGGTTTTGGGCTGGTCTGGCCTCGGCCCCCAGCCTGTTGGGATGAGCCCCGCCTGTCAAGCTGCCTTCAGCGAGTGATGTTTTCTGTATTTTTGTGAGTTTGGGAGCCCTAAAATTTGTTTAGAGTTGTATTTTATGGGTATTTAGGATGGCTGTGTGGGAGCTGCGAAACTTTGTTGCTTCTACACTGCCATCTTGGCTCTGCCCCAAATTTTTAAAAATTAATTTGTTTACTTTTAGTTTACAAGATTCAGTTCCACAATCTCTTGAGTTTCAAATTTTCTCCCACTTCCTCTCCTCTACCCCCTTGCCCTTCCCATGGCAGCATGCAATCAGATATAGGATTTGCAAATACCTTCACATTAAACATTAGTCAGGTTGTAAGGAAGGATTATAACTGATGGCATGAACAATGGGAAAGAGGAAACAAAACAAAACAGGAAAAAGAAAGAGCAGATAGTTTGCTTCAGTCTGCATTCTAACTTTGTAGTTCTGTTTCTAGATGTGGACATCTCTTTCCATCATCAGTCTTTTGGAGTTGTTTTATAACCTTGCATTGCTGAGAAGAACCCAGTCTGTCAAAGCTGGTTGTCACACATACATTGTGTCTGCAGTTGTGTACAAATTTCTCCTGGTTCTGCTCTTCTCACTCAACATCAGTTTGTATATGTCTCTCCAGGTTATTATGAAATCCATCTGCTTCTTATTTTTTATAGCACAATAGTATTCCATTACTTTCATATACCACAACTTGTTTAGCCATTCCCCAGTTGATGGGCAGCACCTTGATTTCCAATTCTTTGCCACTACATAAAGAGCTGCTATAAATATTTTTGTACATACAGGGCCTCTTCCCACTTCTATGATCTCTTTGGGATACAACCCTAGAAGTGGTATTGCTGAGTCAAAGGTTATGCACTTATTTATAGCCCTTTGGGCATAGTTCCAGATTGCTCTCCAGAATGGTTGAATCAGTTCACAACTCTACCACTAATTAATTTTTAAAATTGACTTTTTAGGGGTTGCTAAGGTACCATCATATCATCTATTAAAAGTGATAATTTTGTTTTTTCTTTACTGTGGTTATTCTCTCAGTTTCTTTTTATCTTTTTGCTGTTGTTGGAATTTCTAGTACAAGTGAAGTGGAGACAATGGACATCTTTTTTTCACCCTCGGATTTATCTAGTTTATCTCTGTTATATATAATGGTAGCCCTTGAAGTATACTATTTATTATTTTAATGAAAGGTCCATTTACTCCTATATTTTCCAGTGTTTTTAATAAAAATGAATATTTTATTTGTCAAAACTTTTTTTTGGTATCTATTGATGTAACTGCATGATTCTGGTTGATTTTTGTTATTGATATGGTTAAGTTTATGGTTTTCCTAATATTAAACTAATGCTACATTTCTGGCATAAATCCAGCCTGGTCATAGTGTATAACTTTGTGATGTTATTTTAACCTTTTTGGCTAACATCTTATTTAACATTTTGCATCTGTGTTCATTAGGGATACTAGTCTATAATTTTCCTTTTCTTGTTTGTTCTTTTGGATTTATGTATTAAGACCATATTGTATCATAGACGGAATTTGGCATTATTCCTTCTTTTGCTACTTTTGCAACAATTTATGTAATATGGGAAGTAATCAGTCTTTGAATGATATAATTCATTCTTGAATACAACTAATCTTGGAGCTTTTTCCCTTTGGAAATTCATTTATGGCTTGCTCACTTTATTCCTCTGAAATTATGTTGTTTAAATTCTTTATTTCTTATTCTTTTAAGTAGTTCAGATTTTTGTAAATATGTTAATTTTTTTATACTGGTGGTAATGTGATTGTCTGCTTTTTTGTCAGATTAGGTAGTGGCTTATCTATGGTTTTTTTCACCCCAAAACTAGTTCCTATTTTATTTATTAATTCATTGTTTTCTGTTTGTTTTTAATTGTATTAATTTCCTTAATTTTCAAGATTTTTATTTTAGTATTTAAGTGGAGTTTCAAAATTTGTTGGTTTTCTAGTATTTTTGGTTGTATTCCCAAATCATTGATATTTTTTCTTTCTCTTTTTTATTAATCCAAGGATTTAGAGACATAATTTTTCCTTTAGGGACTGCTTTGGCAGCATCCTTCAAATTGTGGAATGTTGTCTTATTGCTGTCATTATCAATAATGAAATTATCCTTTCTTTGATTTGTTCCTTGATGTACCAGTCTTTAGGATTAAGTTATTTAGTGTCCAATTGACTTTTTTTTGGTGGGGGGAAGGCAGAGCAATTGGAGTTGTCACTTGCCCAAGATCACAGGGCTAATAAGGGTGTCATGTGTTTGAGATAGGATTTAAACTTAGGCCCTCCTGACTCTAGGACCAATGCTCTATTCGCTGCACCACCTAGCTGTTCCTCCAGGTACTTAAAATTTTTTTTTCATTCATTCATCCATTTATTTATTTTTTTGTTTTCACTTTTACAAGATTTTGAGTTCCAAATTTCTTCCCTTTCCCTCTCCAAGACAGCGTGTAATCTGATGTAGTCTGTACAGATATTCAGTCATATCAAACATATTTCCTCATTAGTCGTACTTTGAAAGAAGAATCAGAAAAGGTAAAGAAGAGACTAAGTTATCACTCTGCAGATAATATGATGATATACTTAGAGAATCCTAGAAAATCAAGTAAAAAAACTACTTAAAATAATAAATAACGTTAGCAAAGTTGCATAATATAAAATAAACTCACATAAATCCTCAGCATTCCTATATATTTCTTTTCTTTTTTTTTGGTGGGGGGAAGGCAGGGCAGTTGGGGTTCAGTGAGTTGCCCAAGGTTACATGGCTAGTAAGTGTCTGAGGCCGGATTTGAATTTAGGTGCTCCAGACCCTAGGGCCAGTGCTCTATTCACTGCACCACCTAGCTGCCCCATTCCTATATATTTCTAATGAAGCCCAACAGCATGAAATAGAAAGAGAAATTCCATTTGGATATAATAAAATATTTGGGAGTCTACATGCCAAAACAAACCCAGGAACTATATGAACAAAATTACTAAACACTTAACAAAAAAATAGTCATATCTAAATAATTGGAAAAACATCAGTTGCTTGTGGTTAGGCTGAGTTAATATAATAAAAATGGACTATTTTACCTAAATTAATTTACCTATTTAGTGCCATGCCAATCAAACTACCAAAAATTTATTTTATAGAGCTAGAAAAAAATAACAAAATTCATCTGGAGGAATAAAAGGTCCAGAATATCAAGGGAATTAATGGAAAAAAATACTAGCCATACCAGATTTTAAACTCTTTTAAAAGCAGCAGTCTTCACAACCACTTGGTATTGGCTAAGAAATAGAGGGGTGGATCAATGGAATAGATTAGGTACACAAGAACATAAGAACTCACTGTTTGATAAAGCCTGCTGGAGGAAACTGGAAAATAGCATGGCAGAAATGGGGCATAGATCAATATCTTACACCGTAAACCAAAATAAAGTCAAAATGGGTTCACAATTTATATATAAAGGCTGATACTATAAGCAGTCTGGGAGGGCAAGGAATAGTTTACCTGTCAGATTTATGCAGAAGGGAAGAATTTATGACCAGACAAGAGACAGAGGGCATTATGAAATGCAAAATGGATAATTTTGATTACATTAAATTGAAAAGTTTTTGCACAAACAAAGCCAATGTAACCAAGGTTAGGAGAGAAGCGGAAAATTGGGAATTTTTACAACCAATATCTCTGATAAAGGCCTCATTTTAAAAATATACAGAGAACTGAGTCAAATTTATAAGAATATAAGTTATTCCTCAGTTGATAAATGGTCAAAGGATATGAACAGGCAGTTTTCAGAGGAAGAAATTGAAGATATCTATAATCATATGAAAAAATGCTCTAAATCACTTTTGATTAGAGAAATGAAAATCAAAACAACTCTTAGATAACACATCACACCTATCAAATTAGCTAACATGACAAAACAGGAAAATTATAAATGCTGGAGAAGATATGGGGAAAAAAATGGAACACTGATGCATTGTTGGTGAAGTTGTGATCTGATCCAGTCATTCTGGAAAGCAATTTGGAATGATACCCAAAGGGCTAGAAAACTGCCTACTATTTGATCCAGCAACACCATTTCTAGGTCTGTATCCCAAAGAGAGCATACAGATGGGAAAAGGACCTGTATGTACAAAAATATTTATAGCAGCTCTTTTTGTATTGGTGAAGAATTGGAAATCAAGGTGATGTCCTTCAACTGGGGAAAGGCTAAACAAGTTGTGGTAAATGAATGTAATGGAATACTATTGTGCTATAAGAAATGAGGAGCAGATGGACTTCATAATAACCTGAGGAGTCTTTTGTAAACTGAAGCTGAGGGAAGCAGAACCAGGAGAACATTGTACACAGTTACAGACACATTGTATCTGTGATGACTGACTTTAATAGACTGGGCTCTTCTCAGCAATGCAAGGTTAGAAGACAACTCCAAAGGACTCAAGATGAAAAAGGCTATCTACATCCAGAGAGAGTTACGGAATCTGAATGCAGATTGAAGCAGACTACTTGTGCTTTCTCTTTTTTGTTTTGTTTCTTCTTCCTCATTATTCATTCCATTGGTTCTGATTCTTTACAATTTGACTAATGTTTAATGTGAAGGTATATGCAGAAACTATATTGGATTGTATGCCACCATGTTGGGGAAGGGAGTGGGGAGGGGGGAGAGAAAATTTGGAACTCGAAAACTTGTAGAACTGAATGCTGTAAACTAAAAGTAAATAATTTTAATAATAATAATAATTATAATAATATATTGGAGAATCATCAGCATAAAGATGATAATTGAACCAGTAGGAGGTGGTGAGGTTATCACCAAGGGAAAGGGTATGTAGAGAAAAGAGGACAAGGGACAGATCCTTAGGGAATAAAGTTCACTCATTGGGTAGTAAGAGGAAAAACTAGCAGAGGAGAAGAGTGGCCAGACAGAAAGAAAATCAAGAGAGTAATATCACAAAAGTGAAGGGAGTATAGAGAATATTTAGAAGGAGAGGGGTAGTCAACCATATAAAAAGCTCCAGAAAAGTCAAGTGTAACTGAGAAAATATTATTGGATCAAACAATTAAGATACTGTTAGTAACCTTGAGAGAACAGTTTCAGTGATGTGAATGCAAGTTGGGAAATGAATGAGAAATAAAGTGGAGACAGTGAACACAGGCAGTCCTTTCTAGGAGTTTGGCTATCAAAGGAAATAGAGATGTAGAATTATAGCTTGAGAGAAAGATAAAATCAAATGAAGACTTGTCCATATTTATAAGCAAGTAATGGGGTGGAAAGTAGCCAGTGGATAAGATGTTAAAGATGAAAAAGGGAATAATATAAGAGACAGATGGAAGATGGGAAAGGTTGGGATAGTGAGTACAAGTGATAGGGTTAGCTTTGGTAAGGAGGAAGTCCCTTTCTTCAGAGAATAATACAAAGGAGGAGAGAATGGAGAATAAATAGGGCATGTTTTTGAAGTGTAGAGTAAAGGGAGAAAAGGAAACTTGAAAAAGATGACCTCTCTTTTCTCCTTCTGCCATAAAGTACGAGATAAGATCTTCCAATGAGTGGGAGGGGATAAGGGAGATCTAAAGAGAGAGGAGGTTTGGTTATAGCTGTTGAAGAGGATAAGATAGTCATTCAGGAAGAACAAAATATTTGCCATGCATCAGTGAAAGTCCAATTTAGATAACAGATTTGTAGCAAATCCATACAACAGAATTGTGACTTTCTCCAGGATTTTTCAGCTGTGGGTAGGAATATCTCAGAATGGGAGTTTGGCTAGATGAGATTAGTGATAGGACTGGAGGAAAGAGCAGTACCTCATCACTTCTCTCCTGGATTTTTTATTTCAGCTGTCTTCTAATTATTCTCTGTCTAAAGTTTCTCCCTATTTTAGTCCATCTTTCACTCATCTGCCAGAATGATTTTCTAAAGCAGAAATCTGACCATGTTAACTCGCAGTAAACTCCAATGACTCCTTATTACTTCCTAATCAGATCTTCTGTTTAACATTTAAAGCTCTTCACAGTTTAGCCCCTTCTTATATTTCCAATTTGAGGGAATGCATTCTGGGGATGGGAGCAGCTTATGTGAATGTATAGAAGTGGGAGATTAGAGTGCTGTGTTTTGTGAATGACTAACAATTTGGGCAATGTGAAATGCATAAAATAAGACTGGAAAGGTAGATAGGGGCTAAATTGTGGAGGGTCTTAAACAGCAGACTTCATAGTTTATATTTTATCCTGCGAGAGGTAACTACTGGAAGTTTTTGAACAGAGAGGGACATTGATGAGGTGTAGGCTCTGGGACCCCCCTTGAGCTCTCCTTGAATCTTTGAGGTACATGCTCTGGGAAACCCCTTGAAGTCTGATTGAATCCTCCCACTTGATGAGGCATTTGCAGAGGCCATAAGTATTTCATTGTGGCTGCTCCCAAACCTCTGTTACTAGCCTGGCCCTCCATTGTCCATCTGCTTCCCACCCTGGAGCCTATCAAAATATCAGTCCACTCTTGGATTGACCTCATTAACTCCTCCTGAAGACCTTCCCCAAACTCATTATTGGAGTCTGACCTCATTGACTCCTCCTGAAGACCCTCCCCAAACTCTTCCTCTAGACCATCTCTAGATTCCTCTGTATATAAGAATCCCATCTTCCCTCCATGTGTGTGAGAGTGTCGTGGAATAGCTTAGCACAGATTTCCTGTGTGAGAGCCCCACAGAATGCCCTAGCACAGATTTGCTCTGTGTGAGAGCACCATAGAATAGCTTAGCACAGACTTACTGTGTGAGAGCTCCATAGAGCAACCTAGCATAGACTGGCTCCTTAAGAGTCTACCCATATGGCGAACTTGAACTTTCAATAAACTTTACTTTTCTTTGGCTGAGAAGAATTGAGTGGAATTCTTTCAGCAGGACCTGGCATGTTGGTATTTTGGGATTTCAGGCAACCCTAACCCTCTTTGAGTAACAATTTGGGCAATGTGAAATGCATAAAATAAGACTGGAAAGGTAGGTGGGGGCTAAATTGTGGAGGGTATTAAACACCAGGCTTCATAGTTTATATTTTATCCTGTGAGAGGTAACTACTGGAAGTTTTTGAACAGAGAGGGACATTACCACATCTATTACTTAGGAAGATTATTTTGACAGCTTTATGGAAAATGGATTGTAGAAGAGAGAGACTGAAAACAGGGAGACCATTTAAGACGCCATTATTACAGTAGTCCAGACAAGAGGTAATGAAGGCTTGAGGGAGAGTAATGGCTGTGTGAGTGACTGTAGAGAAGGAGACAGATGTAAGAGATAGTGTGGCAATCTACTTGATGTAGGGAATGAGATAGAGAAAAGAGTCAAGGATGATCCCAAAGTTATAAATTCGGAGAAGTGGGAAGATGGTGCTGTTCTGAACAGAAGTAGGGAATTGTAGCTTTGATGAGGTACTGGCTCTGGGAGCCCCCTTGAGCTCTCCTTCCATCATCATAGAGACTAAAAGGTTTTTCCTGGGTTGGGTAAAGCTGGAGTGTTGGTCAATATAGTCTTCCAAATCTCAAAAGCTTTCACCTGTTCTGGGCCCCACTCTCAGACAGTGAGACAGGGCCTTGAATAGCAATTAATGGTTACAGTCTTTCCCAGGACATGGATTTAATTGGATATAGACCACGGTGGGGGGGATACTTTAGGACCTAGGAGTCAAAAATAAATATCAGGATGGCAGAAATAGCTTGCCCAGGAATTTCCTGATCCCAGACAGTTGACTCAGCTATCTCCCACACTCCTTCGGGAACATGGGAGATCTGGGAGGCTTAACTAGAGAAAACTGGCTTCCCAATTTCACCAACAGGTCCCTTCCCAACAAGGGGACAGGATAAGAGGAGAGTATAAGGAAGGAGTGTTCAAACAACAGATCCTCAAGTAGGCAGGGGATTGAGTATGTCTGGAGACAATCCCTTAGTTTCCCCTTCCATTCCCCTGACCTGACTAGTCAAGAGGAGGGTAGAACCAATTGGTTAGAACAGAAAACTTAGCCATAATGAAGTGGGTAACCTTTCCTTCAGCCATGATGCTTTCCCAGAGCTCAGTGAGAGATAGAGAAAGTGGGAACACTGCCAAGCCCTGTGCTTCCCCATCATACTGAGTCTTGAGAAGACTGGAGGACAGGGTACTGGGAGGTGACTGCCACTTTTCCAACCTTGGGGACAATCCTTCCTCCAATGTCCCTCCTGGTCACATGGATACGGTTCTAGAGGTATTGGTTCCTGGGGCTCGTCTGGGGGGGTGCCCTGGAGGGACACTCCTTGGACCAGTTACCTTCCTCGTGGCAACCAAAGTGGGTTTTCCCACTGCCCAAATGACTGGGCTTCCTCCAAGGGGGTCCCCTGGAGGAGCTTTTTCTGGCCATGGCAGCAGCGGAGAATTGAACATGTTCTCTCTCTCTGGTTTGTTCCCTGCATTCTTTCTCCTCTGCTGCAACCACGTCTCTTGTTATTAAAGACTGCAGAGGCTGTCTCCAGTAATTGGGCCTAAGGTGTTTGAGGTCCCATTGCCAATTTCTACAGTTTCCTCCTAATATCTGGGGTAGACTGACTAATGAAATACATGTTAAGGATTGCTGCCTCTTCTATAGAGTCAGGATCTAAATTTGTATACTTTTTAATAGCTTCTACCAGTCTATCTAGGAAAAGGGGGGGGTTTCTTGATTTGTCTGCTGGGACCTGAGCAGGGTTCCCTAAGGGGGAGGGGCCATGCTGGGAAACGCAAGGTAGGAGATATGAATGGTGTAGGAGGCAGGAAATGAGGGGTGTTGGCCTAGAGGAAAAGGTAAGGGAAACCAAGGGGGAAAGGGTTGGGGTACAGCAGAAGGGTCTGGGGGAGCTGCCTCAGTGAGACCAGTGACTAGGACCTGAGCAGAAGTCACTGAGGGGGGAGGGACTGGGGCCGAAGCCATAGAAAGGGGGTTATTTAATTGGTCCCCATTGCCCTTTTGTGGAGAAGCTTTAGCTTCAAGCATCAAACAATCTTTCCGGAGAACCGTGTTCTGTTCTGAGAAAGTTCAATGCAGGCCATTAAGTAGGCAACTTCAATCCATCTTCCTTCTCTGTGACAGTATAATTCTAACTGCAAGAGAGTATTATCTTTTAAAGTCCCCCCAAAACAGGCCACGATTCATGATCTTCTAGGCGGTACCTAGGCCAAACAGTGTTGCAAAAAAAAACCAAACCAAACTACCAGCTTTTCCTTTTTAAGGTCTCTAGAGAAACTAAATTGCTCCCAGTGTTGTAAAAGACAATCCAAAGGTGAACTTTCGGAACCTACAGGCATAGGGCCTGGAAGTCCCTTCCTCCATAAAGGAAGTTTTGAAAGTAAGCCTCGAAAAACAAAACCCACAAAAAAGTACCTGAAGTTTTCTAAGTTCCCTAGCGCCAAGAGAATGGAAAGAAGCTGGCTTACACTTCCCCATGGGATGTATATCCTTGTCCTCCATTCTTCAGAAGTTGTGCACATGTCCATTTTCTCCAAAATAACCAAACAGGACTGAGAACCTGAGGTCAGGCTGAGTGCTAGACAGCCTCCTAGCTGTCTGACCTAATGGGACCTGAGAGATCAGCCCCCCCCCCCCCAAAAAAAAACAACCCCAAAAAACCCACCCTTCCAAGGTACTAGGGAAAGAGAGAGGATTCGATACCTTCCAATCCCGGCTGGAGAAGAATTTGAGATTAGCAGTGTTTCCCTGTATCAGGGAACCATAAAAATGAAGAGGTTAGGGTTAGGGTTGCTCAAGACCCCAAAATACCAACATGCTGGGTCCTGCTGAATGAATTTGACTCAAGTCTTCTCAGCCAAAGAAAAGTAAAGTTCATTAATAGTTTGTTAAAAGTTCGCCATATTGGTTAGACTCTTAAGGAGCCTAAGTATCTGTGATGCTTTCATTGGGCAAGTAGACCAGAGCAAGTCTATGGTAGGTCATTCTATGGCACTCTCATACCACATGGAAGGAAGTCTTATATATGGAGGAATCTAGGAGTGGTCTAGAGGAGGAGTTTGGGGAGGGTCTTCAAGAGGAGTCAATGAAAAACTTATGGCCTCTGCAGATGCCTCATCAAGTGGGAAAATTTAATCAGACTTCAAGAGGTTTCCCAGAGCCTGTACCTCAAAGATTCAAGGAGAGCTCTCAAGGGGGCTCCCAGAGCCTGCACCTCATCAGCTTTTGGTGACAAGATGGTTAATTTGAGACACAGGATATCTGGGAGGAGATATCCACTGGTTGACATTGTGAGATCACAATTTGTAAGAGAGATTAGGGGTAGACAGAGATTTGTGTAGAGATAATATTTATATATATGGGAACATTTGAGGTCACAAGGGAGAGAGTATGGAACTTAGAGAAAAGGCCCAATACAGAGTCTTAGAAGACACCTTTTTACCTTAAGGTAGTGGTTCTCAACTTTCCTAATGCCTTGACCCTTTAATATTCGTATGTGGGCATATGTGCATGTGAGTAACTCGCCTAGAGACAGATAGAGGAGTGATGTCTCCATTCCTAAGACCATCGGAAGTATGTATTTTCCAATGATCTTAGGTGACCCTGTTTGACTCCCAAAGGGGTTGCGACCCACAGGTTGAGAACTGCTGCCTTAAGGAATCTGAAGATGAATGATAATGTAATAAAGGAGCCTGAGAAAGAGTGTAGAAGGAGAGCCAGAAGAAAACAAGAAGCCAAGGGATTAGAGAATTTCCAGGAAAAGTGGGGTTGTCCAACAGAAGAAAAGTAAATAAGGATGAAGACAGAAAAGGGAATTGGATTTAGTAGCAAGTCTGAAATTCCTTGGCAAGGAGTCCTTAAATAGATATGAGGAGAGTAGTAACAGTGCTTGTAGATGAGTCTTTTCTTTTTTAGGTACAATGGATAATTCATCTAATTGGTATTAAAGGTATTCCTGTATCCCCCAAACTGGTTAAGAACAAAACAGTTTTAGAAACTATATTGGTATATTATCCACCTTCAGATAGAGAGCTGATGGACTCAAGAGTACAGATCGAAGCATGATTCCTTTCTTCGTTCCTGCCATTGTTCCTTTCTTCCTTTGTATTCCCATAGGCTCAACATAGGGAGTCTACCTAATGTGTTAATGACCTTCACTTTTCTCCTGACATCATGGATTTACCAATGAAATAAATGAACTGTCCACTGCTAATCCCTGGTTCTTGCAACATGACTTGTCCATTTTCTTTTTTTAATCTTATATTTCTTTGATAACATCCTTTACTCCAGTTCCTCTTCACAGTTTCTGATTTGTCTTGTTCTACAAACTGCTTACACCTATTGTACATTGCTCTCTTAGTGATTCTTCTGAGACTAGTAGTCTTATTATTCATAGTTGATAAAAGAAAGGGGTGGAAAATTGGCATGATATTTTCTTTTAACTTAGGCATCATTTGGTGAATTTCTTGAGTGCAATCCATTTTCTCACAATATCATTCAATTTCCATATTGATAAGGCTTTTTCCTTTCCTTCCTTTGGCAACAGGATCGTGGAGTCAGCAGTTGCCTTTTCCAAAATCCAGCAAAACTTCATCTAACTATTGGAACTCTGGTACTTCTCAATGATCAAGAGATCCAGGGGGCATGTGAACTACTGCAGCAATGTAAAGAAGATTTTATCAAGTAAGTAATCTAAATGAGTTATCTAAAAGGATAGTCTTTGAGTATGCTGCATACTTTTTCAGAGAGCCAAGTATAAGGGAGAACAATATTAATTGATTCACTCATCTGTAGAGCTTGAACTCTGGATCACTAAACAGTGTTTCACTAACTTACTAATGCAATAAATTTTAAATATAGATATATTATTACATGTTTTGGTTATATCTGGAGTATGATCAATATTTTAAGTTTGAGAAATTTAGTTCAGATGGTACAAAGTATACTTTCTCCAAAGTGATTTTCTTGTGTCCACCAGAATGTCTCTTATTTTATCCAGAAATCTTTCCATTGCCTTTCACAGTTAGAATTCAGTTTATTCTAGTAGAATCAAATATAGCTTGCCAGTAAAACCCTTTTTCTTCCTCAGAAGACTCGGAGGTGTCTCAATACATGTAGCCATGTCTGAGATACTAGGTAAGACACTAGGGTCTTGGAGAACTCTCCAAACAAATGAATTTGTCTAAGGATGTTGGGACGACCTTGATGCCTTTATTTTAGGACTTACTTTTTATTTATGTTCCACTTCGGATGTAAATGTAGGATGATAATTTTCATCTTCCCCTTCCCTACCTTCCTGCAGGCACCCCTACTACCCCAACCCCTTCCAGTGGTGAATAAAGAGGGATTTGAAAATAGACTTCAAATAGTTCAATTTATTCCTTTATAATTTCATTTTTTCTTTTTCCCACTCTTATAACTTGGTCTTATAGAAATGAACTGAGTTGAAAAATGAGTATTGAGTTGAAAAAGGTGAAGGTTTAAAATTTGGTTACATAAAATGCCAAACTCTAATGCAGTGATTGTTGTTTTGGGGCCATATCTGTTTTTCCTCCTTTATTGGTTTTCCATATCAAGACAATTTTCTTAAAAATAATCAGAAGCTGATTTGGTTTGCATTATGCCTTTCATTTTTAGTCTCCAGTGATAAAATAGCCCTTGTATGTTATGCTTCAGTTAAGGCTAGGTAAAACTGCCTTATTTGAGCTCTTTACCTAGAATTCATAAGAGCTTGATATTCTCAATTCAATATTTGCAAATTCCTAGTTCTTATATATGCTTTTGCTATAAAGAATAAGATAGATTTAACCAATTGAAAGAATCATTTTTTATTCTTTTATTTGTACATAGAACAACTAACCTTAATAAATAAAATCCAGTAACATAAATTTCTGGTCACAGGTATAATCTTTTTCACAGCAGCTATCATACTGCTCAGAAAGATTTAAAGGAAGATAAGATATTATTTAGAAAATTATTAGTTGTCTTAATCTTATCAAATTCAGGCCACTGATTTTTGTCACCTGAGTTTTATCCTGAAACGTGTGTGACTTTTTCTGTAAAAGCCCTCTTTGATTTCTCTTGGGTATCCTTTGTGCTGCTGAATGCCAAATCTGAGAACTCTAAAAACATCAAGATTTGTATAATTAGGAATAAGATACAAATTTAATTGTTTCTAAGAGTTTTTTGACATAAGATGAAAACAGCAATTGCAGCTTTTAAGTTGTGCTTTTGAAATAAGACAGTTGCCCTGGAAAGATTCTTTAGCACATGGGGAAGAACTCAGGCCACCTTTTCTAGAATGTCATTTGAATTCAATCAGTTATCAAGTAAACAGTTTGACTATTTACTATAAAATTAGTTTGCTTTTTGGGGGAAATTGTTTTGGGAGCAGATGAAGTAAAAAGAGTAATCATAGAGCTGGTTAAGTGTACCTTGTTTCCCTAAATGAAGTGTTTGTTTAGATGAAATTAAGTTATTTCTTCATCTCCTGAAATCTATTCTGGGTAAAAAGCTATCATATTAAGAGCTAAAGTAGTTAGCAAATAGGTGATGATATTTAGCAGTTAAATAGCATTAAGACCCCAGATTCGGGGCAGCTAGGTGGCGCAGTGAATAGAGCACCGGCCCTGGAGTCAGGAGTACCTGAGTTCAAATCCGGCCTCAGAAACTTAACACAAAAAACTAGCCGTGTGACCTTGGGCAAGTCACTTAACCCCAACTGCCCTCCAAAAAGCAAAAAAAAAAAAAAGACCCCAGATTCAAGAATAAAAATAAAAGTATTAAGCATAAATAATGTATTGGTATACTTTGTTTTATTTGATAGATTTTCTGATTTTAAGATTTTGAAAAATGTGGCTGGATTCATTCTTAAAATAGGTCAATCAATGTTAGAGTATGAATATTTGAAGAAAAGGTCTTTTGCATAGGTTTGAGTATTTGTTTTAGACTTGGGAATATGTTTAAAGACTGATAATACATTGGAAACTTTACCTTGTATTTTAGCTCTTGCTCTAAGGGGTCATGTAACTATATAGACTTCAGATAAATTATTCACTGTGGTTAGTGAACTGTAATGCCCTAAATATATCCCTAGTGGGTACCTTTTTCACTGAGAGAAGTAGAATTGGAGGGATGCCAATCTAACAGAATACAAAGCAGTCATTATACACCTAGGCTGGCTGTGCCCTTACATCCCTTTTCAGCTGTTGATGTCACTCAAAGTCCTAAACTTTGGTCTACTATGTTTTTCAAGCAGTGTTCTAGGCACTGTGGACACAAAGGTACAACCAAAACAGAGTACTCAAGGAGCTTACATTCTGCTTGGGGGTAGAGTGTGGAGGTCATGGCAGATATAGTATAAATACTTGGTTTTTAGGTGCAGAGCACCAGGAGTGAGGGTAGAAATTTGTAGCAAGTGGCACCCAGCTGACCTGAGAAATAAGGCATGGAAATGGAAATTAAAAATAATAAACAAACAAACAAATAAATAAATGAAAAGGGGGGCGGCTAGGTGGTTCAGTGAATAGAGCATCGGCCCTGGAGTCAGGAGGACCTGAGTTCAAATCCAGTCTCAGATGCTTATTAGCTGTCTGACCCTGGGCAAGTCACTTAATCCTGTTTGCCTTAGTTTTCTCATCTGTAAAATTATCTGGGGAAGGAAATGGCAAACCACTCCAGTATCTTTGCCAAGAAAACACCAAAAGGGTTTTGAAGAGTTGAAGAGTTGGACACAACTAAAATGACTAAACAACAGCAAAATTTGAGGATATTGCCATATTCTTTTCAGAATAATGCAAAATTATATCTGTGTTTGGTTTGATAAAGGAAGCTGTGTAGCTGGCAGGTTTTGAGAACTATATGGGATTTGCTTTGACATACTGTAGTATTCTTACTGGGGAAAATGACAGTTAATTTGGGGTTTGGGGGATCAAATTATAAATTTTGCAACTGATAGGAAGACAAGGCCTGGGGAAGAACCAGCAAGATATTTGTATTAGTCCATTAGCATAGATATACATTGATAACAACCTGCAGTGAGACTTCTACCCAGGTTGGCAACCTAAATGGAGTCAGACATCCCAGCTCCCATATACTTAGCCTAGAAAAAAGCAAACAAAAGGATATGAACAGGCAATTTTCAGAGGCAGAAATTAAAGATTATATATATAAGCATATGAAAAAATGCTCTAAATCGCTATTGATTCGAGAAATGCAAATCAAAACAACTTTGAGGTACCACATCTCACCAGTCAGATTGGCTAAGATGACAAAACAGGAAAATGATAAATGCTGGAGAGGATGTGGAAAAATTGGAACACTAATAATGCATTGTTGGTGGAGCTGTGAACTGATAAAACCATTCTGGAGAGCAATCTGGAACTATGCCCAAAGGGCTATAAATAATTGCATACCCTTTGACCCAGTAATACCACTTCTGGGTTGTATTCCAAAGAGATCATAGAAGTCGGAGGAAGACCCATATGTACAAAAATATTTATTGCACCTCTTTGTGGTGGCAAAAAACTGGAAATTAAGGGGATGCCCATCAACTGGGGAATGGCTAAACAAGTTGTGGTAAATGAATGTAATAGAATACTATTGTGCTATAAGAAATGAGGAGGAGATGGACTTCATATTTACCTGGAGAGGCTTATACAAACTGATGCTAAGTGAGAAGAGCAGAACCAGGAAAAATTTGCACACAGTCACAGATAACATCTTATGTGTGATGAGCAACCCTGATAAACTGGACTCTTCTCAGCAACACACAGTTATAAGACAACTCTACAAGTCTCAGGATGGAAGGAGATATCTACATTCAGAGAAAGATCTAGAAAGAACAGAGTTTAAATGGACACTGAAGCAATCTACATGCTATCGTTCTTTTCCATGTTTGGATTTGTTTCTTTTTTCCCATTGTTCACTCCATTGGTTACAACCCTACTATACAACCAGACTAATGTCCAATGTGAAAGTATTTGTGGATTCTATACTTGATTGTATGCCTCCATGGGTGGGGAAGGGGAAGAGGAAGGGGAGAAAATGTGAAACTCAAGGGATTGTGGAACTGAGTCTTATAAACTAAAAGTAAATAAACAAATCAGTTTAAAAACAAACAAACAAACAACTTGAAATCCACACCAGACTGAATAAACATTCAAGGAATCTAAAGAGAATCTAAAACAAATGACTTCTTTCAGCTTAGGACTTAACAAAAATTTGGCCGGAAGCCTATGGACAGTAGGAAAGGGAGCTGCCGAGAAAGACAGCCTCCTAGCATGATTAGTGGCTCGCCAGAAATATATTCAGCTTTCAGGACTTTGTATCCAGATGCAGCAGGTGCAGAGGCCTCATCTGAGAAAGTCAGAGTGGTGGGAAACTAATAGAAGTATAGCATAGCAGTGGTCAGACCAGGACTACCTGGACTCTTGGGGTCTCTGAGGTCCCTGTCACTTTGTCCTAAGACATTGAAGAGGGCCATGAAGATCTAGTACTCTTGACCTCAAAAATCCACGTAGACCTAACTGCAGAGAGTAGAGTTAGTCATAAGAACCCAAGAGGATAAGAGTGAGACCCAGTAAGGACTCCCACTGCACTCTAAAGCCCAATATAGGATAGAGCCTGACCTTGACATAAAGTGCCAATTCAGGAACTAAAGTTGGAGAAATTTATAAACAAAAGAAGACATAGGCATAGAAAATTATTGCAGATCTAGAGGTGCCACCAAATCCAGTGTGGGATAGAGTAACTTCATGACAATGATAAACACAAATTTAGAAAAAGAAATGGTTTTTCCTCAAAGGCTACATGAATACATAAGAGAATTGAAGCAAGGTATAGAAAATGAAATAAAACTCTCTAGAGGAAAAAATGGGAAGGAGAATCAGTAGCTTGGAAAAGAGAGTGAAAATTTAGCTAGATCACAGGTTCCCTGAAAACTAGAATAAATAAAATCAGTGACTTCATGAAACAGCAAGGAATATTAGACAGTCAGACACTTAGCACTTACTAGCTGTGTGGCCTTGGGCAAGTCACTTAACCCCAATTGCCTGTGAAAAGATTGAAAAAAAAAAAGTAAAATATCTGATTAAAAAAGCCAACTGACCTGGAAAGCAGGTCAGAGAGAGATAATTTAAGAATCATTGGATTCCCTGAAAACCATGAATAAAATTAAAAAAAAAAGGTTTGGCCATTATATTTCAAGAAATCACAAATAAAAACTGCCCAAATATATTAGAACTGGAGAGCAAAGTAAAGACAGAATCTACTGACCCATCTACTGGAGATTAGCTAAATAAATTTTGGTATATGAATGTAATGAAATATTTCTCTTCTTTAAGAAACAAAGAATATATATGATGAATACAGAGAAGTATGGAGAGATTTATATGAGCTGATGCATTATAAAGTGAGCACAGTTAAAAAAAATATACACAAGTAACTATAACACTGTAAGTGAAAGGAACATTCACAAAACAATCAAAAGTGAATGTTGGAAAATTACAAAGGACAAGCCTGATTCCAAAGAAGAGATGTGAGAAGATATCCTGTAAGGGTCACTTTCCCTGATGACAGGGGCAGCCAGTTACTTACCTCAATCGAGAAGGCGCCAGAGCATTCTCAAGAACAGAAGAGTTGAGGCTTGCAGGTGCAAACAGAGAAAGTTTGTTCAGTCCTCTCCATAGGGAAGCCTTATAGCAAGATCCAAAGGAAGACTTCAACATTGCCCTCAAAACTTGAGTCTTTTATCTCCCAGACTCACATACCAAATGTGATAAACAACAGAGCCCAGCTGCAAGGAGCAGGATGTAGCAAAAATGTAGGAGTGGGAAGTTGCAGTTACAAGGGCATCAAGGCCCCAGGGTAGAGAGAAGCTTATCTGGAATGTCTGATTTCCACACACTTGAGAACCTTGAGCACCGATGCACACCACGGCCCCTGAGAGACCCATGGAGTACAGTACGCTCTGAACTCTACGTGACCCAGGCTTTTCCAGGGCCTCAGCATAACCACCTGCAGCCTGCATATATTTCCCAAACCTCACAATACCCCCATCCCACTTCCTTGCAGAGGTGGGAGGTCCACAGGTATAATAACATTGCATATGTTTTTGGACTTTTTTTCTTTTTAAAAAGTGTACTATTAATTTGAAAAATTTATTATGATTTTTAGCATTCTTTTCTTTTTTAATTTTGAGTTTGAATTTTTCATTTTCCCCCAACCCTCCCGTACCCACTTAGAAGTCAAGCGATAGGATAGCAATTAATATATGTGAAATACGCAAAACATTTCCATATTAGCTGTATTTCAAAAAAAAGCAGGAAAAATAAAGTGAGAAAATGCTATTTCAGTTTTACTCAGAGCTCATCATTTCTCTCTCTGGAAGTAAGTAGCCTTTTTTTTTTTCATTATGAGACCTTTGGAATTGTCTTGGATCATTGTATTGATCAGAGTAGCCGAATCTTTCACAGTTGATCATCATTACAAATATTGCTGTCACTGTACACAATGCTCTCCTGGTTCTTCTTGCTTCACTTTGCATCAGTTCATATTGGTCTTGCCATGTTTTTCTGAACCCTGCCCTCCCCCACCCCCAGTCATTTCCCCTCACATAGGAGTACTTTATCACAATCATGTGCCACAGCTTGTTCAACCATTCTCCAGTTGATGAACATCCCCTTGATTTCTAATTCTTTGCTGCTGTGAGAAGAGCCGTTGTATTTTTGTATTTGTAGGTCTTTTTCCTTTTTCTTTGAGCTCTCTGGGATACAAACCTGGTACTTCAGGGTCAGAGGGTTTATAGCCCTTTGGACATAGTTCCAAATTGTTCTCTAGAATGATTGGATCAGTTCACGACTCCACCTGTTGGTTCTTTAGGATACCTATTTTCCCTCTTCCCATACAGTATCATTTCTAATTGGCATAAGGTGGTACCCCAGAGTTGTTTTAATTTGCATTTTTCTAATTGATAGTGCTTTAGGTTTTTTTTGTTTTTGTTTTTTTGCTTTTTGGAGGAGGGAAGGCAGGGCAGTTGGGATTAAGTGACTTGCACAAGATCACACGGCTAGTATTAAGTGTCTGAGGCCAGATTTGACTTCAGGTCCTACTGACTCCAGGGCTGGTGCCCTATTCACTGTACCACCTAGCCTCCCCTTTATACTGCTTTATGGCTATAGATAGCTTTATTTTCTTCTTCTGAAAACTGCCTCTTTACATCCTTTGACCACTTACCAACTGGGGAAGTGGCTCTTATTTTTATGAATTTGACTCAGGTCTATACTTAATATATATTTGACAAATGAGGCCTTTATCAGAGAAACTTGCTATAAAATTTTTTTGTGTTACTACGTTATCTGTGTTATCTTTTAAAATATAGTTTCCCTGATTATCTCTTTTAGTTAGGTCTATTTTTGCTTTTGCTTTTCTGAGATCACTATTGCTACCCCTGCTTTTTTTTTTTTTACTTTTTTACTTAACCTGTTAGATTCTTTTCCAGCCTTTTGTTTGAACTCTGTATATCTTTCTATTTCAAGTATATCTCTTATAAATAATATATTGTTGGATTCTGGTTTCTAATCCATTCTTCTATCTGCTTCTGTTTTATGGGTGAGCTCATCCCATTCACATTCACAGTTATGATTACTGTATATTTTCCTCCATCTTACCTTATTCTGTTTCTTTGAATCTCTTTTTATGATGTCCCTGTCCAAAAGTCTATTTTGCTTCTAACCACTGCCTCCCTTAATCCACTGCCACTTTAATAACTCTCCTCCCCTTTTCTTTTATCCTCTTCCTCTCCTCTTTTCATATTGGGTAAGTTAGATTTCTTTGAATCAATTCTGGTAAGAGTGAGACTCAAGCATTGCCTGCCAACCCCCACGCTACATTTTTCTTTCCACTATAAAAGCTCTTCCTTGAGATCTTTTATGTGAGAAAATTTTCCTCATTCTACTCTCCCTTCTTTCTTTTTTACTGCTTCCTTTTTTTGGAGATAATTCCAACATTATCATCTCATATCCATGCCTTCTGTGTATGTAAACTCCTTTTAATTGCACTAATAATGATAAAGTTATTTTTTTAAATAAGATGTTATTTTTTCCAGTTACATGTAGAAACAATTTTAACATTCTTTCAAAAATTATTTTGAGTTACACATTCTTTCCCTCCTTTCCTGTACCTTTCCCTGAGAAGGCAAGCAATTTAGTATAGCCTATACATGTGTAGTCATGTAAAACATATTTCCATATTAGCCATGTTACAAAAGAAAACACAAAACAAAATTCCTTCCCAAACAAGAAAAATAGAGAAAGTTAAAAACAGTATGCTTTGATTTGTATTCAGACTCCATAAGTTCTTTCTCTGGAGGTGGATAGCATTTTTCATAAGTCCTTTGTATTTGTTTTGGATCACTGTAGCTAAGTCATTCATAGTTGAGCATCACACATTATTGCTGTTACTGGGTACAGTATTCTCCTGGTTCTGCTCACTTCACTCTGTATCAGTTGATCAAAGTCTTTTCAGCTTTTACTGAAAGCATCCTACTCATTATTTCTTATAGCATAATAGTGTTTCTTCAGAATCGTATACCATAACTTGTTTAGCCATTCCATAGTTTCAATTCTTTGCCACCACAAGTAGAGCTGCCATAAACATTTTTGCACATAAAGGACCTTTTGCCTTTTCTTTGATGTCTTTGGGATACAGACCTAGTAGTGGTATTGCTGGGTCAAAGGGTATGTATAGTTTTATAGCCTTTTGGGCATAGTTCCAAATTGCTCTCTAAAATCGCTCAATCAATTCATAATACTAACAATGCATTAGTGTTCCAATTTTTCCACATCCCCTCCAACATTTGTCATTTTCCTTTCCTGCCATGTTATTCAATCTGATAGATGTCATGTGGTACTTCAGAGCTGTTTTAATGTGTATTTTTTCCTGAAGGATTACACTTAGTTTTGCTGGTTATGTTATTCTTGGTTATAATCCTAGCTTTTTTGCTGTCCAGAACATCATATTCTAAACCCTCTCCTCCTTTAATATGGAATCCACTAAATCTTTTTTTTTTATTAACTTGTTTGTTCACTTTTAGGTTACAAGATTCTGTTCCATAGTCACTTCAGTTATAGATTTTTCTCCCCTTCCTCCCC
>CM053598.1:40775149-40785992 GCA_028646575.1 Pseudocheirus occidentalis | reverse complement strand
GATTAGAGCACACTCTCTGTAGGGGGAGCTGAAGACTTTTTGCTGACTACCTCATTAATATGTCCACCCCCTCATGGATTTTGAACCAGTCAGAGTTGATTTTCATCCTCAGGGACATGCCTTTTTCCAAAGGCTTTTTAAACATTCATTATTCTTCAGGAAGGATCTTTGGTTTATGAGAGAAAGCCAATGACAATTTTATTAATTGTCTGCTAGCCATAATTAATAAACTTATTAATTACCCAGAAAAAAAAAAAAACAAATTCTGCCTTTGACACTTCCTTTCTGTGTGATCCTGGACAAATCATTTGACTTCTCTGGAACTCAGTTTACAAATTTGTAAAATGAAAGAGTTGGACAAGATACACTCTGAGGTTCCTTCCAGCTCTAAATCTAGGCTCCTATGGTTTAAGTCCCTCACCATGTTCCAAATACAACGCCCAGTGAGTGATAAGTCTCTGATAAATTCTTACTGAACTTGACCAAAGGGCCAATTCTGCTACTTATTACCCTGGGACTCTGGGCGAGGAACTTCCATTATTTGGACCTCAGAAGTGGGATTAGATCTCTGAGAACCCTTCCAGTTACACCTTGGTGAGAAAAGGTTCAGTTACATCCAGCTGGGTCAGTCTCAACTTCCCAGCAATAAACGTAGGAAGAGCCATCCTCTATAGCTCTGGGCCAGGGCTGGAAGGGTCATCAATATCAGAGTTCTAGAACACAAAGGTCCCTGGATCCCATCAAGTCCAGCCCCATCACTTTATAGATTAGGAAACTGAGGCCCAGAGAGGTTAATGACTTGCCTAGGGTCACCCAGCCAGTAAAGAATCAGAGCTGAGATTTGAACTCAGGCTCCATGACTCAAGTTTCTTTTTTTGGCAGAAAGCAATGAATAGGGTCAACATTCTTCAACTAGGAGAAGTTGGCACCTGACTGTTGACCTTCTAGGGAGTGGTGGAATTGTATCCAAATGAGTCTTCCAGAGGCTTACCATGCAGACAAGAAAAGAGTCTCTAACTCCATACCTCTACATTTTACCGGGTCTCCATATTTCTCACATCAATCCCCTTTTCTCTCTCAAATGGCTCACTCCCTCCTCCATATTTCCTCCTCAAGTTCAGGCCTTCATCAGCTCTCATACGAACTATATCAATAGCCTATCACAGTGGACTCTGGCTTCCAGACTCTACCCTCTTCAATCTATCATCCCCATAGCAGACAAAATTTGATCATGATATTTGTCTGCTTGAGAAACACTCCCAATTGCCTCTATGGCAAACTAAAAATACTTCAGCTTGTCATTTAGAAACCCTTCTCAATCTGGCTCCAGCCTGTCTTCTCAGGCTTGTTTCCCATTACTCACCCTCATGTGCTCTCTATTTTAGCCAAACTAATTGCTGTTTCCTGAATTTGACATTTCCATTTCCCACCTCCATGCCTTTGCATGGGTTATCATCTATGCATAGTCCTAGGTACTTTCCCTTTCTTATGTGGATATTTTACTTGATGAAAGGGATAGGAAAGGAGGATCCATGTGAAAAAAAGTAGCCAGAGACAGTTCTGAGGACCAGAGAAAAAACAGCCCCTTTGATAAATGCATTAAGAGAATCTGTTTGAAAGCAGTTCAGAGACAAAAAGGCTGAAGTAATGATGACTGCCATGTATTGCCGTCCATCAGCTCATGGGTGGAAGTCACAGAGAAGAAGAGCTAAACTTAATATTACAAAACGCTTTCAAAACCTTAGAGCTGTTCTCCAAGTGGAATAGCTTGCTTAGGTGAGTATAAGGGAGTATGTACTCCTCTCTGGAAATTCTCAAACAAAATATGGAGAATTACTTATTGGTATGTATACTTGATTATTTGTCTGTGTGGGTAGCTATTAAATTTATAATTTTTTAAAGTAGGTTTTTAAATCTCCTCTGGAGATGTAAGGTGATGGGGGGAGGATATACTCTTGCCTAGAAATCAGAAGATGGACAGTATTTCTCAAAAGTCTTGTCCAGCCCATATCAATACTGTAGCATCCCAGGATGGTGATAAGTTCGTAGATCCTCCAGACATAGCTGTCTCTGGTGGACACCAGTGGGTGGGGGCCTCTCCTCATAGGGCTCCCAATGAGTACTTTGGGATATTCCCTGGAATGGTAGATCAACCCTCCTTCTTGTCTCCTCCAGACTTGATGTAGATCCAGCAGACAGGCCACCCCTCCTCCCTGGCTCCTCGGAAACACTCCTGCTCTGTTCAGGAGCAGGGCCTTGGCCAAGAAGTGGACAGTGCTTGTTGAATTTGGCCCGAGGCCCAGGATCTGGACAGAATCCCAAGAATTTCTCACCTGCAAAGAAAACATCAACAGCCTCTTTTTTTCTTGCTGTTGTTGGGGTGGTTTTTAAAAATCTCCATTAAACAAATGAAGCAGCCCTCCCAGGCTTTCCTTCTCACCCTCCCCACTTTATACAAATGTATATGATGTGTCTTCCTTTTAAGGCACTCACATATTTATATCCAGGATCTACAGCAGAGATGCCTTGGTGGTGTGAACAATATAATGAAGCTATAAAGAATGGGAAGAAAGAAAAGGAAGGGGAGAGAATGGGGTGTCAAGTCCAATCGACCGGCATTTATTAAGTACCCACTATGTGCCAGGTACTGGAAACATAAAGAAAGACATATACAGTCCCTGCTCCAAGGAACTCACAGTCTAACGGGGGAGATAACAAGTAAACTCTTTGCAAATGAGGTATGTGTAGGATAATTGGAGGTGATTGTGGAGGGGAGACCCCCTTAAGGAGGATGAGGAAAGACTTTTTGCACAAAGTGGGACTTTAGCTGAGATTTGATGGAAGCCCCAAAGCAGAGATGAGGAGGGAGAGATTTCCAAGCATGGGGGACAGCCTGTGGAAATGACCAGAATCAGAGGATGGAGTGCCTTGGTTAAGGAAGAGCAAGTAGGTTATGTCCCTGCATCTCAAAGTATGTGGGAGGTGGTATAAGGCATAAGAAGACTAGAAAGGGGATATGTCTAGGTTATGAAGAGCTTTGAAACAGAGGATTTTCTATTTGATTCTAGAGGTGACGGGGAGAGGCTTTCTGCATAGGTCTGTTGAAATGGAGTCATGGAGTTGGAAGGAACCTTAGAGGTCATGCAGTCTGACCTTCCACTTAGTGAGGAATCCTGTTAATAGCCTCTCTGAGAGATGACTGCCTGTTCAGCCTCTGCTTAATACCAAAATAAAAAATTCTCACTACCATCTAAAGTAACCCATGACATTAATGAGATAGCAGCTCTAATTGTTTGAAAGTTCTTCAATCCATCAAAAAAACATTCATTAAATTCTGCGCAGTGTGCTAGGACCTGGGAATACAGAGAAAACACATTAAACAGTCCCCACCTAACATCAAATAATTGGGGCTGTTCCCTAAAGAGAGGGTTCTGCAATTCTTCAGTGGATCCATGATCTCATCAGTGGAGGCAGCCCCTTCACTAGTGCAGATCACAGCCCATCCACGTCTTCTCAGTCTGTGTGATTTTTCTCCAGGTCCTCCAACAAATCCTCCATAAAGAATCTACCCAGTGGGGTGGCTAGGTGGCGCAGTGAATAGAGCACCAGCCCTGGAGTCAGGAGAACCTGAGTTCAAATCTAATCTCAGAGACTTAACACAAAAACTAGTCATGTGACCTTGGGCAAGTCACTTAACCCCCAATTGCCCTCCAAAAAAAAAAAAAAAAGAATCTACCCAGTGCACTGGAGGCCATCTTCCAGGGATTTGTTGTTGTTCAGCCGTTTCAGTTGTGTTCCACTTTTTGTGACCCCATTTAGGGTTTTCTTGGCAAAGATACTAGAGTGGTTGGCCATTTCCTTCTCCGACCCATTTTGCAGATGAGGAAACAGAGGCAAGCAGGGTTAAGTGACTTGCCCAAGGTCACACAGCTAGTAGTTGTCTGAGGCCGTATTGCAGGCCCAACACTCTATGCGTTATGGCACTACCTAGCTGCCCCTTCCAAGTCTTTAATATTCTGTTAAACTAAAACTAAAAGAAATTTCTGTTTTAAAGGTGTTGTGGGGATGAGCTAGAACATGTTTTAGAAGAATGTCCATATATTTTAATTACCAGTGTCTTTACTTGTAAGGAAAAATTATGATAGTATCCTAAAATATTAGAACTGCAAAGATCTTTGAGATCATTTAGCTGCCCAGGGAAGCTAGGTGGTCGGTCCTGTGGATAGATCCCTGGGAATGGAGGCAGGAAGACCTGAGTTCAAATTCAGTCTCCAGACACTTCCCAGCTGTGTGACCAAGCAAGTCACTCTTGGGGCAGAGCGACATAAGGGGATAGATTGCTGCATTGGAGCCAGGTTGAGATTTACTAGCTTTGTGACTCTGAGAATCCACTCAGCCCCTCGAGAGGGGGTCTCAGTTTCCTCATCTGTGAAATGGGGACAATGATACACATAGAACTCATCTCACAGGGTAGTTACAAAGATCCAAAGAGAACACACATGTAGAGTATTTAGTAGACATTTAAGGGCTATGTAAATACTATTTATTATTATTACCTCATACCTCTAATATTGGGGAATCCACCAGATCCATATTTGAATGTTCCCATGATAAAAGATTCATTTCATCCATTGAGACCTCCATCAAATCTCATCTCTGCCACTGACTACCTGTGGGACCTTGGACCAGTCAACAACTTGGCTTTTCTCGACGTCAGCTATCAAATGAGGGGATTGAACTGTGTGGACTCTTCAGTTTCTTCCAGTCTATGACTGCAAATCTGTCTAAGAGTCTTATAGTCTGTTATGGCAGAACCCAGACTCCAAGAATTAGTAAAGGTAATTCATAACCTGACTCTAGGCAGCAAGAGAAGGCAGGGCACACACTCCAAACCAAATGACATCTCTTCTTCCATGGTGTCTAGTTATAAGTTGTCGGTATATATCAACATTTCCATAATGTTTATCCTCTGCTGCCCAGAAGCAAACTTGTGACCCCCACCTCCCACCCCTGTCTTCACAGAACATCAGGGACACTTAGCAATGGGAAGGAATCTCAGGGCTCAGGGTCACTAGTCAACAAAGTGCTGGGTACCAGTGATCCACAGGAACACCCGTTCCCTCTTTGCTTTGGAATAAGCAGGGATTCAGGGCCCTTCCTTAAAGCACACATCCCTCAGATCCTAAAGGAAGTAGCCTCTGTCGCTTCACTCCTGCCTCCAGGCACACATGTCCCTCTCTAAAGGGGGATGGGTTTCATGGCTCTGCCACCTTCTCTCTCCCCCATCTCAGGGCTCAGGGCTCCCTTTCCAGAACAGCACAGACCAAACCTCTCCCTGACTACACACAGGAGGGTTTCAAGTTTAAATGCCAAGTTCATCATTTCAAGAAGCCTGCCAGAGACGGCATGCCTGATCAGACCACAGGTCTTGGTCAGCATCCCATATTTACCCTGTAGCTTTCACCTTGAGACAAAGGGCCCTTGTCTAGTATGGTGACTGGTTTTTAAGGACACAACATTTTTTTTAAAAAGGTCTTAGCTCCCTCTCTTATAGTACCAGGGATAGGGAAAAAATGACTCCCACTAATTGCACAGGAAAATGAGTCCCCATGAAGAAAAGGAACAGCCAAAGCTGCCAGGATTTCCCTGAGCCTCAGCTCCAGCTTCCTGCCTATAAAACAGAATCCATCTTGAAAAAATTGGCCCACCTCCAACATGAACATTTGATTCCCCTCTTCCCTTCTAAGGCACAATGATAACATGGGTCACAGAATCACAGAGATGGAAGTGGACAGGGTCTTAGAAGGTTTCCTGGTCCAACACTGTCATTTTCTAGATGACAAAATTAAAACCCACAAAGCAAAAGTGACTCCCCCAGCATGGAGAAGATTCAAACCCAGGTCCTTCAGCTCCAAATCTAGTCTTCTTTCCACAGCCCCAGTCTGGATGATGGTACTGTTCGGACTCTATACAAACAAACATTTGACTGACCTTCCACTCCCACAATGAGCATATGGTCCTATTGGACCGTAAAGGATCAGAGCCCTCGAGTGGGGAGAGATCTCAGAGGTTACCTGGTCTGTCCCTTTCATTTTACAAAGGGGGAAATTCAGGAAGAAATGAGATCTGGGGGGGGGTCTTCTGTACATTCAGGCTCAGCTCCCTTCAAATGATGATTGCGTTACGGTTGTCATCTCATGTGGTCCTCATTCTGTGAGGTAGATGCTATTATCACACCTATTTTACAGATGAGGAAACCAAGGCTGATAGATGTTAGTGACTTTTCTAGTGTCACACAGATGGATTAAGTCCTAGCCAAGATCATAGAATCCCCAGGTTGGAAAAGATTACAGCCTCTAGTCCAAACCCCGGCTCAATGCCTAAGTCCCTGAATAATATCCATCATCTACTTAAAAACCTCCATCCACTGGGAACTCATTCCCTTACAAGACATCCTATTACCTTTTTGGACAGTTTTCATTTTTAGAAACATCTTCCTTATTCCTCAACCTCCCCTTTCAGAAGGGGCACAGGACAGAAGTTTCCACATGGTTACACTTATTTTAGACTCCTTTGTTTTCTCCATCATGGCACTTCTGGCACTTTTCACTCATTTTTCAACTTTATTTTTTATGTTTTTCTTCTGTGTTTTGTCTTCTCCCATTAGATTGTAAGCTCTTTGAGGTCAGGAGCTGTCTTTCATTTTCATATTTGTATCCTCAGCACTTAGCACGGTGCATGATACAGAACAGGTGCTTAATAAATGTTGATCAAAATTTTATTTTAAAATAAATGTTAATATTTGTCTTTACATGTAATAGGAAAAAATAAAATACAACTTAAAAGAAAAAAAGAAATACGTTCTGAATAACTGGACATGTGTAGTCTATATCAAATCACTTGCCTTCTCAAGGAGGGAGGAGAGAATTTAGAACTCAATATTTTAAAAATTCATGTTTAAAAAACATAAAATTGGAAAATAAAGTAAAATATCTTAAATTTTTTTTCTAAAATGTTGATCGACTGATCAACTTCTACTGGATCCAAGGATTTTACTCCTATAACTTCTGCCCAATGGTCAGAACTATAGACTCTCAGAGTTGGAAAAGACTTCAGAAATTGCCACTGACACTCTCAGTAGGATTGCTGGGCTACTGGAAAGTAGAGTCATCTTGGCTTGCTGACTGAGTA
The DNA here is from genome assembly GCA_028646575.1 of Pseudocheirus occidentalis. NCBI lineage: Eukaryota > Metazoa > Chordata > Mammalia > Diprotodontia > Pseudocheiridae > Pseudocheirus > Pseudocheirus occidentalis. The sequence goes on along the minus strand of CM053598.1, from coordinate 40,778,801 downwards.
AGAAAGTGACCAGTCTACCATTTATGAATAATGACTCACATTTATAGAGGGCTTTAAGATGACCAGATTCTCTCCTCACAACTACACTGTACTATTATCTCCATTTAACTGATGAGGAACCTATTTACCTGCCTTGATCTGGAAAGTCAGAGGAAGGTGAGTCAGGCTTCCAGCAAGTTGACTGAGGGCTTTGCAAGGCTTCTAGTCATTTTAAAATGAGGAGGCTTGATCAGGATGTCTTATTCGATTCAGTTGCTATATTTGGTGTCAAAGACCTCTTTCTATGAATGCCAACCTGCTAGGCAATTTAGCTTTGAAAGTAGAGAAGGAAAAAGGCAAAGAAAAACACACACACACACACACACACACACACACAAACAAACAATCTATCCAACCTCCTTAAGTAAAGCTTCTTCTTAAGTCCTATGTTTAGTGCTGGGCTTTAAATATGGGGAAAGACAGAGATGAGAGAGGAGGGCAACTGTGGTGGTGAAAGACGTGGCACCCATGCCATACAGGGATCAGTGGAAGGAACTGGGAATTTTTCTCTCAGAGAACTGGACCAGAACTTGATAACTTTTGTTAATGGTTTCCACACAGCAGGAAAACTGGACTTTCTGCTTAGTCACAGAGGGGAGAATGAGGCATATTGGGTGACAGACAGTTCCAGAGTTAGATTTAGGTTTAATGTAAGGATGAGCTTCCTAATAGAGTTCTTTAAAAGAGTAATGGGATGCCTTGGGATGTAGAGGTTTCCCTCTTGCTAGGGGTTTTCAGTTATTAGACAGCCATATGTTAGAGACTCTGGAGAAGACACAGTTTGGACTCAGTGGCCTCCGAGGTCTTTTCTAACCCTGAGACCACTGCTTAATCAACATGAGTTGGGTTGAGGATGAGACGAGTTGAATTATATATTCAGTTAGTAGAGTGATATAATAAGAGGATCGTTAGTTTCGGAGTCAGAGGCCCTAAGTTGACCCTCCTCTACCACCACCCCATGCTTACTCCCTGTGTTACCCTGGGCAAGTCACTTAACTCCTTTGGCCTCCTTTTCCTCATTGTACAGATGAGGGGGTAGGGTCGGATGACCCCTAAGATCTCTTGTCGCTCTAGATCTATGATCCTATAAAGTGCTTCAAGGATCAATCCACTTTCCTCTTCTCTAAAGAGCCATCTCTAGTCTCTTTTTTCCGCAGGACTGTTCTCCCCTCTAAACTCCCACAGCATTTAGGATAGAATCCACCACCCCCCTTCACACTGAACCGTCTTACTCCACTCAGTATCGTTCTAGGGTATCCCCTAGTTCTCACCCAAGTGTGAGCTGACACGTAGAATGAGACAAGCATTTTTGGACGTGCGATGCTGGAATTTGTTTTACTAGACTACGTGTATTTGCTGCGAGGCTTGATTTTGGCTTTTGTTTTCCACAAAGGGCGGGGTGGGAGAAAGGAAGAGAAAAGAAGTGCTTGTGAACTGAAAAAACGAAAGTGCGAGCTGATTCCCGGGCTGCTCCCCCCTGGGGCGACTACGCGGGACGGGCCGCGGAGGAGGGGGGCCCTCGGTGTGGATCCTGCCCCTGCCGCTTCCTGGATGTTTGGCCCTGGGCCAGTCACTCAGACTCCCTGCGCTTAGCTTTTCTCGTCTCAAAATAGAAATAAGAAAGCACCCTCAGCACAGGTGAGTTGTTGTAAGGGTCAGATGACAAGATATGTGAAGAACTCTTTGCAGAACTTGAATTCCCACTTAAAAATGTGAGCTATTTAGTAGTGATGGTGGCGGTGACGGTGGATGACAGATGAATCAAACGCGTGGAGCAGGGTGAGGCAGTCAATGTCAGAGGACCTAAGTTCAAATCTTGCCTCTGAAGTTACTGCCTGTGTTACCTTGAGCAAATCACTTAGCCTCGTTGGGCCACAGTTATATTAAAGTCCTGGATTAGATGGCTTCTGAGATCCCTTTTCACTACAGATTGACAATTCCATTATCCCACTTGCTGATTTGTTTTTTTTTTCCTGTTGGGAAGGGGAATGACCCTCAGCTTCCCTTCTTTTATTTCTCTCAGCTGGTTCCACTGAACTTGGCCAACACATTTTCACCAATGAGGGGGGGAAATCCTTACAAAGAGACCTCAAGATGGCTATCACCGTGCTTCCCACCTATGTGGTCAGAAAATAGTTCATGGGAGTGTGGGGGGAAAGAGTTTAGGGAAAGGGTATGGAATGCCCTTGAAGCCTGACTCTGTCCAAGCACGAGGCCCACAGAATTCTCAAAGGGCAGCAGCCTGAGCCCACCCCAGAGAAAATATTCAGCTCCCTCCTTCGTGCTGCTCACAGATCCAAGTCTTTTTCATAACCCGAGTACCAGGTAAATATTCTTGGAGTTAAACCTAAGGACAGAACAGATCTTCCTCCCCCATTAGCAGTGACTTCATTTCGTCTTTTTATTTGTTTGTTTTTGCTACTGTCATTTTGAAATCTCACAGTGGGATGTGTTGGGAAGAGGTAGTGATTGGAATAATAGAATGAACCATAGAATGATAGATTTAGAGATGGAAGCTACCTCAGGCTTTTATTTAAATTAATCTAGCCCCTCCCCTGTTTACAAAGTTGAAACTGAGGCTCAGACAGATTCAGGAATTTGCCCAACATCACCTGGCTAGTAAAGGGCTGAGACAGGATTGGAACCCAGGACCACTGACACCAAATCTATAGTTTGCTCCACTTCACCACACTGCCATGCTGCCCTTCCTTCTTTTTGTTCAACATCCTTCTCTTCTGCATTTGATTCCTTCCGTTTGCCCTCTCACACATCTTTCTATCTAGCCCTTGCCTTCCTCTCCTTACTAATCAGCACCATCAGAAGGAAGATTGTCTGAGATAGGAAAAATCCTCTCATCAGTGACTTCGGCTGATGTCACCCAAGAGCTGGACACGAGGAATTTGTTTCTGGACACGGGAATAAATGGCTTTTCTTGACAAAACGAAACATACACACAAGCATCTCTTCAAATGTGGAATTTATTCACCAAGCAAAAATAGTTAATGTTGACTCTGATTGACCAGCCAGGAAATGGTCTAGGGTTTTTTTCCCCTCATCTCCTTGGCTCTCTAGTCCCTACTGACCTCATTCGATCCCCCACAATCCAAGTTACCAGGGCAAGACTGTGGCTTCTGTACCCAATTCCCTCTCAGTCACAGGTCCCCTCTAGACTTTCCATCTAGACACACTTAAAGAAAAAATCTCCATTACCCATTCAGCCTTCGTAGAGGCCACTCTGGAGAGCAGAATCAACACTGGTTTCCTCAGTCAATGTCAATAGCTTCCTATTATGTGATCATCTAGGATCAAATAGAATCTTCCTTTGTCTTACATTTAAAGCCTTTCACAACTGGACCCAACCTACTTTTCAATCCTTATTATTAGTTCCCCTGATGAATTCTTTGTTCCAGACAATTTTTCTTTTTTTTTTAATTTAGTTTTTATTTGTTTTCTTGTTTACATTATTCATTTTCATTACATTTTTTGAATTACACATTTTCTCCCCGTCTTGCTCCTGCCCCAACCCCATAACAGCAATCCCACTGTAAAGCCCCTCCCCTGCTCTGCTCTCCTATTTTCTGGTAGGGCAGGAGGGCTCTCCCTATCCCAGCCC
>CM053598.1:40759586-40774649 GCA_028646575.1 Pseudocheirus occidentalis | reverse complement strand
TGTACATATATACGTTATCTATATATGCATGTATATATGTATATGTGTATATATGTGTGTATATATATATGTGTGTGTGTACACACACGTGTGTGTGGATTTCCCAAGTAGAAAGTAGAATATAAGCTCCAAAAGGGCAGGAACTGTTTCATTTTTTTCTTTGTATCTACAGAGCCCATAATAGATATGCAAGAAATAAATGTGATTGCTTGATTAGGAATGGGGAGTTGGATTGAGTCCAACTTGCAGAGTCTCCCATCCCTAGTTCCTTGTTTATAGGGAAATTTCCTTATCTGTAAATCACAAGGAAATTTCTTTATATTATTATGTTATGCTACGCTATGCTGTATCAGATCATGTTATATTATAGTCCTTATGTCACAACTAGGGAGGTACATTGTAAGAAGCTACCTGAGAAAACACAAGATCCCTGTCATTGTAGCTTTTGTCTCCTTCCCTGGCCTTCTCTAAGGGCTCTAATGAATTCATTCCGGCTGAATGAGGTTTCCTTCCCAACCCATTTTTATCTGACCTCACACTACAGCATCCTTTATTTTGTGCATTTGGGAAATGAGAAGGGCCTGGGCTGTGATGATCAGTGCCCTAGAGACAGAGAGCTGGGGACAAAGGTTTTAGTGATATGATGTGTCTGTGCCTCAATTCCCTGATTTGAAAAAGAGAGACCATAATCTGTTCTCTTGCCATTTGAGAGTCATTGGCAAGTTCTAAGGCCCATGTAAACACAATGCAGTTTTTTAAAAATAAATTTTATTGACGTTTTTGTTTTCCCATCACTTATGTTTTACCATTTCCCTTCCCCACCCCTTCCTCTGAGTCATTCCTTATAATAAAGAAGAAAAAAGGAGGAAGAAAAGAAACAAGAGGACAACAAAATTAGCAAAACTAGCCACCATATCCAAAAGCCTGACATGATGCATCGTTCCACTTCGGTGGTCCCTCGATTCTACAATGAGGCAGGGAAAGAAACTTGCTCTTGTCTCTTCTTTGGGAACAAGCTTAGTCAAGATAATTTCACGGCAGCCAGTGTCAGTTGTTTCATTGTTTCCATTCAAGGAATTCCTGGATTTTTCTGGTTCTGCTTACTTTACCTTGTATTAATTCACTTCAATCTTTGCTTGCTTCTCTGTTCTCATCATCTCCTAAGCCATCTTCCTTTCCTGTACCAGATTTGTTTATCTGTTCCCCAATCAATGAGCATCTACTCTGTTCTCAGTTTTTGCTGTTTCAGAAAGTACTATCAACATTTAATTTAAAATGTGGTTACTACTTACTCTGAATTTATTTTCTATATACACTGTATATATTTACATGTGTTCTCATCTCTCTCCTACAGAATATAACTTCCTCAAGGGCACAAAAGGATTTTCTTTTTGTTTCTGTATCCCCAGTAAATAGTTTAATGTCTAAAACATAGTAAGTATCTCATAAGTGCTTGTTAATTGATTGATACTTTGGTAAGAAAAGTTAAATGACCAAGGAGATTTGTTGAAGAACAATTTTTTTTGAGATGGAAAGACCTTGAATATCTCTACCTGTCAGCCAATGTTTGAAGTGGCAGGATAGGTCAAGGTATAGAGTCCTGTACTATCAAGGAGCCTGAATTCTAATCACTCCCAGTCTTCAGCTCCCCAACCCACTCCCTGAAGGGATGAGTTAAGAATGACAAAGCAATCTTGGAGTGTTCGGCTCAGAAAGGCCTTAGAATCCATACTTTACCCAAGAAGAAACAGAAGCCCAGAGAGACCAGTGACTTGTCCAAGGGCCCACAGTCAGTCAATAGTGAATCAGTAAATAGAACCCAGAGTTCTAGTTGACTTACAATCCCCTCCCTTTCTTTCTCCTCCAGCAGAGTCAATAACTCTGACTCTAAATTAATAAAAGAACATTCACAGGGTCGTGGAATGGAGTACAGAGAGCAATTCAATTTAATTCAATTCAACAAGCATTTAGTAAGCACCTACCAAATTCCAGGCATTGTGCTAGAAACATTAGACAAAGTAAAATACAGACCCGTCTCTACCCTCAAAGAGCTTACATTCTACTGTAAGGATAAATATCCCATACTTCTGGAATCAGAGACCCTGGGTTCAAATTTCAGCTCTGCTAGCTTGTTAACTGCATGACTTTAGGTAAGTCTCTTCCTCTCTCTGGGTCTGTTTCCCTGTAATTAAAATAAGGGAGTTAAATGGTGCCACGGCCATACAAAAAGAGACAACGTCCAGATTTGGCCCATGGGCCATAGTTAGCCAACTCTGGTTGAAGATCTAACAGGTCCCTTCAGGTTCTAAAAGCTCAGATCCCTGACCTTGGGTCCTTATCATTCTAGCCTCAGTGGCCTGCAGAGATGGCCACTGAAGACCAAAGGCAAGGCAGCCAAGCAGAAAGAGCCAGAGTTATAAACACACTCTCCCCCAAACAAACGCTTACCTTGCAATGTGCAGACAGGGAAATTACAGGGTGGAGTAATGAGAAGGTAGAGCAAAGGATGGGGAAGTAAAGCCAAATGGGGGGACAGTAGGGAGAGTAGGGTGGCAGGGGGGACCACACACTTCCCAGGGTGCTTTTATAAATATGGACTGTGGCTTTCTCTGCCAGGCATGAGGCAGGTGGGAGTGGGTGGGGGAGGTGCAGAGAAGCTGCTCTGGAAGGAAAATCTCCTGAATGAAGGTGCAGTCATCCCGGGTGGAGTCTCCTCCAACCCCAGCCTCCACCCAGGGCAGAGAGCCAGAAGCTGTTTTATGTCAACATGATTAAGAAAACCCTGCTTTATGGTTTTTTTTGCATCTCTTCAATCATTAATGAGGTCAAGCACTTGTAATTATTAATAATTTATGTTTGCCCTTTTGAAAATTGTCCATCTCCTTTGATCGACCATTTATCTGTCACAGACAAGAAGGAGTCTTAAATTTGTTCATTTTTAAGAGTTTTGAAATTATATTTTAGATGCAGGCAAATATGAGGACTATAGGGAAATCTAGAGAAAACCTTTTTGAAATAATGCAGAGTCAAAAAACCAGAACCAAAAGAACCAAGTATTCACTAATTACCACCATGTGAGATGAAAAATGAATGAGAATGAAGCGACAGAGAATCCTGATGGAGACTCAGCAAGGGTGAAATACACATCCTCCCAACATTTTATGGGCTGAAATTAGTTGCAAATATTGGCAAAGTTTAATTCATTCATTCATGTTAATTCAACCATCATTAAGTGCCTAGAGACAAAGAGAAGCCCCTGTACTTTTTTAGCAGGGACAGTTAGGAGGAAGGTTGGCATGTCTAAGGCAGGAAAGACCAGAGAGAAAGAACAGACTATAGGATCACAGGATTTAGAGCTACAATGAACTTTAGAAGTTGGTTAGTCCAACCTGCTCGTTTTACAGATGAGAAAACTGAGGCCCAGATTGGTTAAATGACTTTCTCACAGTCAAAGTCAGTTAATTTGCCATGACTGGACTCCATGTTCAGTACTTCTTCCACTGCACTGGGCCAGGCTGGGATTGCATCTCTCATCTGAGGACTAGACTGGCTAAGGGTAAAAGGCTCATGACCTCTGGTTGGCCATTCGGCCACAATGACTCCTGAAGCTTCCACCTAAGAGTAGCTTCTACCCTTTGTCAGAGAAAGGAGAATCCACATACACTGGGTGACAATAGACAGGTCATTTCACTGCTCTAGGTCTTAGTGTCTTCAGCTGTAGAATCAAGAGATTAGAATCTGATCACTTCTAAGGTCCATCTCAGCTTTACATCTTTAATGACCCGAAGAATTAGTAAATACATATGCATACATAGTGCATGTATATGTGCATGTGTGCATATGTGCACATATGCATATGTACATTCATTCATATATTATGAGATAATATATCATCTTAAATTGATGTTTGTTTACTTTTAGTTTATAACATTCAGTTCCACAATCCTTTTGAGTTTCAAATTTTCTCCCCTTCCCCTCCCGTTACCCCCACCATGGCAGCATGCAATCAAGTATAGGATCTGCCAATACTTTCACATAATAATACATCATCTTTATCTCACACACGTGTATTTATATCATCAGGGCAGCTAGGAGGCACCACAGTATACATAGTGCCAGTCCTAGAGTCAGGAAGAATCATCTTGCTGAGTTCAAATCCAGCCTCAGACACTTACTAATTGTGTGATCCTGAGTAAGTCACTTAGCCCTATTTGCCTCAGTTTCCTCATCTGCAAAATGAACTAGAGAAGGAAACAGCAAACTGCTCCAATATCTCTGCAAAGAAAACCCCAAATGAGGTCATGAAGAGTCACATACAATGGCTGAACAACAACAAATATATCATCATATGTATGTTGATATATGAATGACCGAGAACATAAGAGATGTCCCCCAAGATCACCCACATAGCCCATTCAGGCTAGACTCCTAACTCAGAAGGGAATAGCAAGAACTGTTGGGAAGGTCACAGATGTCATTCTTGATATCAGCGTTTATAGTTAATAATATACCCTAGGAAACATGCAGTTACTATCCCTGTTTATCCGTACACATCATATCACCCCGTGTTTCTAGCTCTTCTCCTTGAGGGAAGGGGAGAGCAACCTTCCAATAGAGCTATTCTGCTTTCTAATCAACATCTGACTCCAAATTTCCCCCCCCCCTTTAATTCCATTATCCACTAACCAACCAGAGAGAGAAGAATTATCTAGGATCCGTTTACTTTTCCATTAAGACAAAGCTCCTCTTTAAAGGGCCTGGCAGGTCCTTCTCAGTATCTGCTCACGGGATATAATCCCAACTCCCCAGGAATCTGACAGTGTTTATTCAGGGGCAGAAGTACACACACCTGCAGTTGGCTGGTTCTCCTTCCTCCCTGCCTGCACATCCTCAGGCAGCTTGCCCTGCTGACCAAGATGACTTCTCTATTTGCCTCCAGTCCCATGCCCACCACCACCACCACCACCACCACCCCTGCTCATAAAGACTCCTTTCTCCAGCAGCTGTTTTAACTGGGCTGATCCTCGGGGTTGGCCCTGACTGCCCCTACTGGGAAGGTTCCAGATGTTGTTTACCAGGTAGTGGGAAGGTAACCTCTGCCAGCGGTTGGGAATAGGGACAGTGATGGAAGAGGAGTGGGTTATGCCTCAAGGCACCAGAGGGCTATAAATTGTTTACAGTTTGGGGCACCAGACAATCTCATAATTGTCAGACAGGTAAATAAAGGCCAGGGACCAAGGTAGCCAGTCCCAGGCTCTGCCAAACTGTCTGTAAGCCATGGAAGGAAGTAGTTAAAGGCTCTTGCCAACCTGGTAAAAGGAGCGACATAGGGAGAGCTAACAGAAATGTTATAGGAAAAGGGGAGATAACGACTCTGTGGCAACAGGAGATAGGCTGTGGAATCCGTTTCTAGCTCTCCCCATCAGTTTGCTGATCCCCATCTGAGCCTCAGCGCCTGCACTGCCTAAGATATGCCTATGATGTTGCCAGTGTGATGATTATTGTAACCTCAGTCTAGAAGAAGCTTTTAGAACAGGTCATGATTTCTTCTGAGCTCTCCATTGCTCCCACTGCAAGTAGTTTAAAATACCTACAGTTAGAGAAGAAGAAATAAGATATGCTAAGTACCAGCAGGGTTTAGAAACAAATCCCAGGAAATCTCTCCTCTCTTCCTTAGAAGTAGTTAGGAGGTGGTGCAGTGAATAGAGTATTCTATGGGTCAGGAATCAGGAAGATCTGAGTTCAAACTCCATTTACAAATATTTTTATTCTTACTCATATAGTATCAATCTTCATTCCTTTGAGGTGAACTGTGTAGGAATGAACTGAATTTTTAAAAGTATTTAAGAAGTACCTACTGTGCGCTAGGTGCTATGTTAGGTACTAGGACCACAAAGTGAGATGTCCCCTGCCCTAAAGGAGCCTACAATCTTGTAGGAGAAGACACAAATAATCACAATACTAGCACCAGCTAGCACTTATTATGGCACTTTGAGGTTGATAAAGTCTTTTACAAATATCAACTCATTTAGAAATCATCAGAACCATCTGATGCTGTCTAAGAAATAGAGCGGTTGGTCTGTGAAATAGTTTAAGTATACAAGACACAGAAGAAAATGACCATAGTAATCTAGGGTCTGATAAACCCAAAGACTCTAGCTTTTGGGACAAGAACTCACTCTTTGGGAAAAAAAACTGCTAGAAAACTAGAAAATGGTATGGAAGAAACTACATATCAACCAACAACTTATACTGTATATCACAAAAGGTCAGAACAGGTACATGATTGAAATATAAAGGGTGATACCATAAGCAAATTAGGAAAGCAAGGAATATTTTACCTGTCAAATCTATGGGAAGGGAAGAACTTACGACCAAATAAGAGATAGAGAGCAGTTTATATTAAATTTAAAAGATTTTCCACAAAATAGTGCAACCAAAATTAGAAGAAAAGCAGAAAAGTGAGGGAAATTTTTTATAGCAAGCATCTCTGATAAAGGCCTCATTTCACAAATACATAGAGAACTGAGTTAAATTTATAAGATTACAAGTCATTCCCTAACTGATAAATGGTCAAATGATATGAACAGGCAGTTTTTGGAAGAAGAAATCAAAGCTATCTATGACTATAGGAAAAAATGCTCTAAATTACTATTGATTAGAAAAAATGCAAATTAAGACAACTCTAAGATACCGCTTCACACCTATCAGATGTTATAGAAAAGAAAAATAATAAATGTTGGAGGGGATGTGGGAAAATTGAGACACTAAAGCACTGTTGGGGGAGTTGTGAACTGATCCAACTATTCTGGAGAGCAGTTTGAGGCTATGCTCCAAGAGCAATCAAACTATACATACTCTTTGATTCAGCAATACCACTACTAGGTCTGTATCCCAAAGAGATTTTTTAAAAAGGTGTGGGGGGGGGGCGGGGGAAGGAGAACTTATTTGTACAAAAATATTTATAACCCCTCTTTTTGTGGTGGCAAAAATTAGAAATTGAGGGGATGCCCATCAGTTGGGGAATGGCTAAACAAGTTATAGCATATCATTATAATGGAATATTACTGTGCTATAAGAAATGATGAGCAGGCAGATTTCAGAAAAACCTGGAAAGATTTACATGCACTGATGCTGAGCGAAGTGAGCAGAACCAGGAGAACACTGTGCATACTAACAGAAATATTGTAAGTACCATCAAGCGTGAATGACTTAGAGCGTGAATGACTTAGCTCTTCTCAGCAATACAAAGATCCAAGATAATTCCAAAGGACTCATGACGGAAAATACTATCAACATCCATAGAAAGAACTGATGGGATCTGAGTGCAGATGAAAGTATATTATTTTACCTTTCTTCATTTTTTGTGCTTTTTACCTTTTGATCTATTTCTTTTTTTTCATACTTTTTGCATGACTGCACATATATCACCCGCATAAAATTTACTTGTGGTCTCAAGAAAGGAGAATAGAAGGAGGGAAGGAGAAAATTTGGAACTCAAAATTTTTAAAAATATTCAAAAAAAACTTTTACACATAACTGGGGGGAAAATCAAGTTTTTTTTAAAAAAAAATATTGACTCATTTGATCCTCACAATGACCCTGGGAGGCAGGTGCTATTATTACCTTCACTTTGCAGATGAGTAAACAGGCAAACAGAAGTTAAGTGTCTTGCCCAGAGTTACAGAGCAACTAAGTGTCTGAGACAAGATTCAAACTCAGGTCTTCCTTACTCCAAGTCCAGCACACTATCTGCTGGATCCCTCAGCTTTCTATAAAGAACTGGTGGCCACGAAAGAGATTGTCCCACCTAGTTTGTTACAGAAATGCAGTCATAAAACAGTCAATTGTCCCAGCCCTTCCAGAAGAGAAGAGAGTATTGATTTGATTACTGCTACCAACAGAAGAGATGAAAAACAGAGGGAGAAGAGGACCATCATAGCAGGATGGGTGACAAGATGTCCAATGTTATCTAGGTTGGATGAATTGTCACTAACAGATCACACAAGGTATTGTTTCCTCAATCACCATCCAGAAGGCTTAGGAATCATTTTCAGTCATTCAAGAAGCCTTAAGCACCTTGCTACACATTAGGAGGGACAGCTAGGTAGTGTAGTGGACAGACCTTGGACTTGGAATCAGGAACTCATCTTCATGAGTTCAAATTCAGTCTCAGACACTTGTAGCTACCTGGACAAGTCACTTTGCCCTGTTTGCCTTAGTTCCTCATCTGTAAGATGAAATGGAGAAAAAAATGATTAAACCACTCCAATATCTTACTATATTTTTTCAGTATCTTTGCCAAGAAAACCCAAGTAGAGGTCACAAAGAGTTGGACATGACTGAAACAACTGAAAAACACATACCAAGCACTATGCTACACTCTAGGGATACAAATAAGGGGAAAACAACTCTTCCTCTCAAGGAGTTCATGGTCTTATGGGGGAGACAACATACAGACAACTACATACAAACAAGGTATAGACGGGACAAATTGGAAATAATCTCAAAGGGAAGCACCGAGATTAAACAAAACCCCAGACTCTAATAGCCAGAAGGGGTTTTGGAGGCCATATAGTCCCAAGTGTCTCTAATATAGGACTCCGTTGGACCAGAGTTCTTTCTGCATCTGTCTTCTTGAAGCTGTCCAGCAAGAAGGGGAACTGACAACCTCCCTTGGGAGCTGGTCACACTGCTGGACAGCTCTCATTGTCCTGATAACAAGCCTCTCTCCAAGGTTCCTGGCACTGCTCCTGGTTCTGCCCTCCGGGGCCAAAAACAACAAATCAGATCTTTCTTCCAAGCTGACAGCCCTTCAAGTACTTGCAGACAGCAATCACATCCCCCATGTTTTCCTTCCTCTAGGTTAAATATCTGCAGTTCTTTCAGTCAGCCTTCACGTGATGTATGATCTTGAGGCGCTCCATCATTCTGATCGCCTTTCTCTGGACGCTCTTAGACTTGTCAGTGGTAATCATTTATCCCGGGCCAATCCCTTCCCTTGTCTGGTTCTCAATTTCCTAAGCTGACAGGTTTGGTGTCTAATGATCCCTTCAAACTCAATGATTTATAATTCTATGATTCCCACTCAAAGACGCTATCTCTGCCTGCGGTTCTCCCATTTTATAGATTCTGTATGTTCCTTCATAGAGAGGTCAGTACTAATTTTTCATCCCTGTCACAGGGGTAGTATGCCCCAGGACAATGATTGTGTCTATTCCCTAGGGAGTCTGACTCACAACTCATAGTGCTCCTACCCCCACTCTAGCTTTGGAATTCTCTCTCTCTCTCTCTCTCTCTCTCTCTCTCTCTCTCTCTCTCTCTCTCTCTCTCTCTCTCTCTTTTTTCTCTCTCTCTCTCTCTCACACACACACACAACAACAACAACAACAACAACCCTAGTAGGAAGGTGCTATCACCCCCATTTTACAGATAAGGAAACTGAGGCAAACAGAGGTTAAGTGACTTGCCTACAGTCACACAGCTAGTAAGTGTTTTGAATCTGGATTTGCACTCAGGTTTTCCTGATTCCAGGTCTGGCACTGTGTCATGTAATTGTCTAAGATAAGAGCACCATTATTTCTTAATAAGTATGTATTCTATCAACGAAGACAAGGTGTCCATAAACTCCTCTTTTTGCACTGTAAGTCTTTTCACTGACCCTTTCTTACCTTTCCAGTCTTCTTATATTTTGCTCATATTCTCACACTTTACATTCCTATCATACTATCCTGCTTACTGGTCTGAGTAAAGGGTGTGTTCCATCTCCAACCTTCTTTTCTTATAAACAAGCATTTATTTAAAATATTTTTCCTCAATTACATGCTAAAACAATTTTATTATTTGTTCTTTTTTAAGTTTTGAGTTCCAAATTCTATCCTTGACTCCCTTCTACCATCCCAAGATGGGAAACAATAAGATATAGGCTATACATATGCAATCATGTAAAACATTTCTGCACTAGTAATTTTGAACAATAAGACTCAAATAAAAGAAAAAGAATGAAAGAAAGTGGAAAAATAGCCTGATTCAGTCTGTATTCAAACAATATCCATTCTTTATCTGGAGGAGGATAGGATGCTTCATCATTAGTCCTCTGGGATTGTCTTGGATGATTGTATTGCTAAGAATAGCTAAGTCATTCACAGCTGATCATCACACAATGTTGCTGTTACTGTGTACAATGTTCTTCTGGTTATGCTCACTTCACTTTTCATCAGTTCATGTGAGTCTTTCCAGGTTTTTCTGAAATCATTCTGCTTGACATTTCTTATAGCACAATAATGTTCTGTCACAATCATATACGACGGCTTGTTTAGTTATTCCCCAGTTGATGGACATCCCTTCAATTTCCAATTCTTAGCCACTACAAAAAGAGCTGTAAATAAGCATATATTAAGACCCACTATGTGTCAGGGACTGTGCTAAGCACTACACATATTACCTCATTTAGGTTTTACTATTTCCTATTTTATAGTTGAGGAAACTGAGGCAAACAGGTGGCATGACTTTCCCAGGATCACTCAGTACTAAGTGTCTGAAGCCAGATTTGAACTTAAATCCTCCTAACTCCAGGTCCAGTGCTCTCTCCATTGTACTACCTAGCTGGCATCCCCCATGTCTAGAATGCACTGCTTCCTTATTAGATTCTCTTGCAATCTCTGGTTTCCTTCAAGGATCAACCCAAGCATCACCTTCTACATGAAGCCTTTTCTGATCCCCTCCAGCTTCTGGGGTCCCTCCTCCCCAAACTGCATTGTAACCATTGTATATATATTCTAGATATTCTCATTTGAGTACATGTTGTCTCTCCATTAGAATACAAGCATCTTGAGGGCAGGGACTATTTCTGTCCCTTTTGTACATCGTTTAAGCACTCAGCACTCTGCTTACTAAGTAGTTAACAAATATTTATTGATTACATTTCCTAGCTTCCTTCAAGGCCCAAATCAGGTGCCATCTCCTATAGGAAACCTTTCAGAAAATCTATAGTAGTTGACATCCTCTCCCTCCTCAAATCATCTTGTACTTGTTCATCTGTTTCCATGTCTGCCAACCCTTCCAAGATTACTTCCTCAAATTACAGTGACTTTGGCAAACTCCACCCCCTGAAGATGACACAGGGTTTTAGGGATATATCCTGAAGGGCTGGGGTTTCCATTGCTGTCACTGGCTGGTCCCACTGGTGTGTTCCCCATTGATTGTCATCCAAGAGGCTTAATTATCATTTAGCAAAAGTATTTACTTTGGGGGGTATAGTAGAAGGAGGTGGTACAAAAAATATCCCTTATAGATTCATAGGTCCTCATTATTGAAAGTCCTTTTCTGCCTTCATAGAGTTCTTCACGAAGTTCCTCTTAGGTGCATAACTCTCTGTTGGGCTTGAAGGGTTTGTACCTCTGGAGAGCTCACAGCTGACAATTCTCTCTGCTCTCAAGGGCTCATGGTCCCTGAAGCTGCCTTTCCTCTAATTTCTATCATGTCTCTCAGCCTATCTCTACACTTCCAATGCAGAAGCCACCATTAGCTACTACCTCCCCAGGGACACTACTTCCAAGACTGATGAGAATTCTGATGAAACCTCTGGATCTCCTGAGCTGACCAGAACACTTGAGTGTGATCATCTCAGAATACTCTTTGGCTTAAGATCAGGAAATAATAAACAAAAAGGAAACAGAGTTGCCATCTGTTCATGGACACGCAGTGACCAGGCGGGATACAGGGCAGCTACCTTTCCCCTTTGGCTCCCTCACAACATTAATCCTGAGGCTTGTCACCTTCTGGAGAGGTATAGGCTCTTCTTTTCTTGGGAGACCTTTTATTTGCTTTCTGTATATCTTGCTCTTGATTCCCAACTGGATGCATTGTCTCCAACTCATCATTTTTTTCCAGTAACATAATCAAAGGAAAGAGGGGAAAGAAAAACTCTGTCCTTCCTGCCAACAGGGCTTCCTTCTCCTTCCTTTCCTCCTCCTAGCTTCAAGTCTTTTTTTCTTTTTTTAAAATTTAAATTGATTTATTTACTTTTAGTTTACAAGATTCAGTTCCACAATCCCTTGAGTTTCAAATTTTCTCCCCTCCTTCCCCCCCTCCCGCCCCTATGGTGGTATGCAATCAAGTACAGGATCTGCAAATACTTTCACAATGGACATTAGTCTGGTTGCATAGAAGGTTTATAACCAATGGTTATAATTGTAAATATAATTGTAAAGAAAAAAGAGAACCAAACATGGAAATGAGCAATAGTATGTAGATTGCTTCGGTCTCCATTTATAGCTTCAAGTCTTGAATTGAAATCCTCCAAACAAAATCCTCCACCTCTGGGCTGGACCCTGATGGACCAAGAAACTACTTAAGTAATTCTTCTCTTCAAAGACACCAGAGGTGAAGTGAGCTTGTTTGGTGAACCAACAGACTTTTCCTCTTCTTGATTCAATCAAGGATTTTCTCAGCTCACAAAGGGATCACAGAGTATACATAAACTTGTTTATGCATTTTAAAATATCATGCCTCTTGATTGGTTAATTGATTCTATAATTCAAAATGAGGACTCTCATCCGATGAGAATAATGATGATGGTGATAATTAGCAGTTATATATAGCACTTCAAGGTTTGTGAAAGCTTGACAAACATCTCATTTGATCCTCTGAGAGCTAGGTGTTGTTATTATCCCATTTTACAAATAAGCAAACTGAGTCTAGGTTATATAACTAGTAAATATTTGATGCTGGATTTGAACTCAGTCCTTCCCAGCTTCAAGCTGCTTTATCTGGTGTATTCATCTGCCTTGATAAAGGTGTCCAAGTAGAAACTACCTGCTTAGTTAAAGTGGGAGGGGATAGAATTCCATCCTTTAACCATGTCATATTAAGGTTAGAATGCAATGTTAGAATCCTTGAGGGCAGGAACTACTTTGTATCCCCAATACTTAGAATACGTCTGGCATATCAGATGTTTGTTGAACTTCCCTTGAAAGCAGAGCAAGTCTTTGTATCACCATCTTACAAAGAGGAAAATGAAAACCTAAGAGATTGATCCCATCATGGTCACATAGTCCTAACCGTATCAGCTCAATGGGAAAATGTTCAGGGGCCAAAATACCTTCCCAGTGTGACATCACTTTGGTGTGAAGGAGTCACAGGGCAGCAGCCTTATCTCCCTTACCTCTGTGAGCTCTTCAGATAGGAATTCCTTCAACTAAAAAATACCCTCAGAGCCAGTCCTAGAATAAAATGAAGGCAAAAATGGTCCATGCTCCCTCTAGTGGCTGCATGAGGATCTGTACTTCATAGCATCCTGGAAACTTAGCGTGGGAAGGAACTTTGGTACCATTATTTCATCCAATCTAATACATGAATTCCTTCTGCAGCATCTATGAAAAGTGGTCATATAGTCTCTTCTTGAACCCATACTGTGGAGGGAAATTAATTACCTCCCAAGATCTATTTCATGATTATTAAAAAGTTCTATTGAATTAAAATCTGCCTCTCAATAACTTCTATCCACCAATACCAGGTGTATTTCTCAATCTGCTCAGGATACATCTAATCCCATTCATGTATAGGGCAGCCTTGTAAATATCTGGAAGACAGTTACCATGTACCCACTCACCCTAAATCCTCTCCAGTTTAAATAGCAGCATAGTAAGGAGTGGCTAGGTGGTGCAGTGAATAGAGCACCAGCCCTGGAGTCAGGAGAACCTGAGTTCAAATCCAGCCTCAGACACTTAACACTTACCAGCCATGTGACCTTGGGCAAGTCGCCCCAATTGCTCCTCCAAAAAAAAAGCAAAAAATAAAATAAATAGCAGCATAGTGGATAGGATGCTATTGTTGTTGTAGACTTGGAAGATCTGAGTTTGAATCCTGCTTCTGATGGTCTTCTTAATCTCTACGATCTTCAGTTTTATCTGTAAAATGGCAAAATAATGCCTAGAAGGCTGTTGTGCAGCTCAAATAAGGTCATGTGTATAAAGTGCTGGGGATAGGGAGATAAAGGGAACAAGTTTTTAAACAGCACCTACTATGCACCAAGCACTGTGTGAACTTCTTTTCCAAATAGGATCTCGCCTGACCCCCATTTATCCTCTCAGTTGACCCTCATAACAACTCTGTGTCATAGGTGCTATTGTTATATTCATTTTTACAGACAACTTGCCTCGGGTGTTGAAGATATTCAGTGTCTAAAGTCAGATTTGAACTCAGATCTTCCTGGCTCTGGACCCAGTGCTCTATTCACTGCTATCACCAGCTGCCTCAAAGCAAAAGCTGCCTAAGTGTCAAATACAGTTATATAAATATCCCTGGCAGTGAATAGAGCCATGACCTAGAGTCAGGGAATACTTGGGTTCAAATCTAACCTCAGACCCTTACTAGCTGTGTGACCCTGGGTAAGTCACCTAACCTCTATCTGCCTCAGTTTCCTTAACTATAAAATATTTGTAATAATAGCACCTATTTCCTAGGGTTGGGAGTATCAAAATAGATAATGTTTGTCAAGTTCTTAGCATAATGTCTCTCACATAGTAGACCCTTGATAAATACTTGTTTCTTTCCTTCCTTTCTCATAGCATAAGACCTTTAGGCCCTAGTTCAATCAGCCAGAAATTTCTCAAGAGAGAATGACCTCTCAAGCCTAGTCTTAATCAGACATCCCAGTCCTTCACCAGGAGCAATATCTCTTCTCTGTTCCAGTTTTTCCTTCCCTGGTAGGCGGTGTTGTCAAAACAGGTAAATATTAAAGATCTAGCCCTGTTCTAGACACTAAGAGACCAAGCGGGGGGGGGGCTACCAAAAAAAGATAATTATGAATTCTAGAACCCTAAACAAGAATGTCTGCCCTCTGTGACCAGGATAACAGTGATGGAAAGAGCCTGAAAGTTACCCTGCTGCCATCTCTTTGTGGTGGCAAAAAACTGGAAATTTAGGGGATGCCCATCAATTGGGGAATGGCTAAACAAATTGTGGTATATGAATGTAATGGAATACTATTGTGGTATAAGAAATGGGAAGGAGATAGACTGCATAATTACCTGGAGAGGCTTATATGAATTGATATTAAGT
>CM053598.1:40740922-40759486 GCA_028646575.1 Pseudocheirus occidentalis | reverse complement strand
AACTCTACAAGTCTCAGGATGGAAGGAGATGTCTACATTCAGAAAAAGATCTAGAAAGACCAGAGTTTAAATGGAGACTGAAGCAATACATGCTATAGTTCTTTTCTATGTTTGGTTTTGTTTCTTTTTTCCCATTGTTCACTCCATTCGTTACAACACATCTATACAACCAGACTATTGTACAACATGAAAGAATTTACAGATCCTACACATGATTGTATGACACCCTAGGGGGTGGGGAGGAAGGAAGGGGAGAAAATCTGGAACTCAAGTGATTCTGGAATTGAATCTTGTAAACTAAAAGTAAACAAACAAGTCAATAAGAAAATAAAAAGGAAAAAAAGAAAAAAGTTACCTTGCTGCCAAAATATCTCCCCTATAGAATGGTTAGGCTAGGAAGGGACCCAGCCTAGAGCCCACATCTCCTGACTCCAGTATAGTTTCCACTAAGTCAGGCTCTTCCATGAATCCCAAAACTCCTACCATTCTCAAGGCATTCCTTTGGAGTAAGGAACTGAGTCTCCAAAAGGCTCCTTTAAAAATGTCATTCTACTACGTGAGAGAAAAGAGGAAACAAAGAATGAGGGATACTTAACCCAAGTGAAAGAATCACAATTTAATTCCAAGCAACAAGCACTTATTAAACACTTATTATATAAATGGCACCTTGCATGGAGCTAGGAATTAAAAGATTAAAAGTTACATAATTGTTCTCTCAAAGGAATTTACATTCTTTTGGGAGGACACGACCCGTGCACAGATTAGTAAAATACAGAATAGGGAGTGAGTGAGGCAAAACAAAGATGCAGGCAAAGAAGTCCAGGAATATTTGAGGAAAGTCCTTTTGGATGAGGCAACCAGGCAAGGCTTGAAGGAGGAGATACTCCCTCCTTCCTTCTCTTGAAGGAAGAGAAGGATTCTGACAGTCCAGGGTGGGGAGTGAGTCTGTTCTTGACATGGGGAGGGGGCGATATGTGAATTGTGGAGTCAGGAGGTGGCATGTGGAGCTCAGAGAAGAGCTTCCAGCCTTGCTAGAACATAATTTGCTCAAAGCAGAGGGATAGCAATTTCAGATGCTGGTACCTGGGGGAAGGGGAGACTTTGGAGGTGGAGGAGGAGGGGTTCCGTGAAACCAGATTCACACATGCTGCAGGGGACCACCTACTCCCCGTTTTTTCAGAACAAGTGGGAGCAGAGTCAGCACCAGGCTTGTTTTCACTGTGATACTCTGAAAGACAGTCAAATGTAGTTTCAGCACACATACACCCACATTCCTCCTTCCCGGCTGGGGCTCTGATCAGGAGAATGTTGGAGGCAAAGGGATAAATATCAAGAGAAAATATGACAGGACATGAGACAGAGGCAGGAGAACCAAGACAGGAAAGGAAGCGGAAGATACCAAAGGAAAAAGGACCCTGCTGTCCTCTGGAGATAAAAAGTTGTTTGACCTCAATCCTGTCTGACTTTATCAGGTGTGAATGGGCCAACCCTGCCCCCTGGTGGTTGTATTTGGCCTCTGCAAATTAGGCCCTTAGAGTCACAAAATTCCAGAATTTTAAGGAACTCTAGATGTCACCTGATCCAATCCCTACCCAGACAGGAATCCCCAAAAAGTAGTTATGGAGCCTCCACTTGAAGGACCTCCAATGATAGGGAACTTACTACCTTATAAGACAACCCACTCCACTTTAGGAAAGTTGGAAAGTTAATGTGTATCTGGAGAAGGAAGCTTCCCTTCTAAAATGCCTCCTATTGCTCCTAGCTCTGCTTTCTGGAGCCAGGGAGATCTAGTAGTATGGATAGAGGGTGCATGGAGGTGGCTTTGGGTTTGAGGTGAGGGGAGGGAGCATTCCCAGCAATTGGAGCTGTCCAAAAGTAGACCACTCTGCCAAAGGAGGTCAAGAGATCCTCTATCACTGGAGTATTGGTTGGACCTTGGTCAGGTGTGGGTTGGGACTCTGAGGTCCCTTCCAATCCTGACATTCTGTAGCATCTAATGCCTCTTCCATATAAAGTCCATCAAGTACTTGGAGGCAGTTACCTCAGGTCCCCCTGAGTCTTCTCTCCTCCTCAACTCATTCAGATGATCCTCCCGGGACCTAGTTTCTAGTCACCTCACTCTCCTAGTTGTCCTCCTCCTCTGGATGGCCTCCAGTTTGTCATTTTCCTAAAATGTTGCCATCAGAATCAAACATCACATCCCAGAAGTGGTCTGACCATGACACCGAACAGCAAGATTCTCACCTCTCTTAGTCTTGCTTCTGCTAATGCAGATGTTTACAAAGACATATATGAACGGCCACAAAAAAAGAAGGAAACAAGAAACATAGGCATGGCTACACTAACAAATTCTGTACCAAAGTTGTACAGGCAGCTGAATGGCCCAAAGAAAGAAAGGGAATAAAAGGACGTTCCCAAGGGAGGTGTGAGTCCTGGAGAAAAAGGTGAGCTCCATGGGCTTGGTGTGGGTCCAGGCAACTGAAGACAAATCCCTGGAGAGTTCTGAGCTAGAAAGCAGAAGGCTAATGAAAGCTCCAATCCCCAAGAGGAGGCATTTCATCACCTGGCAACCACATGAGGGGAGCAGCTGTGGAGAGAAGGGCAGTGATGCCCATCTGTCAGAGCTATGGTTCGCCAGTCAGAAGAACTGAGCAGTATTTCTAGCTCAATCAGGGCATTTCAGAGATGGTGGGGGCTTGAATCAGTGCTGGTTAGTCCAACCTAATACCTTTAAAAGAATTCCCTCTACAACCTTTCCGGTGACCACACTGAGAGGGAACCCACTAGTTCCCCAGGCAGCCTGTGCTATCTTGGGACCCCACTTAACCATTAAGAATCTGTTCTTGACATCACACCTAGATCAGCTCCTCTGCAATTTCTGCCTGTGAGTTCTGCCCTCTGGGGCCAAGGAGAACAGGCCAAATCCTTCTGACATAACAGCCTTCAGATACCTGAAGACAATTTTCCTCCCTCACCCTAGTCTTCTTTTCACTAGATTAAACACTTCCAGTTCCTTCAAGCCAAGCCTATGTAGGGTGGACAAGAGGTCTTTTTCATCCATAAGTAAAAGTAATTGCTCATGTTAAGCCTCTATCGATGATCTGCTCTCAAATTCTAAACATCTCTGATGCTTCAGGTAGGATCTGGAAAGGCACTTGGGATTAGTAGGAAGAGGGAAATAAGGACGTTGGATTCCTAGTTTATTTGTTTGGCATACAAATTCCTTTACCACTTGGCTCCAACCTTATTATATATTATTAATAAGAATGAGCATTAACACAGCACTTTCAATGTGCCAGGCAATGTGCTAAGCACCTACAGATATTATCTCATTTGATCATCAAAACAACCCTATGAAGTAGGTGCTAGATACTGTCTCCATTTTACAGCTGGGGAAACAGGTAGATAAAAGTTCAATGATTTGACCAGAGTCACATAGCTAATCAATGTCTTGAGGTTAGATTTGAACTCAGGTCTTCTGGACTCTCTAGGCCCAGTTCTCTATCTTCTGTGCCACCTGGCTACCATTATGCTGCCTGATACATTCTTCAGTCCTGCCAAGTTGACCTTCTGACTGTTCCTTACATCCAACTCTCCATCTTTCATTTGCCTTAGTACAGGCAGTCTCCCAGGAGCAGGTAGGTGGCGCCATAGTGCTCAGAGCACTAGACTCATCTTCCAGACTTCAAATCCAGACTCAGGTATTTAATTAGCTGTGTGACCCTGGGTGAGTCACTTAATCCTGTTTGCCTCAGTTTCCTCATCTGTAAAATGAGCTGGAGAAGGCAAGGGCACACCGCTCCAGTATCTCTGCCAAGGAAACCCCAAATGAAGTCACAGAGTCAGACATGACTGAAAACAACCCAAAGCCAACAACAACCCTGGGTTATTTTAAGAATTAAATTAGATAATGCATATGTAGTGTTTTGCAGAATTTTAAGCACTATGTAAATGCTTGCAACAACTATGATGATGATGATGCCTCTCAGAGTCCCGAGTTTTCTTTAAAAACTTGGTTCAAATGCCCTTTCTTGATCCCCCCAGTTACTAGTGCCTTCCCTTTGAAAATTACTTTGTATTTATTTTCATTTATTTACGTGTATATACATTGTCTCTTATGATAGAATATAAGCTCCTTGAGGCCAATAAATGTTTCTTATTTGTCTGTGTGCCCTCATAACTAGCCCAAAGCCTGATATTTAATAAATGGTGGTTGACTTTCGTTCTCAGATTCATCTGACCTTTATAAGAAAAAAAGATCTCCCTTGTCTTCAGTTTTCTCATCTGTAAAATCAGAGTTGGACTAAATGGTTTCTGAGTCTCCTTTCAACTCTAGATCAGAGGTACTGAGGACGGCAACCTAAGCTGGAGATGGTGTGTAATAGACAGTGCACTTGCTTTTAGGACCATGGACAGGTCACTTCGTCTAGCAAGGATTCCTTTCCTGTATGGGGTTAGGGTAGGTGGCTGCTGAGGTGGTCTCTTCTGACTCTGGAGGTGTCTGTGACCTTACCTAAACAGAGTGTGGTTGAAACAAAATAGACAGAGGACTAGATTCAGAATCAGAAAACTTAGGTTCAGACCCCAGCTTGGACCAATCGCTAAACCTCTGCACTTTCTGTTTCCTCTTCTGTGAAATGAGAAGATTGGCTTGGGTGATCTTGAGGTTGTCAACCAGCTCTAAATCCTACAATCCTACATTTATCTGTCATCGACTTAGAAATCTTATCATATTTCCTAACCCTAATCTCACTGATATGACAACCCTACTCTCTGAATTTATATTAGTTTATAATAAAATTTTACTTCTTAAGAGAGTTTTTTAACTCATATATAGAAAACTACTTAAAATACTAAATTGTACTGTTTTTTAGTTCAGATGAATTTGCTGTAAATTCACTGTGAAGATGTGTGGCAGATTGGGCAGGGAAAATGGAACTTGGAGCCAGGATTTGAGTTAGCATTCTGATATCTCTGACATTTACTTGCTGTGTGACCATTGGCATATTATTTAATTGTTTTCAGCCTATTTGCTCACCTGTAAAATATATATATATATTATGATACTTGCACTCCCTAACCTAACAAAGTTGTGAGCTCAAAATGAATCAGCGGTCTAATATGGCAGCCAAGAAGACAAAGGCAATTGGACTGTGTGGAGAGGCTTAGTGTCCAGCACAGCTGAGGTCATACTCCCATTGTACTCTGCCAAGGTCAGATGGATGACATCAAGAGTATCCAATTCAGCTGTCAGTGGCATATTTTAGGAAAGACATTTATAAGCTGGATAACATCCAAAGGAGGGTGACCACAATGGTGGGGAGCCTCAAATTCATACACATCACCTGATGATGGTCCGGTGACTGCTACAATTTCAGAAGGGCTATCATACAGAAAAGAGGGGAGATCTTCTCGACCTCAGGGGGTAGAACTAAATACAATGGGAGGAAGCTGTAAAGCAAGAAATTTAGACAGGTAGAGATGGTAGACAGAGAGACAGACAGATAGGAGGGAGCAGAAGGGAATACACATTTATACAGTGCCTACTATTGCCAGGCACTGTGCTAAATGCAACAGATATAAACATACATGCATCCATGAATGCATACATGCATACATACATATAGAGAGAGAGAGAGATGAGAGAGAGAGAGATAAGATAGAGATGGAATGATTGATAGACATACAAATATGTGGACAATTAGGTGTACCATAGTGTTCTCACTGGGCCTGAAGTCAGGAAAACTCATCTTCCTGAATTCAAATTTGACCCTGGGCAAGTCACTTAACCCTGTTTGCCTCAGTTTCCTAATATGTAAAACGAGCTGGAGAAGGAAATCATTCCAGTATCTCTGCCAAGAAAACCCCAACTGGAGTCACAGAGAGTCGGACACGACTGCAATGAAACGTTCCCAGTCCTGTCAAATGTCACAGCATGTACATATATATTTATGTTCTTGATATTATTTCACTAAAATCCTCCACTAGTGCCTCACTAAAGCATAGAGGCAGCCCTGGGTCCTTGAAGCTTGAGCCTGAGAAATACAGACTCTAGCAGGCCCTACCAAACTAGAAAGGTTTAGTATTTATGCCCAGCAATGGTAGACTGTGTGTCTACCATCCAACAGCCAACCTGGCCCAGCCCGGAGAACTCCATCACCAGAAGGTTGATCTCTAGGAAATGAATATTTTCAATTACAGGATCATCTACACGGGCAAGCTGTGACCTGCACAAGTGGAGGGACGCACTCACACATCTTTGATGGTACTGAAGTACCAATATTCTTCTTACCTCTACATGGCCTCTCTTCATCACTAATTAGAGGTAGAGCCCACATGTGTGGGATTTCTCCAAAGAGATCTTCTTCCCCATGTCTCCCCATGTATTGAGAGAGAATTCAGCATTGTGTAGGAGCTTTGAACTCATTATCTTCTCTCCTTCAATCTATCTCTCTTCAAAATTTCTCCATTTTTTAGAGGCACCATGATTTTTCAGACACCCAAGTTACTCCTGCTTTACTGCCCATCCTTGGTCAATGGCTCATCACTTCCATCTCTCCAATATCTCTCGTGTCAGCCCCCTTTTCCCCATTCACATGGCTACCATCCTGGGGCAGGCCTCATCCATACTCTCCTGGCCTCTTGTAATAGCCTCCTCCTGATTGGTCTCCTTTCCCTCAGTTTCTCCCCTTTCTAAGCCATACTCACATAGCTGACCAAGTCACTCTTCTGCTCAAGCCAATCCCTATTTCCTCTAGGATAACATTAAAACACCTCAGCTTGGTGTTTACATCCTCCCTTTTCCAGCAGTATTTCATAATACTGCTTGGTGCTTCTATGTTCCAGTCAAATTGATCTAATTGTTTTCAAACTCAGCAGTCTCCGGGCCTTTGTAAAGTTCCTTTCTCCATACCTGGGATGCACACCTTCACTGCTGCCTCTTAGACTTGTTGAAAAATTGACTCTTCATTTTCTTAATTATCTAAGACATTTTTTTCTTTTGGCGAAAAAGGAAGAGCCAATTCCCAGGCATACCAACAGGTACCATTTTAAGGTCACTTCTAAGCTAAGAAAAGGGAGTACAATTTAATCTTACAAGTAAACTGAACATATAATGTTCCAATGAGGCTAGAACAAAGCTAAAAGGCAAATGGGGGTAGTACAGAAAATGGGGTACATACAAATGGAACATTCCAAGAACAAGTAACATATTAAAAGGAAACTTGATTATAGTATATTGGGCATGTGTTGATTATTGCTCTGCCTGGAGACAGTAAGGTTTCCCATAGAAAAGACAACTTCCTAGAATCCCTGGGGGTAACCATGTTTCATCTACCCATAGTCCTTTGCAGCAATGTCAAGATCCACAATTACAACAGAAAGGACAGGCCTACAATCCTATTTCCACAGAATCCTGATGTTTCAAGGCTAAGTTCAGATGCTGACGACTACAGAAAACCTTTCCTGACCTCATCTACCACCACCCTCAGTTTTTGGTGCCTTCTCCTTCCTCAAATTACTTGACATTTATTTATCTGTTTAGGTGCTTTAACCCTTCAGTAGATTGTAAGTTTCTTTGGGCAAGAGATTATTTTTGTCTTTGTATACCTAGGACTTGGCACCATGCCCCTCACAGAGTAGGCACTTAATTGTTGAATGGAACTGAATGGAACGGACTTGATCCTAAGGTTCCAAGTACCAAATGGACTGACAAGTCACAAGCCAGTTTCCATAGCAGAGCAGCTGGCAGGGCCCTTGGCAAGGTCAACCTCACTGGGAGAGAGAGAGAGAGAGTGATGACAGAAGCAGGCAGAAAGAAGCTTGGAGCTAAGGCAAGGTTCATGCGAGAGGAGGGGAGCTCACTGCTGCCTGAGTGAGAGTGTGGGTGGCTGGGCACGGCCCAGTATCACTGACAGGGTCAAGAGCAGGAAGAGACAAATCTCACACACAAGGAAAGGGAAACTTAGCTTTGAGCCCAGAGATCTTATTACATGCTGAGATCCCTTTCTCTGGGCTCATTTCCCACTCATTCCTGAGCAGATGTATTCCATGCTGGGCATCTGGGAGCTGCCAGGCCCTAGGCAGCTCCCCCCAGCAGAGTATATGTGAGAAATGGAGCCCTGGGCCAGGTGCCAGACACAATAGGAGTGGGGGTGGTTGAGAGAGTGGATCAAGAGGATCCTTTCTCTCCCCAGCTACAGATTCCTCCATCCTTGGTTTCCCACAGTCTATAAACCTTAACTACAAAGGGGGTCACTAGCTGAAGTCCTGGGGCATAGGGGAGGACTCCCCACCCCCTATCCCAGAACATGTGATCAAGGCAAAAATTTCAAGCTGAGAACAATGGGTCCTGAGGCTCCGCATACACTGCTTAGTAGCCTGATCCTCCTGGAGATGAACCCAGCCTAGAGAGAATCACAATCTCCAGACATTACATTCTGGTGCCCCTGCTTCTTCTAGCCTTTCCCGTGCTCCATTCCCTCCCAGCTCTCCTCACTCCAGTCTCAGGTTTGGATATTAATAACAATAAGAAATGATATTTATTATATAAATAGACAACCTTTTATACACAGGAAGGGCAAAGTGGAGAGAGTGCTGGGCTTACAGTCAAGAAGACCAAGGTTCCAATCCTCCTGACACTGGCTGAGTGACCCTGAGCAAGTCTTTGAACTTCTCTATATGTGCATAAAAGAACTCCCTGCAACTTTTCTATTAAGTCACAGAGGAGCTGAGATCAGAATTGATGGAGGCAGCTCCCATACCATTTAGGTTGAGAAGTATTTTAATGTAATAAAATATAATAATAATAATGTAATAAAATAATGCAATGTAATAAAGAGGTAAGGTGACTTTGATCATAAAATCATAGACTATTAGAGTTGGAGGTAATGAACTAGTCCAAAAATTCTTAAATTGAAGTCTGTGAACTGGATTCTTTTTCATATTTTGATAACTGCCTCCCAATATAATTGCTTTTCCATCATAATCTTATGTATTTTACTTTATGCATTTAAAAACCTGATTCTGAGAAGGGTACACAGGCTTCACCAAAAAGGTCCACACACACACACACAAAAGGTCAGGAACCCCGGATGTGGACAAACTGTCATTTTTCATAGGGAGACAAGGATTTGCCTCAAATCAGTGGAAGGGCAGAAATCAAACCCAGGTCCCTTGATTCCTAGTCTAATGGCAATTTGCATCACTGTTTTAGGAGGATTCATCTCATTGCTGTCTTCTAAGCCTTAAGGAATGTTGGCTTTCTAGATAGGCTCTGCTGAGCACTTCAGTGGCCCTGATTAATTTTTAAGTTAAACTATAAACTCCATTTGGCTTTTAAGTAAGCCTTTCACAGGTTGGCCCCACCTGCCTTTCGAGTCCCATTAAGTCCATTATTTCTCTCCCTGCCACTCTTCAGATCAACCGAACTGGACTCCTTGCTATTCTATTCTTTCTCTCATCTCCATGGCTTTGTACTGACTGCCCTCAATGCCCAGAAAGCACCCCCTCCTCCCCTCTACTTCATAGAGCCCCTTAGTGTTTTCAAGATTCCCATCAGGCTATATACCTTCCCCAAATGCCAGTGCCCTCTACTCCCAACCTAGGCTGTGATTATTTTGTATTTGTGCTTTATATACTTGAATTGTACATATGGTCTCATCTGATAGAATTATAAGCTTCCTGAGGATAGGGACTGTTCCATTTTTGTCTATGTATCCCTAGTGCCTAGCATACAGGGACTGATTGATTGAATACACCACCCAACAGCCCTCTGAAGCAGATACTACAGGTCACAGAATCACAGATTCAGAGCTGGGAAGGACGTTAAGAAGCCATATAGGCTAATCCCTTCATTTTACACATGTGGAAACCACGAGGTAATGACATGCCCAAGGTCATACAGGTAGTAAATGATTGAAGTAGGATGTGAACGAAGTTCTTCTGATTCCAAATCCAGTCTTCTTGTCCTTGCCCTATACAATGCTTTTCTCAGTGGTATTATTATTCCCTTACAAATAGGTAAACTGAGACTTGGAGAGGTCAAAATGGCTTGTCCATAGCCACACAGCTAATAAATGCTGGGGCAAGATTCGAGCCTCAGTCTCTACTGAATCTAAACCTACTACCTTTTTCATTACACCATATTGTCTGGGAGGAAGACATTCATCAGTCTGGATTTCTGTTCTCAAGAGGAAAACTCTGGATCAGGATTGCCAGCTGGTTTGGATGATCTCTATGGCTGCCTCTTCATTCTCTTGGGATTCCTGCAGTAGAAGGGGGATTGGTCTAGATCACCCCTTAGGTTCCCAGCTGACACGGAGAGTCTATCATACTATCTGCTTACCCACACGGTGACTCAGACCAAGCCCTTTCTCCACCCCCTGGCCAAACAGCACATTACCAACGGATGTCTCCCACAGTCAGCTAAGGCCAACACAGTTGAGTATTCCAGTAGTCAAATGGATCCGTGATCACATCAATTTAGATGCTGCTACCAATGATGCAGGCTGCAACCCATCCATGCCTGCCTATTAAATGTACCTCTTGTCCATACTTTGCCATCCATTCACAACAGGGAGGCCTTTTTGCTTTCTCCTTCCATTTCAAGGGTACTGACAGAAAACTCCACTGTCTACCTGTCATCTCTCATCACAGAATCAGTCCCTCTTCTTCCCCTACAATTCATTTTTCTGGTGATACTTTTTATTCTTGTTCTTCAAAGTCCCTCATTTGTTGTATGTGGAAGCCTGTTCATGTCCAATAGGCATTATTGTCTGCACCTGCTAAAATCAGGGGGACAATTAGGAACCCTATCCCTCAGACCTTCATGAGGTGGCTCCCTTTGTCAGCATCAGATTCTGTTATCGCCAACTAGGAGACAGACGCTAAATGGGGAGGAGAAAAAGATGAGCAGCTGGCTAGTAGCTAGGACAGCTCTCAAGGGGCCTCCTCCCTGGTCTCTCTAGCTGACCCAGGGGAAGGGGAAAACTCAGGGCTGCTAAGATACAATAGTAATTACTGTATTTATACAAGGTTCTAAGACTCTGCTTTAGATACTTTCATCATTTGGGCCAAGTGATGGTGCTGACATGAAAAGTTTTAAGGGGAGTGAATGGATTTTACTCAACTTTTCCAAATAGTAAGATTAAATTACTACTACGACTACTACTACTACTACTAATAATAATAATAACATATAAGTATTATATAATTATAAAGAAGGAAACAGGAGAAGAAGGAAGGAAGGAAAGAAGGAAGGAAGGAAGGAAGGAAGAAGGAAGGGAGGGAGAAAGGGGGGAGGAAGGAAAGAAGGAAGGAGGTGGTAGAGGAGGGAAGGAGAACAGGAGAAGAGGGAGAGGAAGAGGAGGAAGAAGAGGAGGTCTATTCAATAACATTCAGTATATGTTAACCAAACAACTAATATGTGGATCAAAGAAAATGAAAACCCCAGGATCTATGAACAAGAGGAAGCCATCTTCCCTCATACCCCAGCCTCTTGCCGCACAGACCCCATTTAAACTTTCTCCCAATCATGCTCCATGACCAAACCCCTTAGCTTCACTTCACATCGTCTACACTGTGTTCACTCCCACTTCCACCTTGGGACACCCTCTGCCCTCCTTGCTGTCTAACTCCAACCCATGCTTCAAGGCCCAGCTCCCTGATGGAGATTTCTCGGTGAGCTCTCCCTCCTCTAACCTCCTGGATACCATTCATATGAGATCTGACAAATGCCATCCTTTCTGGTTAGTTATCTTTTTCTATTTCTGTCTCAACTCCCCCTCCCTCCAACTATATTTCAGCCTCAGTGAGGACTGGGATTGGTTCTTATTCATCCCTGCATCCCTCACAGAGTTAAGCATGCACCCTAGGCAATTCAATAAACATGAACATTGCTTGACTGATGGGTCATTTCACCTCCCTTGTCCTCAGTCTCTGGCCCAGCTCATCTTCCTCTCAAGCAAACTAGTCTTCAGGTCAGTCTTTCCCTACTATCACTTACTTGAGCTGCTACATCTCCTCTTCAATCATCCTCTATGCTCAAAGCAACCTTTTAGTGAGCAGACAGCTAATCATTCTTCTCCTCTAAGCCCTTCCCTCTGCTCTCTCTGATAGAGACCATCTCCAGAGCCATTGCAGCCTGACAGGTAAATGTGGCAACTAGAAGGCACAAAGCAAAGAAAACATTAGCACCCTCCTCCCCCTGGAAGTCTATTGGTCCTCGTTGGGAATGCTCCAGAATGCCAGGAAAACACCAGCTTGTAGGCCATTAAGCCACGCCATGTCGAGAACCAGGAAAGGAGTCTTGGCTCCTGTTCCTCCACCTGTGTGACGCCTTCTCTTGGCCTCATCTCCCCCACCCACACATTTTGAGACATGAAGGCCACCAAAGCACAGTTCTGGGGCTGAGACTCTGGATGTCAAGCGTCACACAAGCCCAGGTGCTGTCGCTTAGGGGCTGACTCTGGGCAAATCTCCCTTTCTGAGCGCTGGTTTCTTCCTCTATAAAATGAGGGTTCTCAGACCACCAACAGCATGAGTCTGTTGTAAGGGAAGTGCTTTGTAAACCTTAAAACACTAAGTAAAAACGGGAATTGTTTCTCTATAATGATTTGGGAATTTCATTCAGGTTTGGGGTGGGGGAAGGGAGAGAATAAGAATAAAGTATAGGCAAGAGATAGCGTTTATAAAGTTTTTATTTTCATTTTCTTAAAAATAACATCTTATTTACTTATAATGTATGTGTATGCACTTGTTTCCTTAGCTTCTTAAGTATTAGGCAGATAAAGACAACACAAGGCTGTGTTCCCGAGGGGGATGGGGGGCACACAAGAGGGGGGAGCCAAGGGAGGGGATGGGGAAGAGGGGCTCCGTAAAGCTGATCCACCGGATGCTTCAGTGCCCGTTCAATGAACATACACATTCTAACACTTGGTTTTTCTTTTTCGTGATTTTTGTAAAAACATCTAAAATTACTGAGATATACAGTGTTAGCACTTAAATATACAGACTGAGATCCAAGCACTTGAACACAATTCATAACTCTAAGGTCAGTTATTGCACATAAAACTGTCTGAATATGTTTCAGGCTAAAAGCAGTCCACTCCTCTCAGAAGTCAGTCATGATTTTGCACATCAACCCTCCCCATCCTCTATCCCTTGGGGAAAAAATATTCCATACCAGGTCTTTCCAGGTGCCCGAAAAATCCCAGGGCCTTCCCAGGTGAGGATGGGCAGCCAGTCCCTCTCTTCAAGGCTCAGGGCCTAAGATTTTGGGGAGGTGGGAGGGGGAGAATCTTTACAACTTCAAAAAATCCAGTCCAGGTGAGGGTGAAAGAGGTGAAGGTGGGGCTTTTAGGGCAGTCCCAGCTTAAAAGTGTGAAATATGGCTCCACATACACATACATGTGTGCCCCGAAGGCCCCAAGTGTGGGCATGGGTCACTCCCATGCCCCTCCCTTCTCAAAGCTCTCTTAAGCCTAGACCAAAAAGGAAAACTTGGAGGGGTCCCTTTATGGCTCCTCCCTGGGGGGCAAATGAGAGACAAAGTGCTTCCTGGGTATTCTCTCAACAAGGCACGAATCTTCTTCCCTTCTTCCTCCCATGCCCTCCCATGTCTTATCTCAACCTCCTAGGCATCCATGGGCTAAAGAGACCAGGTGGGGGAAATGACTGACTTTCAAAACACTGGGGATGTTTTCCATCTGAGCCCATTCCCCTTCTGCAGCTGCCTGGGCTCCAGGCTTCCTCTCTCCACCACTGTTCTTTCAATCAAGGTCTTTCCCCAGGGAAGTTGACCTTGCTCAGAGGCCTGGCAGCTGCCTTGCTACAGTGGGAACAGTTGGGAGCAGAAAGAGGGATATCAAAGTGGCCCCAGGGGCTCAGTGGAAGAGAACCAGATCAAGGCCCAAACTCTCTTATTCCAGGGTGAGAGAATTTCTCCTCCCTCCAACCCCCAGCTCCTCCCAGCTCTGGCTCATGGAGAAGGACATGCCAGACAGATTTGGAAACCACTGGAAAGTAGAAGCCTGAAGCTTTCTGGAACACAGCGACATGTCAGCAGCCACTGTGTACCCCCTCCCAGCCCCACCCACAGCAGTGAGGAATGACTACCATGGGGAACCTCAGTTGAGGACTGGAAGGAGGGCAACTGCAGGACCTCAGAGAAAGGAGAGTGCAGGACGTTGGAAATATTCCCAGTGTCCACTACGGTGCCTTTCACTTTCTAAAACATATTTACAAGGTTATAAAAACGTGCACAACCAGAGAGAGACCCAGGACAAGCAGACATAGAGAGCACAGGCCTCCTTGGGGAGGGAGGAGGGGAACAACGGGAGAAGGGGGACACAGGCCTTTCTGCCCTCTGACCCCCTCCTTCCCAGCCACCGGAACAAGGACTGAGGATGAAAGCAGTCAAGAGAACAGTCCGGGGTTTTTTTTTTTGGTGGGGGATTGAGTTGCTGCAACCCTAAAGATACTGGAGGGTCGCAGGTAACTCAGGGACACATATGTGGGCCCCTCGGGAAATGTGGGGGCGGCAGGGGGAACCTCAAACAAGCTTTCCCTGGACGTAGGGAGGGAGTCAATTGAAGAAGGTGACTGGGGCAGTGGGTGTTATGGGGAGAGAGACAGCCAGGAGGGAAGAGGAGAATTCAGAAGGCGAGACACGTTTATTATCAGAGCTGAACTGAACTACAGAGAGTGTCCTTTCCTATGGTACCACTGTGAGCAGTTAGCTGGGATGAGTGGCATTTCAAAGCTTGACTCCTCCCAGGATAGGATTGAGTGGAGTCCCTCAGTGGGAGGACAGGAAGGGGGAATGTCGGGGAAGGTCCTTCAAAGCTGAGCTCAGCCCAAGCAATGGGATGTGTAGGGAAAAGTCAAAGGCAGGCAGCCCAGAGAGACATCGGCACAGGCCTACTCTTCCTCCTACCCCACTCTCCCTCCCGCAACCATCTCACACACACACACACACACACACACACACACACACACACACACACACACACACACACACACACACACACACAGGCATCTGTGAACACTGGGTGTCAGGATGGTGAGGACATGAGCAAGGAGCCTTTTCTCATCAGAGGAAAATTCCTTCCATTACAGGGGAACCTAACAATGAGAAAAACAGAAGAAAAAAGCCACAAGTGGTCCCCTCCCAGCCTGGTCTGTAGCCTGTCCCAGGAGGAGCCTTTCCCAGGCCAGCAGCACACACTTGTTACTGGCCGGCTGGGCATCTTGGAGAGACCCTGACCAAGACCCTGACTCTCCCTTTCTCCTGCAAACCCCCTGACCTCTAATCTTCCCAGTGACACTGTTACCTATCCAAATGCCCCCTTACCAAGAGGGGTGAACAGGAAGAATTCAGGCCCTTCGGTGCTCCAGTCAAAGAACCAGGCCAGGGCTTCAGAGAGTAGGCTGCCCAGGAGTACAGAGCCACTGCCTCTGACAAGAGCACCCAGGCTGCCTTCCCTCCCTGCCCTTCTCCCTGCTCCCCCCCCCCACCCATCTCCCAGAGTTCTTGGCTTCCTTTCAGCTCAAGTACCAGCTCTTACAGCAGGCCTCCTTGCTCCCCTAGTTGCTAATGGCATCCGACCCTAAAATGACTTTCTCTTTCTCTGTCTATATTTGGAATACAGGTGTACATGTTAATTCCCTCCTCCCTCATTTGAATGTAAAAGGCTGGGTTCTTTTTTTTTTCATCTTTATATGCCCAATGCTAGAGGATATAGTAGGTGCTTAATGACATCTTGCCAAATGAACAAATGGGTGGGGGAGGAAGGACCAAGGTTCCGAGAAGTCAGGCGAAGAGAATGCCTCCCTACCACCCACCACCCACCACCCACCACCAGAGTCATGTGGTCATCTTTGAAATTTGTTTCAAAAAACTGATATGGGATTGCCTGTTGCCATTGGTCCAAGAAAGGAGGGGATAATTCTGATAAAGGGGCCAGGGAGGAGATACAGACATGCTCTAGGTATTTTAATTTCTATCCCCCAAAAGACACAATATCCTCAATGTCAATTTATCAGGGCAACATGTCACCACAGCCCAGCTCTTGGGCAGGAAGTTGGAGGGGAAGGTGGATGGGACTGCTCCCCAAAGAAAGCAATCCTAGCTTTAAAACCCAGCTGAACCTTTGGGGAGAATCATAGCTATAAGAAGGGCTATGCTGTGGCCCAAGAGGCCCTAAACCAATGGTCTATAAGTCAGAACTGTTCCAATTCTCAACCCAAAAGCAACTCTGTAGAAGCATTCCCTATCCTAGGGACAAGGAGGTAGACACCCAACAGCCATCCATGGGGACCTGAGCCCACCCCAGTGATATCTTCAGCACAGCTTTGTAGGAGCTGTTGGGCAGACAAGGCTTTCTCTTCACCACCAGTGATGTCCTAAACTTCTCCCAGCAGCTGTGGGAGCTTCTGTCCTTCCCCCCACCCATCTCCCCACCACCTCTCCCACAACCTGGGCTGGAAAAAACTCTGGCTTTGTAAGAACCCAGCCATGGGAAGGATTCATTCCCAACTGGATGGCTTTCTCCTCCTTTCTGAGGCTAGTGACAATAAGGTTGACAGTCCCACTGCCAAAACAGCTCAAAGAGTCATGGCCCCCAGTCTTTGGGAAGGATGTACACCCTGAGAACACTTCGGTGGATCACAGGACATTCTCCTTTGGAGCTAAGGCCAGGACCTCAGGCAAGTGGCTACTTGACCCCAGGGTCTGGAGAGGCTAAGCCTAGTAATAAATGGCAGCCAATAACTCCAGAGGGGACAGGGACAGATAGGATGGACAGCAGTCACAGGGCATTTGGGTGGGCCGACTTCTAGCTTTGAATAGGACTTGTCAGGTTGTAGAGGGGGAAAGAGTATCACATCTCATCCATTTTTAATGTAGTGTTTAAAAAACCAGTGAGTGAAGGCTGGAGGTGACTTTTAGTGGTTTGGTTTGCCAGGAGGGGCATCATTCAATGACAATGCCCACAGTTGCAGGTCAAGCACATGCTCATTTGTTGCCCATCACACACACACACACACACACACACACACACACACACACATTCCACAAATATACCACACACTCACATGCGTTCATTCTTCCCCACTGGAGTCAAGTTACATTCGACTGTGTTTCCTGATCAGCTCACTAAGCTGCCCTGTTTCTGCCCAGTTCACTGCTTTCTTGTCCCTTCCCAGCTGTCAGTACACCCCAGCATCCCCTTCCCCCCAGGCCTCCCTCACTGGACTTCTACCAGATATAGCCTCCATCATCTGCCTCGCCTGCCTCGCCCTCCTCCTCCTCGGCTTCCTCGCCAGCCTCCTCCGTCTCCTTCTCTTCCTCGTCCTCCCAGCCAACGCCACTCCCGAAGTCCCCGGAGAACCCAACGATGTCATCTGTGGGGTGACAGCAAAGGCAATGGGTTAGAAGTAGGGATCCCCACCTCAGAAGGGAGACTTGGAGAGTTCCCTAATCTAGAAACCCTTTCTAAGAGTGAAGGATCTCATCTACGATGAAAGGAAGGGCTCCACCTCCGAGCCAGGGCAGACTCCGGGGCACCTCCCAGGAGTCCCCCAGCTTACCGCAGTCTGGGCTCCCATGTATGCGGGTTCCCGTCAGTTCCTGACCCATCTGGTCCACACACCAGCAGTCACCACCGCTCTGATCACATTGCATCTTCCTGTAGTAGCCGTCCTCATCACAGCTGGGGATGAAGATACCTAGCAAGGAGGTGAATACAGAAGGGTTGGACTGGTCAATGGGGCCTTTGAAAAGAGACCGAGTGAAGGCATCGTGGCAGCTGTGGGTATAGGCAGCCCCAGAGGCAGAGCTGCAAATGTAACCGAAACCACAGGGAGAAGTATCATATAAATCAATCAGCCAACAAGGGCCTATTATGTGCCTGGACTATGCTAAGCAGTAGAGCTACAGAAGTGGAAGACCACCTGCCCTCAAGGAACTTATTTCTATGAGGGCTGATCACAGGTCATATACAAGCACACTATGAAAAAGCCAAGAAGTTTGGGGAAGGTCGATCTCTAGCAGATGTGAGCAGAAAGAAAGGCTTCCTGTGGAAAGTGGAGGCTGAGCCAAGCTTTGAAAGTCACTAAGGGATGCTATGAAGGAGAAGGAGGACATTCCAAACCCTGGGGGCTGCCAGGGCAGAGATGGGAGATAGCGCCTTATGTGGGACAAAGAGCAAGGAAGCCAGTTGTCTGGCCTGCAGAGTGTAGGAAGGAGGCTAGAAAGGTGGCTTGGGGTCAGGTTGTAGAAGGCTGGCTTAACAGTCAAATGAAATTCATATTTCACATTAGGGTTAACAGGGAGGCACTGGGGTTTCTCCCAGCACTCAGCACAGCCCTACATCACTGCCTATGTTCCTTGAGGTTTAGAAGACAGTATAGTAAGGACACTATTCTTCCTAAAACAGGGAGGAGAGTGCAGTTTGGTGGAAATACCACTAAGCCAGGAGTCAAGAGGCCTGGATCTGAGTCCTGGCCTTTCAATAATTGGCTATGCAATTTGGGACAAATAACTTTCTTTTATCTTCTGCAGAA
>CM053598.1:40703310-40740822 GCA_028646575.1 Pseudocheirus occidentalis | reverse complement strand
CCCCCCCCCCCCCCCCCCCCCCCCGTGTAGATGATTTATTCTCCTTCTAAGAGGCTCCAATTTTGTGATCTAAATCTCTTCACTCCTTGGGTCTCAGTTTCTTCAGTGTAACATTTAACACTATATACAAAGCCCACATTTATAAAGGGTGTTAAGTTGGGCGGAGTCCTTTAGCTACATTCTGCCATTTCATAACATGTGAGGTAGGCATTGTGTGACGATTAAAAAGGTCGAGAGACGCTGTCTCTGGGTAATTCAATCACTGTATTAATAAGGCCAGCAGGTTATTAATAAAAGACCGGTCATTTGGCATCTCTCTCCCTCTCTCAGACCAATGACAATGACGGTGGTGGACTCAGAGCTTCGGTGTTCTTTTGGCAGTCAATTCTGACTGGTTGACACAATGGGAGGTGGGCTGTATTAAAATGAGGGGCTGAGAGTGACAAGTCACCCTCGGACAGAGAAATCTCTATACCCAGCTTTGGGCTATCTATTCCAAGAACAAGGCCTTACCCAAGCCTGAGCAGGAGCCAATGGCAGCCCCAGGGTGGGTCTGATCTCATTATCAGCAATGTCCTTCAAGAGGCTGAACGTCTAAAATCAGGACTTCAGAAGGAAAGAACTCTGGGTCTCCCCAAATATTCATCATTAATAATCATTTCTCTCAACCATTATCATCCCTATTTTGCTGAGGAGGAAGTGAAGTCTCAAGGAGAAGAGATGACTCGCCCACCTTCACAGAGCTGGTCCATAGCAGGTGGAATTTGAACTTGGGTGTCCTGACTCCAAGACCAACCTCACAGAACTGTTGCCGACAGGCACTTTAGGAGCCTAAACGTACTATGAAAATATAATCACACCCTCAGTCTGCCCATTTCACAGGGAAGGAACCTGAGGATGAGGTCACATAGCTCACAGGGTCTCAGGTCAGATTTGAACTCAGGGCTTCCTGATTCCAGGTCCCACACTCTGTCTGCTGCACCACTGGCTGCCTGTAGAAAGGTCTGTGGCCTCCCTCACCAAGTCCAGACACCTCTGGATTACTCCAACCCTGCAGTTTCCAATGTGAACCTCTCATTGGGTCAGTCATCTGACCATCTCCTGCTTGTTCTGACCAACTTCAATCTTTGCCATTGTTCCTCTTGCTTAGAACCTCCTTCCTGCCCTCCCACGTTCCCTTCCTGCCCGTCTACGGCAGCTAAAGGGCACGGTGGATAAAGCGTTGGTCCTGGAGTCAGGAAGACTGAGCTCAAATCCAGTCTTGGACACTTACTAGCTGTGTGACCTTAGGCAAGTCACTTAACCTCAATTGTAAAATGGGGATCACGGCCTCATAGAACCATTGTAAGGACCAAATGAAGAACGTTTGTAAAGTGCTTAGCACAGGTCCTGGCACACAGCAGAAACTTAAGAAATGCTCATTCCCTTCCCTTTCCCTATTCAAATCCCACTCATCCTTCAGAGCTGGGCTCAAGTCTTCCACCAAATCAGTTTCCACCAAACCCCTCCGTTCCACGATGACCGCGCACTTGGATAAGCAGAAACAGCAATCGTTTTATTTTTCAGCCACGTCTGACTCTCCACGGCCCCATCTGGGTTTGTTTTTTTTTTTTTTTGGCAAAGTTACTGGAGTAGTTTGTCATTTCTTTCTCCATCTCATTTTACCGATGAGGAAACTGAGGCAATTGGAGTTAAGTGACTTGCCCAAGGTCACACAGCTGGGCAAGGGTCTGGGGCCAGAGTTAAACTTGGGTCTTCCTAACTGCAGGCCCAGCTCTATGGCACCACCTAGCCACCCTCTCCTGCACTTAGCAGCATTTAATTCATTTATGCTTATTTATTAGTCATCTCAGTCAGATTAGAAGCTCATGGAAGGCAGGGGCTGACCACACCTTAAACATTTCTATTTATCCCCAGGGAATCTTAACTGGGGTTAGACACCCAGCAAGCCTTCAATATTCTTTAATTGGGTGGGGCTGTGGTTTCATCCCACAAAAGGAAAGCAAAGGTGGGGTTTCCGTCCTCCAGCCCCCCAGACCAAAGTTCTCCCTGAGTGACTGGGGCCGCAGCCTTGTCCACCCTGTGCTCACGATTTCCTTCTGAGAAGCCTCCTTCCTGCCAGGAGCTCACTCACCAGGTCTCTTTTTGGCTGCCTCCTGGATCTGGATCCTCTCCAGTTCAGCCAGGCAGGGGGGTTCTGAAGAGGACACATAACACACATCAATCAATCAATCACTGGACAAACTGTTGTAAAGCACCTACTGTACGCTTGGCCTTGTAAGGTATGAGAGCTGCCCCAGAGGTCTGGGGGGCAGGGAACACCCTATAAAAAGTGGGGTGCTGTTATCACTGCTGAGGAAACTAAGTAATAATAAGAAATTCGCTTCTAGGAATAATAATTACAGCTAACATTTTTATAGCACTTACTAGGAACCAGGCATTGAGTTAAGTGCTTTAATAAATATTTTCTCATTTGAGACTCACAACAGAGTCAGGTAAAAGCAAGGGCTGTTCCTATTCTCATTCCACCACTGAGGAAACTGGGGTAAACAGGGTTAAGTGACTTGTCCAGAGTCACACAGCTAGTAAGTGTCAGGCCAAATTTGAACTCAGGTCTTCCTCACTCCAGGCCCAGCAGCACCCCCTAGCAGCCTTGCAAGCAATGCATGCCAGATATTTAGGAAAGACCACTGATTTCATTTATCTGGCCCACTTGAGTGTCCAGAAGGGAGAAAGATCATCTATGAATTGATGGGTTGGCAAATTTAATTTACAGCATTTGCAAGGTGGGTTGGGTAAGCAGCCAAGTGGGCTGGTGCCCAAAGTTTCCAAGGCCCCTTGACTTCTGGTGGCCCCTTTCCAGCTCCCACCCTCAGGGCGAGGGCTCCCCAGGGACAGGATTCCGAAGGCAAAGGGTCCACGCACTCTCTCTCCAGAAGCAGAAACACCACTCGGCAGTGGAGACACGGCCATCTTTGTAGGTGTCACAGGAGTTGAAGAAGGGACGGATGCAAATCTCGTACTTGTCCAGGTTGATGGCCGCGAGCTCAGACTGGTCCAGGAACAGGTCGTT
Organism: Pseudocheirus occidentalis; assembly: GCA_028646575.1. Classification (NCBI taxonomy): domain Eukaryota; kingdom Metazoa; phylum Chordata; class Mammalia; order Diprotodontia; family Pseudocheiridae; genus Pseudocheirus; species Pseudocheirus occidentalis. The sequence continues at coordinate 40,737,749 of CM053598.1, read as the reverse complement.
GCTTGTGTCCAGCTTAGAGAACATCCAACCAATGGAGTCCTTACAGCTGGCCCCCAGGCTCTTGTCCAGCCCTGGGGAGAAAAGGGATGCTGTAGTTGGTCCCTTGAGCCACCTGCTGACCCTGTCCCCACTCTCACCCCTCCACCTGCCCTCCATATCCCCCTCCCAGACCCTCTGGGCTTTTTAAATGCCTCCCACCCTCTCCCATTTGCCTCTGCTGGGAACAGCTTAACCACAAAGTCTGGAACCCTAGTGGACTCCAAGAGGCTTCCAGCATCTACCTACCCACCTCCTAACCTATATGAAACCCGCGTGTCCCTCTTGTTTTCCAAGAAATCAAAACACGCACTTATGTTCCAGGTTTGCAAAGCACTTTTTACGCGTACTCCCTCTTCTGAGCTTCGCAATCACTCTGGGAGCAAATGCTGCTACTGTGCTCACTTTACAGAGAGGTGAGTTAGTTAAATATAATAACAGCTAGCATTTATATGTTGTTTAGTCACATCTGACTCTTCATCACCCTGCTTGGGGTTTTTTTGGCAAAGGTACTCGAGTCGTTTGTCCTCTCCTTCTCCAGTTCACTTTATAGATGAGGAAACTGAGGTAAACAAGGTGAAGTGACTTGCCCAGGGTCACACAGCTAGTAAGTGTCTGAGGCCAGATTTGAACTCAGGAAGATGAGGCTTCCTGATTCTGAACCCAGTGCTCTGTGTACTATGGCGTCATTACTATATGCTGGGTAATATGCAAAGCGCTTTACAAATATTACGAAATTTGATTCTAACAACAAACTCTGGAAAGCAGATGCTGCTATTAACCCCATTTTACAGATGGGCAAACTGAGAGTCAGAGGGGCTAAGTGACTTGCCCAGGATAGTACAACTGGTAAGTGTCTGAGGCAGGATTCAAGCCCAGGTTTTTCTGACTAAATTCAGCAAACCCTGAAGAAAATGTGTTCTCCGTGGCCGCCTGTTTCATCACTCAGTTCTCCCCCACAGTTAGGCTGCCTCCCTCCAGCCACAGGTGAAAGCTCTTTCCTTATTCCTGGATTTGGGTTCTTCTCTGGGGCTTGAAATGGGAGCACCCCAAGGCAGCAGCAGGAAGTGAGAGGTGAAGCCTCCTGCCCAATCCCCACATGATGCCCCCATGGTTTCCCCCCTTTCTCCTCCCGTCCACGGCCCTATCCCATCCAGTCCCAGCCTGGCATGGCCCATACCACTGGCAGAGTTGGCTCCAGCGCTGGCAGTGCCGTTCTGTTTGGAGTTCTCATGAAGAAGCTGAAACCAGTCCCGCAGCCGGTCCCCCAAATCTGCCAGGTCCTGCCCAGTACAGGTTTCTACAGCCACAAATGTGTGAGTGAAAACAGGGGGTGGGGAATAGGAAGGGAGAGTGAATGATGTTCTTTCTCTAGACATGGGCTTCCTGCCCCAAGTCCAAAAAGGACAGGGATAATAACTACAGGCAAAGGGAAACATGGCCAGGTCTTTCCAACTGTCCAACATTTCCCCCCTGCCTGCTTTCTTAGCCCCCACTCTGCCTCTTCCCTCAAACTCCATCCATCACCAGAAAAAAAAAATTCTCCTTCCTGATATTAAAAAAAAATCAGGATTTAATTAAATTCAGGATTTTAGCCTCCAAGTCCTCTACAATTGTGATCATCAGTTACTCTTTTCAGGACCCCCAGAAAATAACTGTAGAGGGCCTGAAGGTAAGTTCTAATTTTGTGTTAATGACAGCCCACTTGAGTCTGGGGCTCCTCAGGCTTCCCAAGTCCCTCATCCAGAGCCATAAGTGAAAAATTTTAGCCATGGAGCAGATTTAGTTGGTAAGGGGGTAGACAGAGGTAGGAGCCAGGAAACTCCAAGGCTGGAGTGTCTCTAGGGGTCTTGCAGGGTCTGAGCTCTTTGAGAGGAGATCCCTAAATAATTAGATAGTCTAGCCAGCATCAGGAAGACAGGCCATAGAGAAGGGCATGAGGAATGCTACAGGATGACCTTGGGGAAGTAGCTGAGAGGCAAGTAGTGGCTGGGCTTCTCTTACGCCCAAACCCTCAGGTCAGTACCCTGAGACAAAGCTCCCCTGTTGCCTAGTGCTGATTACAGCTCTGTCCTCACCTCCCTTCTCCCTGGTTTCATTTCTGGTCTCCCCTTCTGCTTCCTTCAACTTCTCATCCCCTTCCATTTGTTCTGTTGGTCAAGGATCCTTCCCACCCCAACCAAAGCTCAAAGAGTCCTCCACTTCAGGGAGTGGGGAAAATGGATTCTCCATCTCTAGGATCAGACTGAGTCTTATGGAAGCAGAACCTGTCCCCTCTCTCAGGGAAGAGGCCAGTTCCTGAGGACAGTGCATGATGTCCTTGACCTCAGGGCAAAGACAGAACTCTGAAGAGGATGGATGTTGTTGCTGTCAGAGAGCAGGCTGGGCCCTGGGGGAGGGGGGAGGGAAGGGTGCTGCAGCTGCTATTACCTTGTTTAGTGTCTGTGGTGGAGGCTGGGGCCTGCTCCGTGGGGCAAGGACACTGACCCTCACACTTCACTGTCAGCTGCTTGCTGGTCAGGCAGGCCTGCTGTTCTAGTTTACACTGTAAGGAAGGGAAGAACCAGACAGCTAACCACTGAGCCTGCGATCCCATCCCTCCTACCCTGAGCATCCTTGGACAAGATACTTCCCATATAGGAAGAGCGCATTCCCAATATAACAACAGGAGATTTGTCATTAGTGGGGGTGGGTTTATGCTGAGCCATCCACACCCTCCCAACTTATCTAAGCAGGGGCAACAAATCCAAAAGGCTGGCCAGGGGGCGGGGGTAAAGTCTGTGACTGGGGAATAAAACAAAACTAACCAGGCCCCACAGGCATCCTACGTGGACTGGGGTTCATTAGTACCAGACTCTAACACAGCTCGCTAGTCACAAACCAACCTGTCTACTTTTTCCTCCTGTCCTGAGAACACATATATACATATAGATATGTATGTGTTTATATATATATATATATATATGTATGTATGTATGTATGTACATGCATATGTATGTATATATGTAGCACATCTACACACACATGATGTAAATATACCTATATGTATACATGCATAGTTCCACCAATTTATACCTATATAAATGTATGTGTACATGCACACAGTCACACACAAACAGAGGTGAGGTGCTTTAGAGAGGAGAACACACTAGCAGCTCAGGGGAAGATCAGAGAAGGCAGGAGGTGGCATTGAGCGGAATCTCAAAGAAAATGTGGAATTCTAAAGGGGGAGGTGAGAGGGTACATCCCTTAGCTATGGGGGATGGCCAAGGAAAAGACACAGAGATGAGAGATAGAGTGCATGATGATGCATAATTAACAATAAAAAGCCATTCTGGATGGATGACAGAGTGCACAGAGGGGAGTAAAAGGCAGATTGTGATGCACCGTGTCATGAGGTGCTTTAGATACCAAACAGAAGGCTTCACATTTCATCTTGGAGGTAACAGAGAATTACAGGAGTTCACTGAGGAGGAACATGACCCGATCAGACTTGTATTTAAGGAAAACAACTCTGACTGTTGGGTAGAGGATAGATTAGACTTGAAGCAAGGAAACCAGTTAGAAGTCTGTCTGTCACACCCTATTTGGAGGCGACATGATGGTTTACTTAGAAAACTCTGGAGAATCAGCAAAGAAACTAATTGAAATGGCCAATAGCTTCAGCAAAGTAGCAAGATTAAAAAAAATAATAAACCCACCAAAGAAAATAAAGTCATTTCTATTTAATAATAACAGAATCCAGAAGGGACTAATAGGAAGGGAAGTTCTATTCAAAATAACTACCAAATTCATAAAAAATCTGGCACTCTACCAAAGTGCACTCACTATCTATAGAAACGTGATTATAAAATACTCCTTTAAAAAATAAAGTATAACTTAAATAATTGGGCCCAGAGAACTAGGTTGAAGGCAGGGATTCCTGAGGTCAGACTCTGCTATGACCACCCCCAAGTGACTGTCCATATCTAAGAGGTACAATGTCCCAGAGAAAGGACAGGGTGGATGGTCAATGAAAGCACCCTTGGGAGTTGGAACCCCAAGTTCAACATCAGAAGCAGAGGCTCCTAGACTTAACTACCCCACCACCCCTGTTCCATGAAGAAGGCCGCTGGTGTCCTCACCACAGAGTTGTAAGTGTGTCCATCAGAACCACAGACAGAGGCAAGCTGGGTCATGTGACATGGTTTACAAAAGCCTTCTTTGTTTTCGTGGAGTTTCAGGGCAGGCTGCTTGATCCTGCATGATAAAAAGAAAGTGATAGGAACAAGAATTATAACAACTAGGAGAAGGGAAGAGACCAAAAGAGACAGGAAGGAGGAGGGGGAAAAAGTCATTTGTTGGTAATTGTTTTTGGTCATGTCTGACTCTTTGTGACCCCATCTGGCGTGTTTTTGGCAAAGATACTGGGGTGGTTTGCCAATTTCTTCTCCAGCTCACTTTATAGATGAGGAAATTAAGGCAAACAGGGTTAAGTGACTTGCCCAGGGCCACACAGCTAGTAAGCATTTGAGGTCACATTTGAACTCAGCAAGATGAGTCTTCCTGACTCCAGGTTTGGCCCTGTGTGCCCCTCCTAGCTGCCTTGTTGGCAATTAGTGTAACAACAAAATGGAGAGGGACAAAGCAAAGTGAAAGGTGGACAGAAGGCGTGATAGGAGAGATGATAAATGGGCCGCAGGAGAGGACCCAAAGAGGAAACAGAGGGCAGGATGTCTGAAGAACCGTCTGAGGATCTTTTTTCAGTCAGGGGACTCAACACATATATTCTTCCCCTTTCTTCTCTCCTAAGACCACAGAATTTAGTGAATCTCAGCAGCCAACTAACCTAATCCATGCTCAAAATAAGATTCCTTTACAACAGACCCAATCTTTGTGTAAAGACCTCCAGGGAGGACAAGGAACCTCCCAAGGCAGCTCCCTCAGCCTGTTCTTCTCCCACATTGACCCCCTACCCAGGGCACTCTTAAGAGCTTCTGTAGTTTCTGAGGGAAAGGCCTCAAGGGTACAAATTACTTAAAACTCATCCTTCCTACCTGTGCTCCAGCTTCTTTCGGCTGATACACATGGCTCTCTGGTAGCCCTGAGCAATGCACACCTTGTGTCGGCTGCATTTCACCTTCTGGCAGGGGTCCTTGGTGGTGTCCAGAGCTGGGAAGACAAGATTGGGAAAGAAATTGTCTTGGAGATCCACAGGAAAGAGCCCAAGGAACCTCGACTTCCAAAGCCCACTGCTTGGCTATCTGGTACCCTCTGGTACTCCTGCCATCTCCCTTTTCCGGGTTGAGATCCCTGAGAATCCTTCAGGTCACAGCCTGGGACTCCCCAGCTTATCCTTGACTCTGAGTGGCATCACATAACCCTTCTCCTCACCCACCAGCAACTACTTACCTTCATCTCCTTGCTGACTGTCCTCCCAGCTCTTGATGTAGTCATCCTAGGAAGAAGGAGAGGGGAAGGGGGGAAGGGGGAAGGAGGAGAGGGGAAGGGGGAAGGAGAAGAGGGAAAAGGGAAAGAGGAGAGAGGACGGGGGAAGGAGGAGTTGATCAGAAAAATGAAGTATTGAGATCCTAGAGAAGAGGTCAGGCTCAGTGCTCATATTTAGAGGGTGAGAAGAGCTTAGGGGTGGAAGGAAAGAAAAGAAGGGGAGGGAGAGAGAAGCAAAAGGAAGGGGTAGAAAGACCGATTCCCGATGCAATGATTCCCCATTCACACTTTTCCTTATCCTTACCAAAGAGACTTCCATCCTACTTGAGCTCTTACAGTCCTTCTGCTATTCACTTACCCCATCTCCAATCATGGTCAAGTACTCTTGTGTATCTGTGCTTTACCTTCATAATCTCCTTCAACTCTATCCACAGAGCCCTTCAATTTGCTGCCCCCAGTAGACACACACACACACACACACACACACACACACACACACGTGGGGCTGTGTTGGGAAAAGAGAACTGAGCAGGGAGAACAAGGGGAGGGGAAGGGTATCCAATGCCAGAGAAATGAACTGGAGACTCAGCAAGTACTCACCTCTACCTCCTGAGCTTTCAGAGGACAGTAGGCCACAGAACATGGAGCAGGAGAAAAAAAGAAAAAGAGAAAAATCTAGGAATGAGGTCCACCCCAGAGAGGGTGATTGATACAATCAAATGACCATTCCATATTTTATTGGCTAAAGTGCTAGACTTGGATTCAGGAAGACCTGAGTTCAAATCCAGCCTCAATTACTAGCTGTGTGACCCTGAATAAGTCATCTAACCTCTTAGTGCTTCAGCTCCTTCATCTGTAAAATCAAGGCATCAATGACCTCTGAGATCCCTTCCAGTTCTAAAGCTACAATTGTATCATCTTTCATTGAAATGGCAGCAGACCATTTCTCAGGGTTGAGAAAGGTAATGTATACACTCCATTATCCTTTCCCTGCCTCACATACATTCGCTAAACTGAGGTGCCCATCAGAGACACCGCAACAACAGTTGATTACAATAGCTCTCTGATTTCAAGGTGGGGAATGCGGCCAAGTAAACAAGAGACTACAGCTAGAAACCAAAGCTATAAGAGAGTCTAGGGAGGCCTGGGGGTTTAGGGTGGTTTGATAAGTATTCTTAACTCTTTGGTCCTAGAATAGTAAATTAAGGACAGTCCCTCTCCACCCCTGCTTCATCTACATCAACACCATCTGAGAGTCTTCTCAAAGGGCCTACATACCCTAGGCAGTAACATTGCTTGGACTGCCTAGGGCAAAAGACATGGGGGCTTCCAGTTCACTGTCTCAGAAACAGGATGGGCAGTCATGTCCATCCCAGCCCTGCCACTTTCCCCATCATCTTTCCACAAAAGGCTTTTCCCTTTTCCTTCAGTTCCTTTGCCTGGAACTAATCCTGACTGCTAGGTTCTGAGTGAAAGGAAAGGGCCCTTTCCTTAAGGTGAACCACTGAATTAAGAAAATACAAATGAAACTATTACTGGATCAAGTTCAGACTTTCTCAGCCAAGCAGGTGGCAGAGGACTATTCCCTTCCTTGATGCTTGGCATCCTCTTAGCTACTGTGGTCCAGCTCTATCCAGTTACAAGACCACAGAAGCAAAGAATATTATATCTGAAAGAGATCTTGAAGATCTCCTAATCCAACTCCTTCATTTTACAAAGGAGGAAACTTAGAGCCAGAGGAGTAAAGGGACTTGCCCATGGTTATATCATCAATGGCAAAGCTGAGGTTCAAACCCAAGATCCTTAGCCCAATGGTCTTTCCAATGCAGCATACTACTTCCAAAACACTGGAGGAGGGAAATGAACAACAGAAAAAGCACATTAGATAAAGAGACTCTAGAAAACTGCTGTCTGCTCTTGCCCCAGGGGGCTGTCCTGTGCCAGCTGATATCCCAGCTGTCTGGGGACTGAACTGCCATCTCCCACACTAGCCCCCTGGCATAAAACTCCAACTCCTTCCACTACCCCTGCCATCACCAGGCCCAGCCTCTGAGGGGACTGAGTCACCCATGGAAAATTGACAAATGGCTCCCAGAGAGACCTCATTGTTGAGACTCATGATTCTCTGACAGGTGGTGGGAGGGCTGCCAGGCAGGGATTCTCAGGGGCCAGAGGCTTGCTGCACTGAGGAGCCAGCTGCCAGCTACAGCCTCTGGGCTAAGATCCAGGAGGGACTGAGAGGAACTGATGCGGCAAGGACTAGGAGGTTAGGTGGATATGAGAATTCTCTTTCCTCCCTTCATCACTCCTACCTATGCATCTGCTTTGTAAGAGAAAATTAATAAAACTACACTTGAAGTACCCTAGCAGGGGCAAAGTTCACAGCTAACCAGTCATGACTTGGGCCAGCTGCCTCCTGGATCCCTTCAAATGAGATTTGAGTAGAAGATGATACTTGGACTGAGAAGATTTCAGAAATAAGGAGATACTGCTGTAGAAGCTAGGCACCCACGACCGAACAGCTACTATCATGGGATAATGAAATCTCAGGTCTCATACAGCAAAGGAACTTTTGAGTGCATTCAGTGGCTCCCATGAAGTTAATGAATATCAGAGTAAGCATAATGTAGGAATCCAGAGGGAATATAGATTTATATGGTTCAAAAAGAGAAACTGAGTCTAGCAGAAAGACAGTGACAGTCCAGGGCAATGAAGAGTCAGCACCATGGCCAGAGCTTCAGAGATCTGGTTATTACTTGGCATGTGTATGTGTGTGTAGCACATATGAGTCCATGTTTATAACTGCAATGAGTGTTAGACACACTCATATATGACTGAATCAGAGAAAAACCAAATTAACCAAGAGTAAGAGTGATTTCTATTTTTTTTAAAAAAGATAAAATCCATCACTGGGGACCCAACCTCAAGTGACATCTTCAGCTTCTTGTAACTCTCTTGACTGGGTAGAGAAAGGCTTCTGTTCAAAGGCTTCAGTCTCTGAAGACTTAGAATCCACTAAGCCTTACAGTTTTGGGACTTCCCTACTAGGTGGTAGAATGGGATGGGAGGAAGGAGACCAGAAGAGGAAGTGATGAAAAGGGAAAAGGGATGAGAAGAGGAAAGAAGAGGTACAGCCTCCTCTTATGCAAGGGTCTCTGCCCTCCTTTCCTCTCATCACTCCTGATCAGCCTTAGACCACAGCATCTTCACTCTTAGAAGTCATGATTATTGCAAGCCTCTGTTCTCTAAGTTTGGAGTGAAGGAGCCACTTGAGGCAGGAACTGGGAATGAAGCAGAATAGAAATGCATTTATTAAGCACTTAGTGGGTACCGATGACCACTATGCTCAGCACTGAGGATAAAAATGTAAAATCATGTGAGTCCCTGCTCTCAAGGAGCTTAAAGGGGAGATGACGAGTAAATCTGCACCTACTAAGAAGCTGCCTGGTCACTAAGTGTAGAGAAAAGAAAGATGGCAGCCATTCAGTCAACAAGTATTTATTGAGCTTGGGAATCCAAATAAAGGGGGAAAAGCCATCCCTGCCCTCAAAGAACTTAAATTCTAATGAGGAGACACAATAGAAACAAATAAGTGTACATATAGAGAGAATGGATGGATGGTAACTTTAAAGGGGAAAGGTCTGGCAGTTAGAGTGACTACACAAGGCCACCAAGTGACCTGGGTTGGGGTAGTGGCTTGTTAAATGCCAGTGATGATCACTGAAGAGCAGTGATCCTCTGGCTGCCCTTCATACCCCCAATAATAATAACAACTGACGTTTCTAGAGTGTTTTCAAGTTTGCAAAATGACACACACATATATTATCTCATTTATGTCTTATAGACTATCCTGCAAGGTAGGTGCTATTATTATCCCTATTTCACATATGTGGAAATTCTAGTGAAGAGAAGGTGAGTCACTTGTCCAGGGTCATATACCTCATGTCAGAGGGAAAATTTACATCCAAGATCTCCTGACTTGAGGCTACTTAATGACCTGGGGTAGGAGTGGGGGCTCCCATAGGGGTGACTTGGATTTAAAGGAACCAGGGGTTTCTGCTCTGGACTCTACCCCCACCCTGGATCAGAATCTCTACACACAGGGAGTAAACAAGGGCACAACAGACAGGAAGAGCCATAATATGCATGGAGACTCTTTAATGGAACCATGTATTGTTCAAGCTAGAAAAATTCTTAAAGTTCAGTTTCCTTCATTACTTTTTAATATAAATGAACATATTGTTAAGTTTTGTGAGGGCAGAGACTATTCAATTTTGTGTTTGTATCCCCAGCACCTAACATACTACCTGACCCACAGAAGGAGATCCATAAATGCTCCTTGAACTCAACTGGATTGTGGTATGTGCAAGTCCATGCATTACTTTAGGAAAGGTCAAAACCTCCGGTGGTGGACAGCAACACACAACATATCCTGCTTTCCCAGCTCACCTAGTAAGTGCTCTGTCCCAGCTCTGCTGTGAACTTTCCCTTTCAGGCTCTCCAAGACCATGTCCCCAAGTCACCCCCAGATGCCTCAACCTCCAGTAGAGACATTAGGGGATCTCAGTACAAAGCTCAGTACAAAGTAAGTTATTGATGGTCAATACTGAACAGCAGGGAGGATGAATTCTCTCAGGAAGTCCTGCCAGGAAATTCAGATGGGAAATTCATGAATGACTGTGAAGGCAGGCAGGTGCATGAGAATAGACTTTTCATCAAAAGCCCCTAGACTATTTCTTCTGCCAAGAGCCTGGGGATAAGAAGAGTCCTCAGACAGTCCTAGAAGAGGAGGGGGAGACTGACTGACTCACTTCCAACAATCAATCCACAAATATTTATTTAGAACGTATTATTTGTACTTTAAATAAAATATCCTCTCCCCACACCTCATAACCCTGGCTTTTTTATAAGGGTATGTCATCAGAGGAAATGTTGGAAAAGTTTCAATTATGGATCCAATGACAGATTGTATATCTCTTGCCTCAGTACTAGTCTCACTAAATTTGGAGAAACTCATCACCTGGTTGGCAACTCTCTAAGACCATTTATGAAATTACCTATAGAGGGCTTGTCATGTAAATGTTTGAAGGGACTACCCACATCAAAGAAATTAAGTCTAGAACTATATTTTTTTTGTAAGGCACACCCTAGGGAGAGCTGAGATCCAAAGTAAAAATCAGGAGAAGGGCTTAAAGTCTAAGTGAAAGGATTTCTGCTTGGCAGTTAGTGGAGTGGGGTTGGGCAAGAAAGAAGCTTGATGTTTCCCAAAACCTTCATTCTGGGAATCAAGAGAGAGAGAATGGCCCCAGGGAGATGAGTGAAGAATAGACTGATTCTGCTTCAGCTGGAGAGAGTATGGAGAGGAAAGACCAAAAACTTTGGAATCAGAAGTGAGGGTGTGGAATGAGAAGTTGTCACAGTGACAGCAAAAGAAAAAACAGCTTCCTGGGAAGGAGAAAATTTCTTTGAAAGACTGGTGGGCCTGCCAGGCTAGGACTAGCTGACAGTGAAGACTGAGGTAAGTATAGAAGACTAAGGTAGGACATCAGGCCAGATTAGGAGCTAGTCCTCCAATATATGGGAGACCACAGAGGCCAAATTTAAGTGCCCTTAGAGCAAGGATTACATTACATATTAGCCCCATAACTCACTTCTATACCCTTTAAGTCACATATTGAACTTGTGCCATTTATAAACCAAAAGAAGAGATTCATTAGCAAGTGTGAATAATGCCACTGGAAGGTGTTTATTTATATCACCAAAGTAGGCTCATTAACATTTGTGAAAAAATGACCAAATAATGACACCAGAGCCTGTTAAGGAATCAGGAGAATCAGGAGACCCAAGTCCCGCTCCCAGCTTTGCCACTAAGCAGGCCCCTTCATTTCTCTAGTTTCCTCATCCAAAAAAAAAAATGAGGTAGTTGTACCAAATCATCTTCAAGGTCACTTTCATACCGCTCAAAAACATTCTGCTTCTGATCTGAAGTCACTCCAGATGGCTGTGGAGGAGAGTAGGGGGAGCTGAGAGAAAACTGTTCATCACCCTTGCACTGGCTAACACAGCATTTCCTTAGCAAAGATCTTGACCAATCAGTGATGGCTTGACTAACCAACAAGCATTTTATTAAGTGCCAAGACAGTAGTTCCTAACTTAATATGTGGAAACTTGTTTTTTTCTTTAATATTTTGATACCTATACTTCAATATAATTGCTTTGTAATCATATATACTTTATTTTATACAAGTAAAAATATTATTCTGAAAAGGGGTCCATAGGTTGGTTTCTCAAGACTTCCAAGGGGTCCATGCCAATGACCATGTTGGTGAGTAAAAAGGGTAGAGATCACACCAGCCTTTCTCCTCAGCCCATCATTCATGTCAGCCTACTACTGTGGCTGAAGCAAGGGAATTAACTGAGTGGATGGCTCAAAGAAGCATGAGTCTGATCTCCAAGAACCTTTTAAAATCAAAGCTCTAGTTTTTAACTAGTCATTCCTTAAGGGCTGGACCATATCATAAAATCATAGAATCATAGATTTGGAAGGATCTTTAGAGATCATCTTATCCAAAACCCTGATTTTAAAGAAATATAAAAGCTGAGCCCTAGTGAGGTAAAATAATTTGCTCTGAATTACCTGCCTTTTAAACTTTTGAATAAATGTACATTTTGTTAACTTGGGCATTTATTTTGTGACATACCAGTTGTATGCCTTATGGGGAAGTGGTAGATCTGTGTCAGGTACTCAGGTCCTAGTATGCCAACCAAGTATAGCGATCTTGTCACTTAAATACCACATTTTCCTTTTAACAAGGACACACTACACAAAGCAAAGGATGGTGATGATGCTTGTGGATATTATGTCACAGAATCGGAATCCCTGAATGTGAGAGCTGAAAGGGATCTTAGTGGCCATCTAGCCCAACCCAGGGCCCAGAAGGAAGCACCTCTGTAACATCCCCAACCAGGTGTCACCCAGCCCTTGCTTGAACATCTTCAAGGAGAAAGAACTCTACCATGCAACAGAACATCTTATATTGGCATGGCTTTTTGTTTTGTATTGCAGAAAGCACTATTATCTCATGTTATTCTCTCAAAATCCCTAGGAGATAAATAGGGTAGTTACTACCTTTCTCATTTTACACAGAAAGTTATGACATAGGTAAAGCGATTGGTTTGAGGTCACAGAGCGGTTAGTGATGGCGCCTTAACTCTTATCTGTCCCTTACAAACTGCCTTGTTCTTACCCATCTGTGTTCGTGCTCTGTTCATTTCTCTGATCCCTGGAGAACGTATGGTGCTCAAAAGCAGGGACTATTTAATTTTGCTCTTGTATCCCCATACTCTAGCACAGGGCCTTGTTTTCAGTTGCTGCTCTTTATTTCACTTTTGTTAATGTCCAAATCACTCTGGTATCTTCACAGCCTAAACTAATCCTCCTTTGCATACAGTACAGCATTTATTCTATAGTTGCTGAATTTGAGTAGGAATTCCCATCTACATCACTCCTGATAAGTGGTCAATCAGGTCTTGGGGGAAGCTCTCCCAAGAAGAAGAACGCATCACTCACCTCTTGAGGAAGCCCATTCTCAGAGCTTTAAATGCTCAGAGGGGGACAACAGCCAAAAGAGGCATCACATTGTATTAGGGAAAAGGGCTAGATTTGGAGTTAGAAAACCAGGAACTAACTCCAGACTCTAATACTAGTTCTATGTGACCATGATTTATGATGAGTCTCAATTTTCTCAGCCATAAAAAGAGCATAATAGCAGCAGTACCCTATCACACAAAGCTCTTGTGAGAATCCAATGACATCACTGCATCATGGATTTAGAGCTGGAAGCAACCTCAGAAGGTACAGCTTCCAACCCCCTCATTTCACAGAAGCAGAAACTGAGGCCCACAAAGAGGAAGTGATTGGCCCAAGGTAGTGTGTACATGCTTTAGAAACCTTAAAACCTACATAAGTGTCAATCACTGTGATTATTAGGGAATTTTACCTAACATCAAAGCGAAGCTATCCCTTCATAACTTCCACCCATTGCTCCCAGCTCTACCCTCCTGAGGTCAAGTGAAAGAGAATTCTCTCTTCCACTGGACAGCCCTTCAAATACTTGTGAAGCAGTTATCTTGTGTCCCCAAACCTTCTCTTCTTCAGGATAGATAGCCTTGGATCACAAGAAGAAAAGCAGTGACAGGGTTAGGGACACTACTCTCTCCATCAGAGGACTCCTGGATAGCACCAGAGAAAAAGGGGAACCTCGGTATGGGTGTGTAGCAAGAGGGAGGCACATACTGCTGCTTCTCCTTCTGCACCCCCTCTCCCTCTCCCTCTTCCCTCCCCTTCTTTCTCCCTCCTTTCCTCTCTTCTCCTCTCCCCCTTCTCTCTTCTTTTTCTCCCTCCCTCCCCCTTTCCTCCCTCTCTCCTTTCCTCCATGTCTCCCTCTCCTCTATCTCTCTCTCCCTCCCTCTTTCCCTCCCTCTCTCTCTCTCTCTCTCTCTCTCTCACACACACACACACACACACACACACACACAATCATTTTCCAGAAGCCTCACCACACTCCTGTGTGGTGGTTTGAAGCTAACCCACCTCCAGCTTTGATCTCTGCAGCTCTGCTCCGTTGCCATGGAAACATGGCCCACTGCTGCAAGCTCAGAGAAAGCCTGGGCTTGAGAGAGATTCCCCCCTTCCACCCCCCAGTCAGGCAGGATGGGTAAGAGCCACACAGTGGGTGTTTTCAGTTGCTGCTGTTTATTTCATTTCATTAATATCCAAATCACTCTGATATTTTCTCAGTCTAAATTAAGCTCCCTTGTCTCTGGCCTGTCCACCTTCCACAGACTAAGGGGACCTCTGAAAGCTAACGTCTCATCCTATAGTACTAGATAGGGAAGATGGGGGTAGATAACATATCCTGTGGACTGGATGGAACCTGCCTTCCATTTTTCACAGTCTTTCCTGGCATGGAAAGTAAGCCAGCCTGGGATTCCCAAATCTGCTCAAAGCCTTCAAGGAAAGGGCTAAACTCTCAAATTATACATATCACTGAAAAATAGTCCTGAGTTAGGAGCTGGGGAGAAAAAAGATGGCCAGGACACCTTGTAGGCAAGACAACCCCAAACACTTATTTCTTCCCATTCCATCTTCTCCCTAGTTCCTGAGCTTTGGAACAATCTGTTCTTAACTCCTGCATAGTTGAGGATTTATAAATAATTGGCACTCAGAACCAGAACCATAAATACCTTGCAAAGCTACCTTTTCATAGGGTAGAAGAGGAGAAGAGAGATTGAAGCAGGAACTAAATATGGGAGTTAACTCTGAGGTAGATTAGAGGTAGGGAAGGGGGAGGGAAGGCGAGTCATTAAATATTTACTCCCCTCTTGGAGAAGCTGGAAGGTTTCTGCTGAGCCCAGGCAAACAGAATGAAGTTGGAAATCCAATCTTCTCCACTCCCCACTCTGAGGAATTTTTTGTTAGGGTAAGAATGTGCTTATCATTCACTCCTTTGGTGCCAGGAACAGCTCTGAGCTGGGATCACATGCCTGGCAGCACTGATACATCAATACAAGGGCCCCAGCCGCCCAGCTTCTCATCTACTCTCACTGCCTCATCTGCACCAGTGAGGGTTTAGGGGTATCATCCACAATGCAACATTCACTCTCCCTCATGACTCCAGAGTTCAGCACTCAAAGGGATAGGGACAGGAGAGAGAAAGATCTAGAACCACAAGCCAAGAAATCAGGGTTCTGATCTTGTGCTCTGACTTTCATTATGTGATACCCTCTGAGCCTCTGTTTTTCGATGTAGGAAATAATTCTAAAGTCAATGGGAGGTAAAATAAAATGCAAAAATGAAGAAAAGAAATAATTCCCAAAGCCCTAGGACATCTGGAAGGATCACAGATTGGAGCTGCCAAATGCTTTACAAGTATTAGAAATTAGGGAGATCTTCCGATTTGGAGCCTAGCAAAGGAGTTTTAAGTCTATAAGCAAGAACCAGAAAGACAGACAGGTCCCTAGTCTGGGACTGGTATATCCCTTACTTGTAAAAAGAGAAAATACTCCTTTCAAAAGTGGGAGCCAGAGAGGGGCTGAGTATCCTATCTTGTTCCTACCACTGAACCCCAATATAGTAGGAGAGAAAGGTACAAAGAGGAAAGGAAATTCTCCCCACTCTACCCCAGCCTTAGGAAGCAGGATTATCACAGAGTATGTTTGATTGGGTAAGGAACCTGCTCCTGAAAGAGGAGGTCTGAACCTGCACAGGAAAGAGAAGGGAGGGAGACCAAATAGTGCCATCCATAAGATTTGTCAAAGCTGAATCTTGTTGTGGGTGGGAAACAGGACAAGAGGCAATTTTATTTCATTCACTTATTTTACACCTAAACAAGAGTGGGCACAGTGCAAAAGACCATTAATATTGTTCCCCACTTAACTAGCTGTTCAACCCTGGTCAAGTCACTAGATCTCTCTAGGCCTAAGTTTCCTCATTTGTAAGATGAAAGAAGAAGCAGACAATTAGTAAGCTCCAAAAATTCTGTGATCCTAGAAATACTGATTAGAAAGAGCCTACTGTGTGTAGAGCACTGAGTAGGCTACAAAGAGATATAATTCACAGTCCTGGTCTTGAAGGAATTTCTAGTCTAGGTAGAGAGGCAAAGCACAGTATTCATATTATATGCTAAACAGCAGCACAAAACTTTTTTTAAAAAAAATACCAAGTACAGGATAAATGCTGATGGGATGATAATGGCTATAGGATATAACTGGTGTGGTCAGGAAGAATCTACAAAGGGGGGTGGCTGGGTGGCGCAGTGAATAGGAAGAGTTGAATTCAAATCCAGCCTCAGACAACAAAAACACTTACTAGTTGTATGACCTTGGGCAAGTCACTTAACCCCAATTACCCTGCCTTCCGCCCCCCAAAAAGGTCTACAAAGGAAGAAAAACCCCAGATGGAATTTCTGCCCAATGCCCCCATTCCAAATCTGGCATCAGGATGTGAGACAACAGAAGCAGCTGCTTCTGGAAACCAAGATAGGCTTCCTTACCTGTGGATTTCAAAGCCAAGGAATAGAGAGGGTAAAAAGATGCTTTCATCGGTTCATTGCCCCTACCCCCTCCAGAGAAAGGAGGTACATCCTGGTTGTCTGCCCCTACCACTATCGATGTTCCCACCACTAGCTACAAACCGTGCAGAGAAGAGAGCTGGCTTCTTTTGAGGACTTCTCTCTTTCCTTTTCTACCTCAAAAGACCAGAATAATCTAAGATATTCTTATTAATAAAACTAAAACTAAAAAGTGTTCCTGGAGTTGCACCTGTGTCTGCTTCTTGGATAAGAGCCCTGACGGATGAAGATATTTATGCCTTAAGTACCACTGGATGCAAGTGGCCAATGGTTGGGCCCAGACTTGCCCATTCTTCCCACCCACAGGTCTCCCTTGACTGAGATAAGCTTTCTATCCAGGTATGAACCTGCGCTGATATATTCTCCCACACATGTGCACAATTATACAAACGTCAATTTTCACATGAAAAGAAGCACAGGTCGACAGTCTGAAAGGTAAGCTCCTACACTCCCTTCATGTAAAGAGATGTTGCTGTTCTATCCACACCCCACCCCACCCCCACCCTGCCTTGGAAGGGCACATACCCCTAGCATGACTTAGCCATGGACATAAGAATGAAGTCTTCCTGGAGAACTAGAATGGAAACTCCTTTCCTAAACAACCTTCCAGCTGAGGCTTGGGAGGAGGGCATGGGAGAGTAGGGAGGAGAAATCTCCAGGTTGGCATCTTTAAAAGCTTCAAGTTCAAGCACAAGAAAGAAAAAAACTTTCCCTACGATTGATTCTTGCCCTCACTGTCACATAAGGGCCCACATGGCCCAGGGCTTCTGGGGCCCTCCCAACCCTCAGCTCTCAGAAATGGGACGGGGAACACTTAACTTTTCATGTGCTGCAGATCTGACAAATTTGATATCACAGCATCCCCAACCAACAAGGATAGCTCTTGGTCTTCTCTCACCTTTTTTATTGTCTTTCTGTAGGTTAATCTTAGAACTCAGTGTCCATGAAATTATTTTTAAAATATTCAGATAATTATATTTCAACATAATTGATTTTCTTTATAATTCTATGTATTTTATCCTAGGCATTTAAAAACATTATTCTGAGAAGGGGGTCCTAATTTTTCACCATATGACCATTGGGGGCCATGACACACAAAAACACAAAGAACTCCTGTCTTAGAATAATAGGATTTTAGAGTTAGGAGGGACCTTTAGTGACCAACCAGTCTAAATTCTTGAATTTACAAATGAGGAAATTAAAGATTGTAGGGCAGCTAGCTGGCACAGTGGATAGAGTGCTGGGCCTGGAGTCAGAAGGACCTGAGTTCAAATTTGGCTTAAGACACTTCATTAGCTATATTACCCTGGGCAAGTCACTCAACCCTGTTTGCCTCAGTTTCCTTAGCTATAAAATGAGCTGGAGAAGGAAAGCTCTGGTATCTTTGCCAAGAAAACCCCAAATAAGGTCATGATGGAGAGTTGGACATCCCTGAAATGACTTCACAATAAAAACTGGAGAGTGGAAGTGACTTGTTCAAAGTCACACAACTAGTAAGTAAAAGGCTGAAATCTGATTGCAGGTCTGGTCCTCCTCCTTCTAGACCACACTCTTCCCATGCCTCTTTCCATTAGGACAAGAGAACATTCAGTCCTCTCTATTTCCTCCCCTGGCTCACACCCTTGGGCATAGGCCAAGAGACATAGGCATATCGCCTTTCATATATGGTATTTCTATGAGGTACCAGTGCTCTCCAGGTAGGGAAATTATTTTAAAACTGGAATGGAGGGAGGGGCTCTTATTTGGCAAGCCTTATCAAGTTGAGATTCACCTGTCCCCCTGCTTTTGTCCCTTCTCAGAACTCACTAAATTCAGTCATAAAACATCAGTGCTGGTCAAGTTCTGAGATCTTTTGACCCACCCACCCACAAGCCCAGAACCATTGTAATCGAGGCCATCTGGTGTTCATAAGACTATTAGAACTGCCATACTGGGTCAGTCCCTTGGGGCATCTAGCCCAGGGTTCTAAAGAAAAGTTTAGAGAAAGCTATAATCATCAACCTCAGGCATAACCCTCAAACATAATAATTTTAATAATAATAAATTTATTTTTATTTTTAATCATTTAATTACTAATAAATTGATTAAACAATTAATTTAATTATTTATTTAATAAATTAATCCTTTTAATAATACACTATAGATTTGTGATCTATTAATTATCTATATGTTTCTAAATTTATAAATATTTGCAGCCCATACCTACCACCTTAGGGATATCAAATTCCATTAGCTCAGTTTATATTATATAAATTCTCACGGATATTAGAGTTTTTGTTCTATTGACTAGCTGGATTCCATTTGATGTTCTTTGGGTAAAGGCTCTTTATGTAAAACAGAAGGACTCTCTTCCTCACTCCCTACTCCAGTCATAAGCCATAGTTTTTTTTTATCCATATTTTGTCTTGAAAGGGGAGTCAGTCACTAAGTTCTTAATATTAAGCACATAGGGCCTCTAATTGCCCTCAACTGTGAAAACTAATGGCAAGATCTCCAGACTTGGACTCAGAAGACCTAAATTCCAGTTTGAGCCCTGGCACTTACTAGCTGTGGAATCTTGAACACGTCATGTAGCGGTCAGACGCTCAATTTCTTCATTTGTAAAACGGGATAATAACATTTAACTTTACCTACCTTGCAGGGGTTTGTTTTGAGGACTAAATTGGATACTGTGTTAAAGACTAAGAATAATAGCCTGCACTTCTGTAGAACTCCTACAGTTTCCAAAGCGCTTCTTAGACAATAATCCCGAGAGATAGGTAATGAAAATATTATTATCCACATTTTACAGATGAGGAAACTGAGGTCAGATCATACAGCTAGCATAGTCAACAGAGGTTCCAGGAGTCTCTCCTGGCTCTAAAACAGGGGCTTTTTCCTACTCAACCAAGCAGATTCTAAAAGTACACTCTGTCAACCAGAAAGTACTGTATCTTAATTACTATTACTATTCCTTAACTACACCCATCTGGTCTTAGGCGACATTAAAAGAAGCATAACAGCCAGGATTATTGAAGTAACAGTCCCTGAGAAGACCACAGCTGAGTAATTGTGTTCAGGTCTGGACGCTACATTTTAGGGAGAATGTCATTAAGCTGAGGAGCATCCACAGGAAGACGTCAAGGATGGGCCTTGAGATGATGAAGACAATGGTGTCATCACCATAGTTCGCTTTTACAGAGAGCTTTAAGGTTTACATCATCCCATTTGATCTTTACAATATAACCATGTGAGATAGGTGATATTATAATCCTCATTTTAAAAATCAAGGCAAAGTGACTCGCCCAGGATCACACAGCTAAAGTGTCTAAGACAGGACTCAGATTCTAATCTTCCTGACTCCATACCCAGCGCTTCCTTCCCCACACCATCGAGCTTCATGAGGGTTAGTTGAAGGAATTAGGGATGTTCAGCCTGAATAGAGGACTCTTTGGGAACTAATAGTTGTCTTCAAGAATTTGAAGGGCTATTTTCTGTTTCCCCAAGGAGGTAAGACTAGAAACAACAGGTGGAAGCTGGAGAGAAGTAGATTTAGGCTGGAAGAGATGGCTTCTTCCTATTCCCAAATCAACAGGGCTAGCCATTCAATGAGAATATCTCCCAGGTTCAGGTTTGGGGAATGGACTTTGACCTCCACTACCTTTCTCACTTTCATTGAGGGTTTCTACCAGGATTTCCTGAGAAGCAAGCAAAAGAGGAATCTGATTAAAGTAGAAGAGAGAGTTATGAAAAAAGGAAACCACAAGGTCTAACCATGGTCCTAAAAACCCCCATTCTAGTGAGAATTCTGTGTAATGGGCCAGTTTCTTCTTAAATTTCCATCAGATGCCCTTGGCACCTGAAAATCTATAGTTAAATCCAGTGCAGGTTCTTAACATCAGAACAATTGGGGGGGGTGGGGGTGGAGGGCACCAGGTGTTCGGCTTTAAGAAACTGGGGTTACAGCAGGGATGGACAGACCAAGGTTAGTGAACCAGACAGATCCCTGGCTTCTTTCTTAACTGACTTGGACATTAAATTTCTCCACTACTGGCAGCAGGGCATTAAAGGTTACAGAGAGAAAAAAAGAGAAAGAAAGAAAAAAGTTACTAAAATCATTCCTATATAAGAAGTGGTAATACTAAACACAGAATACTGTTCTGTTGTAGAGAAGATGTAACCATCTGATAAATGCCACTGTCCCAGCGCTAATGAAACAGAAAGCAGACAGCCCAAACTATCCTGAGCTCCTCTTGAAGGAACAAGCATGCATTACATGCCAAACGTGTGCCGAGTGCTTTATGAATACTGTGTCATTTGAACCTCACAACAACCCTGAGAGGTAGGTGCCATTGTTATCCCCGTTATACAGCTGAGGAAACTGAGGTAAACAAAGGTTAAGTGACTGACTCAGAGTCAAACGCCCAGCAGATGTCTGAGCCTGGATATGAACTCAGGTCTCAATCAGCTCAGGTTACATGACCTCATCCCAGTTCCTCCAAATCCCAAAAGGAAGGCATTTCTTGTTTCCCGAAGACTAGACCCTCTCATACTTACTTTAAAAGCCCTCTAACCACAAACTCTTCTAACCTATGAATCTTCCCCCATTCTGACTCCAGATTCCCCCATTCTGACTCCATGAAATTTTCCATCCCAGGCTTCTCCCATTTTATTCATTAGCACCTCTTTAATAGGAGCTCCCTCTGTCCTATTCTCCAAAACCTCTCCTCTACCTACCCTTCCTCCTGCACCCCACACATAACCTACTATAGTGCAAAAGAAGGGAACCCCACCTTTTTTTTTGCTTTTTTTTTTGGAGGGGGAAGGCAGTTGGAATTAAGTGACTTGCCCAAGGTCACATGGCTAATAAGTGTTACGTTAAATGTCTGAAGCCAGATCTGAACTCAGGTCCTTTTGACTCCAGGGCCAGTGTTCTATCCACTGCACTACCTAGCCACCCTGGAACCCCACTTCTGTGACTAACATTTCTAAGGACAAGGCTAAGGTCCAGACTCATCATATAACAACTATGATCCAGGGTCAACCATCATTAAAAGAAGGAATCTCTATTTCCTATGAGAAGTAAAGAGAATACATTTTCGCAGCAGGACCAGCTTCCAGGAGACCACATGTGCCCAAGGTCAACATTGAAATAAAGTTCATTGTTACCAGGTTCAGTAACTATCTGCCTTCACAGCAGGCACTGGTTTTCAGAGTGGTTGCAATGGTAGCATACTTCAGCTTTCCTGCAGAATCTGCCAACAGATCCCAAGGGATCAATTCCCCACCCCTTTCCTCTAGCAGCTAAGGCAGCCTCTGTTCTCATTGCCAGGGGCTGGCACCTGGTATGTGATGAAGTTTTAAAGGGACCTCCTGCCCTGAAGAGATGATTTAAGACCACCCAAATTGGTATGCACCCTACAACTTCCATCAGGCAGGATCCCAAAGGATTTCAAATGTAGAACCTGTTTTCTGATAGATGTAGGAAAGTGATGGGAAAGGATTAGGGGTTTGTGTGAAGTAGGAGCCAAGTGATTAATCCATCTTTTCCCATCAACTGACCTGGCAAGTGGGAGAAGGTAAAAAGTGAGGATATCCTGCAAGCTTGTTCAAAAAACTATTACAATTTTGATTACTTACCCAAGCATCTACTAGTAGCCCTATTCCCCCTAACTCTTCTGACCCCCACAGATTTCATCTCATAGGGGCAGATTCCCAGAGAGGTTATGAGTGAGGCACAGTGACACATGGTTTTGGGATCACACCATCCCAGCTCCCACCCCCTCACTGGGGCCGGGTGTTTTCAGTGCAGTAATAGGAGATTGCAGCTAATCTACCCTCTCTGTTCAGGTAACAGTAACTGAGTGGGGAAAGTGGAGACAACCTGACTTTGGTTCCTCAGTTCTCTTTGTAGACCCAGTCTGGGCAACGCAAAACACAAAGAATACTGCTCCAACTAAAGTCAGGACCCCAGAATTTATCCTGGGCTGATAATCCCATTCTAGAACTATAGCTACTGGGCTTTCTTAAAATCTATAAGCTCAGGCCTTTCCCATTCTAAAGAAAGATCTCTTATGTAGTATGTATGCTTGTGTGCATTTCTGTGTTGAAAACATATTTCAAACCAAACTGCAGATGAGCAGTATTTATTAAGGGGAGAATGTGGAGAAATGTGTTTACATGCTTATTTTCCTAAACTGATTCCAACTAGGCAGCCTGAAGAACACAGAGCCAAAGGGTGAGAATGCTGATTTGGCATCAAGGGGTTCACTGTCTCTGGGTCAGTTTCATGGGATTATGTCTTCTCCTTCAAAAGTCCTCCCAGTTTCAAGGTCCCGGACACTCCTATCTCCTTCCTACAGCCCCAAGGTTCCAAGGAGAAGGCACTTCTGGGAAAACTGCCCTCTATCATTTCCTCTCTGATCTACAGGTGCCAGTAAACAAAGTGCTGCATCAACACTGGCCCAGGAGCCTGTCTGCACAATCCCTGCAACTTCCTCCCCACCCCCAGTCCCTACTTCACTGCAAAGCCCTGGCCAAGGGGAAACTGGGAACTGAGTAGAGGGTAGAAGGAAAGGCTCTCCCCCCCTCTCCTCCAATCTGCTCCAGTCCAAGCAGGCCCTCAGTTATGCAGGTCCTTTCCCAAACCAAATCTTCTTACTCTGCCTCAGATTTTGTCCTTTATCTGAGCCTGGTTCCCTCATGAAAGATAGAAAATATAAAATCAGGCCCATGGTTGTCACCCACCTACGTTAGGCCCTGAGCAAAGGAGCCCAGGATGGCCCAGGGAAGTTTCCCCTCCCCCACACATTTTCAACCATACTCCCTTATCCCAGTTGTTCCAGTGAGCAAGAATTACCTCTCTCTCTCTCCAGCTCCCTGGCCAAACAGGGGTTACCAACACAACAGACCCCTTCTGGCCCTTCTTCTATTTAAGCAAAGTCTCCCAGTCAGTGGAGGGGCTGGAAGGTACAACGCACAATCTAAGACTGGGCATTCAAGAAAGGGCAGGAAACTACGACTTCACAAAAGGAGCAGGGGAGAGAGACCTTAATGAATAAGAGACAATCTTCTTCCCTCTGCCCTCTACGACCACCCCCATTTCTACCGTTCCTCCTGAAAAAAGAAAATAGCTGTCCAACCTTATTTGGAAAGATTAGCAAAGACTTTCCCGTAATCTCTCCCCCATTGTCCTCTTCCACTAACCCTAAATGGCCCCAAGGACTGGCCCCACCCCTCCCACCGGTGTCCCCCTTTGCCCGAGGTCCCGGACTCCCTCCCCCCTACGGGACTGAATCTCCGGGGTTCTCTGGGATGGGAACGAGGGGCCCGGCCGGGTCTTCCCACCTCCCTCCCCTACGAGAAGAGTAAGAGTGAGGGTCACCCCCAACCCCGCGGGGGCTGAGGAGCTGCTGCAGTGGCGGCGGCGGCGGCGGCGAGCTGGCAGGTTGGCAAGAGCTTGGGGTGTATGTTGTTTACTCTCACTGCCGAGGCAATTAGGAAGCTCTGCCGCGAAAGCTGCTGGCTGCAACACGCCGCCGCCGCCGCCGCCGCCGCCGCCGCCGCCGCCGCCGCTGCCGCTCCCTGGCTCCTGGCTCCCGGCTCCCGCTGCCAGTCTCTCGGCCGCTCCGGCTCTGCACCAAACCGCCCTCCCACTGGCCGGTGCCCCGGGCTGCCTCCACTGCTGCAAAACCCTAAGCCACTCTACAAGCCCACTCCCATCGCCTAGCTTTAGCCCAGTGCACCTGAAATCCCCATCCCCTGGGAGCCATCTCCCTCGCTCCAGGACTGCTGGAGCCGGGCGCCGGGCAGGGCCCTCACCTTCCAGCTCATCCCCGCTGGGCCAACCTGGTTCTCTCCTCCCTGTCGCACCCCACCCCACCACACCCCACTCTACCCCAGATGGGTCCCACGCCGCCGCGGGGCTGCGGCTCTGCAGACTCACGTCTCGGAAGCGATTCCAGTGCTTGATCTTGCCGCTATACTGAGAGATGGACGACAGCCATTGCTCATCCTCCATGAAATTGCCAGGGGTCTCGCCATCCTTGACCCCCTTAGTATCACCCTCCGCCGAACCGGGAGCAGGGGAGGCAATGAGCAGAAGGGGTAGCAGCAGCAGCCGCAGCCCAAACCCCCCAGCGCTCATCTTTGATCTGGATTGGGGTTGGTTAGTCTTTGTTTTTTGTTTTGGTTTGGTTTTTAAATTTTTAGTTGCCTTAATTTCCTTCCCTCTCCCACCACAATGCAGTCAAAAGTCTTCTCTCCTCCTCCTCCACCACTGAAATGACTGGGGAAAGAGATAGATGGTGGGTCCTAGATGAAATGTGACCTGATTAGGAGATGCACTTGTCTGAAAACCCCCAGAGCTGGAAGCAGAAAGGCAAAGAGAATCAGAGGCTGCGCCAGGAGGGGCTGTGTCTGTAACTGTAGCATCAGCATCATGTTTGACATCATCATACCTGGCTTGAGGAAAAGGGGGGGGGGAGAGGAAGAGAGGGGAAGAGAGACAGAGAGACTGAGAGACTGAGATAGTGAGATAGTGAGACAGAGAACAGAAGCCCAGGAAAACTACAGACTGCGATGTCCAAGAAAATGGCCAGATGAGAAAAAACCAAACCTAAGCAACACTTCTGCCCAACCGAGCTCAGGAATGGAGTTGAAAACAAGGCAATCCAAGTTCCATGGAGAGCACTGCCCTGACCTAACAAGGATTAGAGGCTTCTCAGAAGGACAAAGGGTAGGAGGGTACAAGGCCTATCTTTCCAGCAAGGATGGGATTCTGGAAGAAATATAAGGGTCTCTAGACCTTGTAAAACCAAGAGCAGTTGTCTAAAAGGGTATTTGTTCCAGTTCTCCTTCTTTTCTCTTTTTCTCCTTTTCACCCCAAGTCCAGACTTCTCAGACTAAGGCTGTCTCTAGGACAGGTAAGCCTCAGTGCTGTCCCTGGGTTCCGGCAGCTGGGTTAAGCTAAATTATGGTACTGGGGGACTCCATCAAGACAAAAGGAGTCTAAGAGCTGGCTGTTGGTCCTTAGATTCACATGTGCATTTCAAGGGAAAAGGGCTGGAAACTGAATGGATGGAAAATGGGGGCAGATGTCTTCCCTTCACAAGCAGCTGTTTGGGGACTGATAGTCCTTTTGTCAGCTCTCACCAAGACAATTCTAAAAGGCAAAAGGCTGCCTCCGTCACATGCCAAGAGGCTGCATCCTTGGTATTGTAGATGGTCTTATTTTCTCACTGTCCTTATCACACTTCACCTCAAATTGGACATCATGAACCATTAATTGGGGGGGGGGAGTGGAAGTTTAAGCATATTCTGTTACATTTTTCTTTCAAACAGGAAAATCTAAAGATTGATCAATTATATACATACATACATATTTTATTTATTTATTATGGCCCCTGTAAAGTGTTTTTTGTAATCTGGGAAAGCAGGAATCTAAGCACCACCTCAAGATCAGAAGAGGAATAAGGTGATGTTTACAACACAAATAAATTTAAGAAGGAAGCAGATAAATCTGGCAGCATAAAACATGTTAACTCTTAGGACTCAATTATATTTTCATTCAAATTTAAATGCCATTATGACATGAAAAAATTGTTTTAACAGAACTGACAAATATGATCTCAATCTTTGGAAAGAGGAAGAAACGCATTTTAAGATTTTTACATTTAGCCTAGGTTTGGTCTGCTTGGGAATTAAACATGAATACTTCAGCATTCTGGACTGGAGTTCCATTGGGAAAGCAGAAAACAATAGATCCATTTCTGAATTTTTTTTTTTTGCCAATTTAATTAAGAGGTGCTACTGAATTAAGGATTTTAGGCATTGATGACTTCATCTAATCCCAACTAAAGAAGTCATAACTCTGTCTTGGCAGGAAAGGGGAGGACTGTCAATCCACACAATCCTTGAGATCATTGAGCCACTCCACTCACTTCTATTAGTGATCTTGTTTTTCAGTAAGGAATACCAAACCCATTTCTGTATGTCAACTATCCAACAGTTAAATTGCTAATATACTGGACTGAATTTGAGATGAGAATTCTAGATGTCATAGCTCTTCTCCAATACATTCCAATCTTAAATGAAAGCCCTTCCCAGAATGGGGTAAGGAGCAACAGTTCAGTTGTGGGTTTTGAAATGCCAACAGGCCACCCCATCAAGAAATTTGGATCCACATACTCAAAGGCCATCAGATATTTCCCATAATCCTGTGCACAGATCTGTAATGATGACCTCCCTTTTAAAGGGCCTTTAAACTAAATCAATATGAGTTCTATGCTGAAAGCAAGTAAATGATCAAGATCTTTAAATAAGCCAGAACCAAAGTTGTAAAAGAAAAGAGATTCCATTCTTCCAGACTCGTTTGAAATTGGGGGTGGAGGGGAGAAGATGACACAGAATGAGTGACAGAAAGCCTCACAAAATGGCTAATAGTTTGGTTTTAAAAGGAAAGAAAACACTAGAATTTTCTGTAAGACAGGCTGTTCAAACTATTAAACCAATCTATGTCCTAGAAGGGGACAAATTTGACCACATTTTCAAAATCTGCTCAGTTATTACCATTTCAGGTTTTTACAATCTACCTGAAGGTTTAACTGGGAATTTCACCAAAGCATCTGGTACCCTTTTCAGGTACTCCTGGAACAATAAGTATGAGACTAAATCTGAACCAGGTTTAATAAAATTTCTACACAATTCCAAAATAACAAAACTTTACAATGAAACACAGTCAAGAAAAGACAAACATACTAGAGCCCATGTTCAAGATACTGATCACTATCTACCAAGAATATCTATTAAGTACTTCCCAAAGATACAAAGTTTATTCCATGGACATTATCAAAGAACCTCTAGGAAATCCCAAATACAATGTAGCACCATATATCTCATGACCATTCAAGACTGGTGATAGATTTCTCTAAACCTTTTGTGGTCAGTTAGATCCTGGAATTGTGGGTAAAGTCAGTGATTCAGAATACAAAGTTGTTCTTTACACAATTTATTCACATCTCCACAGAGTATGAATTACAAGGTGACAATGCTAATAGAGAAGTGAAGTTATATACAAAACACCCCCTTTTCAAACTAAGTCATGATCTGATGAGAAGGGCACCTCTGAATCCACACATTTTTGGCATCCTCCACAAAGATGCTTTGGGAGCTTCCTTATGTTTAAAAACGAAAAACAAATCCTTACCAAAACTACTAGTCACTCTCCTTTCTGACGGAGCAGTTCTATGTGCTATTCCCAAAGGAATACTGGTTTATTAATGCTCCTTCTAGATCAAGGAAAAGTGGATTAACAACCTTCTAGAAAGGAACTGCAAAGACAAAAACTTCATGGGGCTCTGCTGGGATTTTAGTATTTACTATAATTTCTCTAATGACATACATTTTAGGTTAATGACTAAAGCCTAGGAACATTATTCCACATTGTTCATACTTGACATATAATTTTACGCCTTAAGAATTCTGAAAAGGTCTTTACCAACCCGGTAACAAGCTGAGGATAAAGGTGGGTGGAGAACAAACAGGCATGATATTTGTTAAGAAAGAACACAAGAAAACAAGATTGGTGCTGGGATAAAGGAAATGAATTCTAAACTAAGCCTAACTAATCAATCAGTACTATCTCTCCAGTTGAGTTCCTATCTCCACATGCCATCCAAGTAGTGATGAAGTGTATTTAGGTAAAATCTAATTTAATACAAAACTGAATGTTATGAAAACCAAGTCCTTTGCTAATGGGGAAGGGAAGAGACCAAAACAAAATAGCCCATACAGAGCCTAGAGCACAGAGTTCCTGGATACAAAATTAATAATAGTAATAACTAGCATTTATACAGTACTTACTATGAACCAGATACTGTGGATGAAAACATTTTTAATACTAATTTTATTTTTTATATATTTTTTAAGTAATGTTTTATTTTTCTCCAGTGACATGTAAAGATAACTTTTAACATTCATTTTTTAAAGCTTTTGAGTTCCAAAGTATCTCTCTCCCTGATACAAGTTATACATGTTCAGTCCTGCAAAACATATCACCATATTAATGATGCTGTGAAAGAAGACAAAGACCCAAAGAAAAAGAAACATACACAAAAAATACAGCAAGCGAAATATAGTTTGCTTCAATCAGCATTCAGACTGTCAGTTCTTTTTCTGGAGGTGGACAGCATTTTTCATCAAGAGTCCTTTAGTTGGGGGCAGCTAGGTGGCTAAGTGAATAGAGCACAGGTCCTGGAGTCAGGAGGACCTCAGTTCAAATCCAGCCTCAGACACTTGACACACTTACTAGATGTCTGACCTTGGGCAAGTCACTTAACCCCAATTGCTCTCCAAAAAGAAAAGGGAAAAAAAGTCCTTTGGGATTGTCTTGGATCATGGTATTGCTGAGAATAGCTAAGTCATTCACAGCTGATCATCATACAATATGGCTGTTACTGGACAATGCTCTCCTGGTTCTGCTCATTTCACTTTGCATCAGTTCACAGAAGTCTTTCCAGATTTTTCTGACATCAGCCTGTTTATCATTCTTATAGCACAGCAATATTCCATTACAATCATATACCACAACTTGTTTAACCATTCTCCAACTGATGAATTTCCCCTCAATTTCCAATCCTTTGCCACTATAAAACCAGCTGCTATATTTTTGAATACCAGGGTTTTTTTTTTTAGTGGTAAATTTCTAAGCAAAAGCAGTCTGAATAAAGTCAGTCAGGAAAAGGATGTTTAGAAATACTAAGGAAAAAAATCACATTTAGTTTTGAAAATTAATTTATTCACAAATGAGCTAAAGAGTTACATCATTATACAACTCTAGAAGCATTCCTCATGTGTTAAAAGACCTTGTTAAAAAATTAGTAGTTGGACTTCGGGGGAAAGAAGAAGGAATGAGAAAAAGGATATTCTGGGAAGACTTTGGAGAAGGCTTTGATCATTGACCTCAAACATAGCCTCCAGACTTCTGAGTTCCCCTGAAACAAAAAAATAAAAAGAAAGGGACTTCAAGTGAGGGAAAGGGTGAAAGAGAAAAACAAATTAACAGTCAGTACACCAGCATACAGAGGGAAGATTGGGGTGGGACAAAGCCAGAGCTATGAGCGCTTCTCCCTCTGCTGGTCTTCAGCAAGAAGTGAGCAGGGTCTAGCACTGACATTCTCCTAGGGAAGTTTTCAGAGTCCTGCTGATATCATCAATGTTTTCACTGCTATTGTCCAGAAAGAAAAATAAAGGCCACCATACTGACTGCAGTTTCATTAGATACAAAGGGTTGGGTAAAACAAAGATCTGAAAAAGAAATGTAAAGGTATCAAACTTGCAGGAAAGAAAAAGCTTTCAGCATCATGGGGAACAACAAACTTTAAAAAAATTTTTCATCTTAAAACATTCTATCTAGTAACCGCAAAAAAAAAAAAAGTTATATAAGATCTAAAGTGGTTTTAACAAAATCAAGTGAGACACTTAGAAGGGAAAGGATTTCAAAAGAGTGCAATCATTTGCTGAAGATAGTGAATTTTTAATATTTTCAAAGCACTTGCACTAATACTGGGGAAAATCCAATAAATAAAAACAAAATCAGTCAAGTTAAATGGAAATGGGGACTGAAGGAGGGATTCTTAATTTAAGCTTAGGGAACCCAATAAATAAAGGTCCACAATACATGTTTAAGAATTTCATTATTCAATCCATCATTAACATATATGTCATTCTGAAGGGCCCCATAAATTCATTTGTAGAGATGGACTTTGGAAAAGAAAGTGGATCTTGCTGGCAATTGAGAGGTTAAGGGCCCTACGTCCAATCTTTGCTTCACCTGAGACAAGGCCTAATAGTCTATCTTGGCAGTCAGGTTGGTAGCTCTGGATTTACTTGAGAGGCCATGCTAAATCTACTTTCCATGGACCTACCCTAATAAATTATTGTTTCATATTTTCCTGAACTCTACATCATCCTTGCTAAGTAGAAGAACAATTGCTTGGACACTTTCATCATGAAAATATTCAACATGTAAACATGTAAAAGAAAGAAATACAGTACCTCAGGAGAAGTCAACTTGCCCAGAGGAAGCATAGTATCCAGAGCTGTCTGTGGAGAACCTCTGAGATATATGAACTGAATTGAGGCACAGATCACCAAAGCTGAAGTTTTCAAAAAGCTGAAAGAAGAATCAGAATGCAGAATGAGCTCTCTCAGGAGACCCAAAGCAATTTCTAAGTGAAAATAGAACACTTGAATGCCCACAGGGACAAAATACCAAACTACAACAATCCCCAACAAGTTTCATGAAGAGCTCACTTCTCATATCACAAACCCAAGCAAAATGCCTTCCTACAACCTACTCTCCCAAAGCAGCTTCACATAACCTCTAGAGGCCATCCATTCTGCTTTGAAACTCTTAAGGAAATGTGTCTTTCTATTAAGTCAAAGACTGACTCAACAACTTCCATTTGCTAAGAGCCAAGCAGAACTGTGATCCCCCTTCTACCAAACAGTCCTCCAGCTACTTAAATATAGCTGTCATGCCCCGCCCCAGTTCTTTCAACTAATACTCATATGACATGACACAAATACTTGTCCGTCATTCTGATCCCCCTCCAGTTTATCAATGTCCTTCCTAAAATTAAGTGTCCAGAACAGACTGAAATGCTCCCAATGCAGTCTGATTAAGGCAAACTACAGTGGAACGATCACTTCCACAATTCTAGACATGATGTCTTTCTTAATACAGTCTGACTGCATTACCTCTGTTGGTAGTCATATTGCACTTCTGACTTCTACTGAGTCCACTTGATTGTTTCCATTCCATGCTTTCTTCTGGTCAGCATGAAACCTCTAATACTTTTTTTTTTCTGAGAGGGGAAGGTGAGGCAATTGGGGTGAAGTGACTTGCCTAAGGTTACACAGCTAGAAAGTGTCAAGTGTCTGAGGCTGGATTTGAACTTGAGCCTTCTTAACTCCTGGGCAGGTATTCTATTCACTGTGACACCTAACTACCACCCCCCCTCTAATACTTTTTTAAAATGTGTCAACAAAAAAACATTAGGTAAAAATGGTTGGAAAATCCAGTTTTATTTTTAGCCACAAAACAGATATAGTCATGAGGACTTCTAGCATAGTTACCACTAGTGGGTAGGGTGAGGGGAGGGTTAAAGATTCTCAGCACCAGTTCAGAAGGACTGAAAGAATCAGTCTCTGTGCTTTTTTAATCACCACGTACAAAGACGTAGGTTGTCCTGACTAAGACCAGCTTTCTAACCACTATGAAGCCCTTTCAAGTCTCAATTAAGACAGGCTTGATCTGTGACCTTGGCCTAGTCTCTTTAACCTCACAGAACCCTAGGCAATTTATCAAAGACTAAGCTTCAGGACAGTTGTTGATCTGCATTGCTAGAGGGAATTTTATCCACTGGAGCCCTCTCCACCTATGAAATCACATGAATTATGTGACCATAATTCAGACCAAATACACCTACAAATATCTACTAAAATACCAGCTGGAATGATAATTAAAATAGAGAATTTTACAAAACACACATTGAGTCAACAACATTTATTACATACTCTGAGCAGTGTCCCACACCAGGTATCAAAGGAATAAAAGATAAATTGCCATCAAAGTATCCCAAAAACTTAGTGGAAAAGATAAATATGTATGCACCCAAACAAAACAGCCAAAGAATGCCTTTCCAGGTACAGGTAGTAATCTTTTTCAATTGTCCTTGATTGCACATGGATTCAAGTTAGTGTTTCTAGAAGTAAAAGGCTCTTTACTGCAATCTTCCTTTACTCCATAGAGGCTTTCATGTATGTGAAGGGATAAGTCTGATCTAGGAAGGACATGACTTTTTAACACATGCATAAGGCAGAACCAAAAATGTTATCAGAATTCATCACAAGAAAATTCAGCCACACCATTTGAATAAATAGAGGGTCAAGGAGTAAAGTACTCTTCCCATTCCTTTAAGATGCAGGAAACTGTTCTTTAGAATGCCAACAAGATCTTAGGAAAGTCTTTTGATAAATGTATTGCCTTTTCCAGTTTGAATTCCTAGGCTGTTTGAACAGCAATCCAGGTAGTGATGTCTGTCCACCTCGGAAGAACTGTTACCTCCTCTCGTTTGTTTGAGTCTCTATTAAATTTTAGATCTGTCTCTAAGACACGGGACACGGGCTCCTGTCATCATCAGCTTTTCTCTTCCTGCCACTTACGGCCAAACAAAGCACCTGGGGTTCATTAAAGGCTGACTTTACAAAACCCAGGAAATATTCATCCTTCTATATATACATGACATCAACTTAACCCCAAAGAGCTATTTAAGTACATTGTTGTTGTTTTTTTCCCCCAGAAAGGAGTCCAGCTCTTGACTGCACTGATTTACACAATTAACTTCTCTTGCTGTTGTTGGCAGCCTGTACAGATCACATCTACCCCTTTTGTGGAACGAATTCAGCTTGAAATGGCTGCGTGCTAATCCTTCTTTGCTGGTCTTTCATTTGATGTGAAAGTTATGTCGGTGATAGATGACAAACTGAGCTCTGGACCAAAAGTCTTCCAATTACATACAGAAGTATAATCAAAGACAGCAAAAATAAACAACTCACTCACTTCAACGAGTCACTTTTTTAGTGCTGACATGTCTTTTCCCTCAGCTTTGATTTTTCAAGTTATGGACATTCTGGAGCAAGCAGAAGTGATACTGGCTCTAGCACAAGTTCCTTTATGCCTGAATAATTGTATCTCAAAAGGACATGAGACTCTATGAAAATTTTCATTCTTAACTTTCAAGGTTAGTATTAACACTAAGGATGAAGCTAAACAAAATGATTTAAAAGAACTACAGAAATTATGAAAGATCATATTTAAGCCTATTACAACTACCTATGTGCTACCCAAAGCTTTCAAGATCTTTGTCCACTTGAATCATTTTCTACTTTTATCTCCATAGACAACAGTCTATTGACTACTTTCCAAATTGTCTGACAAAACATTTAGTAATCCAATAGATCTCATCATCTCAAAGTCTGTAGACCAGCATTTATCTTATTTTATCTCTATTTTTACCTTCTTGTCATTTAGGAAGTAATTTCCTTTTCTCCTATTCTTTTGTTTGGGCTACAGATTACTTAGTAATAATTGTTCTGGTTATCTTGTAAATGCGCATTCTCCATACTCCACTCATTCTTGGTGGGTTAGCCTTTTAGGGGTTTTTTTGTCCTTCCTTTTAACTTTTCTCTAAAATTTCTTCCTTTTCTCTAAATTATGATAGTAGTCACCAGTAGAATTAAGCATTGCAAGTATCAATATTACAGTGCTTAGAGAAGGAGATAGACACTCTTCTACAACATTTAAGAGTTCAATTTATGGGGGCGGAGCCAAGATGGCGGCGTAGAAGCAGCAAAGGACCACAGCTCCCATACAAACACGCTAGAAAACTCATAAAATGGGACGCTAAACAGATTTTCAAGCTCCAAAACTCTCCACAAGACAGAAAGCACATCTGTTGCTACAGGCAGCGCAGCAGGCAGCAGGCGGGGCTCTTCACAGCAGTCTGGGACCCAGCCGGCTCAGGCCCTGGGGCATCGGGCGGGGAACCGTGGCTATAGGAGAGCAGATCCGCTGCACTGGAGGCAGAGTTACCACATTTATCAGGCCAGAAGACAAAAAGGCTAAGAGAAAGGTCAATGGATTTTGCTAACTGGGGAGGAGAAGAGCGGGTCCGGCCAAACTGCTCCCAGGGCAAGGAAGCAGCGGGAGGTGGCTGTTGCAGCAGGAACAGCTGAGAGCCACAGCGGCTTCCACTGGGCTGCTTCAGAGCCCTCGGCCTGCAGATAGCAGGGGGACTGACG
>CM053598.1:40674071-40702810 GCA_028646575.1 Pseudocheirus occidentalis | reverse complement strand
CGCATCTTCTCCAGCATTTATCATTTTCCTGTTTTGTCATCTTAGCCAATCTGACTGGTGAGATGTGGTACCTCAAAGTTGTTTTGATTTGCATTTCTTGAATCAATAGTGATTTAGAGCACTTTTCATATGCTTATAGATATCTTTAATTTCTACCTCTGAAAATTGCCTGTTCATATCCCTTGATCATTTATCAACTGGGGAATGACTTGTATTCTTATAGATTTTACTTAATTCCCTGCATATTTTAGAAATGAGGCCTTTATCAGAGGCAATGTTTGTAAAAATTCTTTCCCAATTTCCCACTTCCCTCTTAATCTTGGTTACATTGGCTTTGTTTGTATGGAAACTTTTCAATTTAATGTAATCGAGATTATCCGTATTGCATTTTATAATGCTCTCCAACTCTTCTTTGGTCATAAAGTCTTCCCTACTCCATAAATCTGACAGGTAAACTATTCCTTGCTTTCCCAGATCACTTACAGTATCAGTCTTTATACCTAGATTGTGCACCCATTTAGACTTCACTTTGGTGTATGGCAGTAGATGATGGTCTATACCCTGTTTCTGCCATACTATATTCTAATTTTCCCAGCAGTTTTTGTCAAATAGTGAATTCTTATCCCAAAACCTGGGGTCTTTGGGTTTATCAAACAGTATATTACTATAATCGTTGACTACTGAGTCTTTTGTACCCAATCTATTCCATTGATCTACTACTCTATTCCTCAGCCAGTACCAGGCAGTTTTGAGGATTGCTGCTTTATAACAGATATTAAAATCTGGTATGGCTAGGCAACCTTCCCTAACCTTTCTTTTCATTAATTGCCTTGATATTCTGGACGTTTTGTTCTTCCAAATGAATTTTGTCACTATTTTTTCTAGTTCTATACAGTAATTTTTTGGTGGATTGATTGGTATGGCACTAAATACGTAATTTAATTTAAGGAAAATTGTCATTTTTATTATATTAGCTCTACCCAGCCATGAGCAATTGATGTTTTTCCAATTAGTTAGATTGGATTTTATTTGTGTGAAGTGTTTTGTGGTTGTGTTCATAAAGGTACTGGGTTTTCCCAGTCTTTTCACATGTAAATGAGCTACTCAAAGTTTCCTATCCTTTCTCCCATTTGTGACCACCTATAAGTAGGCACATGAACCTGCTTTACAAGCAGGTACAAAATGATCTGCTCCGATCTGAAAGGGGCTCATCTCGTACAATGTACACTTACAGTCTAAACTCGTCGTGCCCTCTCATCTCCTTGCTGCTGCTGCTTATTCCTTAGATCCTGAAGATTTGCCCAAGTCTGTGAAGGATGTGCCCTTCCATGCAGCCCAGCCACAGACCTACAATGCACGTTCACTCAGCCTTGCTTCTCCCTCTGAAGCCGGGCTCTCGAGCCCGAGGAACTGGGCCGGCGTCTCACTTCTGATGTTTATTCCCTTTATCAGGTTAAGTAGGTAAATCACTGAATCTCCCTGGATCCCAGTTTCCTCTTCTATAAAAGAAGAGGTATTGGATCAGACGGACAGTTAGGGAGTGGGCCTGGAGTCACGAAGACCTACCTGAGTTTAAATTTGACTTCTGACACTTACTAGCAGGGTGACTTTGGACAAGTCATTTAACCTCTGCCTGCCTCCATTGTAAAATGAGCTGGAGAAGGAAATAGCCAACCGCTCCAGTATCTCTGCCAAGAAAACGCCAAATGGGATCACAGCAAACTGGACACAACTGAAACAACTGAACAAGACCAGTTTGGACTTGATGGTGTCTAAGACCCTTCCAGCTCAGATCAATGAGCCCACAATCCCTGGGGCTGCTATAAGGGAGGATGATCCATGACTTTAGTCAAAAATTTCATTCAAAAGAATGCAGCCAGGGCCCATTCTCCCACCACCACACCCATAGAAGCTGGCACCCCCTCAGCTTCTGGAGAAATCTTTCTGAAGAGGAGTTGAAGCCTAAAAAAGAAGCTGTTTTTAGAACTCAACAAGCCAGTCAGGACTGAAAGTCAGCCTTTGTATTTGGTGTTTGCCAGAAGAGCAGGAGGCTTCACGGGAGACACCCAAGGGAGCTGGGAAGCTGGAACGACCAGGGAAAGGCACTAGGGGATGTCAATGAGCTCCTTACACTGTGACTGGGAAGAGCTCCTCTAATTAGGGCAGTCCACCAAGTCCCTCCCAGTAACGGGGAACTGACCTCACTCCCACCGGGAAAGGACTCGCCTCCAAAATGGGACCAGTTTGTAGGCTTATACAACAGAGCTCTATAGCTAAAATGACACTCAGAGGCAATCTTGTCCAACCCTCTCCTTTTATGAATGAAGAGACTGAGGCCCAGGGAGGCTAAGTGACTTCAGAGACCGTCTGGTCCCATCCCTTCATTTTTCAGATAAGCCAACTGGAGCACAGACAGGCTAAGTCCAGGGTCACACAGGTAATAAACACCAGACGTGATCCTTATACAGCGTTCCCTCTACTATACCGTGATGTCTTGGAGGGGTCAGAGAAGAGTTATAAACAGGGATCTTGTCAAAGATCTCCCAGTGTAAGAATCCAGGCCAGGGCAAAGAGTCCACAATGACCTGGGGCTCCTGGGTCCATGTTGCCCGAAAAGAAGGGTAAGGGCAGGTATGGTCAGAGCCATCCTTCAGCCTGGGGAGGTATCAGAGCAGCTCAGATGTTTTCTTAGGGAGGGGCAAGGTCTTACTCAGGAGAGTGTGACTGGTTTCTTACCCCAGAGGTCATTATTAGGAAGGCAACAATCAGCTGGAAGTTTCTGCCCTAGCTAATTCTAGCTATCACAAGATTCTAGAGCAAGACCTGTAAGGGACTTCCAGACCAACCCCTCGATTTTATAAAATGAGGGAAATTAAGTCCAAGTTTATGTGATTTATCCGAGGTCGTGTAGTGTCCTACCAAAAGTGGGATCTGAGCCCAATTTCTCTGACTGTGTCAGGGGCAGACCAAAAAGGAGAGATGGGAGATGCAGACTAGGAAATATTCAGCCTGATGGAACCAGAGAGACTTGGGAAGAAAACCTGAAGGATTTTTTTTTCTGAACTACAACACAAGCCCTGTTGCTGCTTAAGACCATTTTGCTCAAAGAGTCCAGGGGTTCACAGTGAAGGCAATACACTGAGGGGCTTTTATTCAGCTTAGCAAGGGGGTTAACAGCCAAGAAAGGAAACCCATTGGGAGCAGTTAATCACGGGAAATGGGGTCTGGGGATTAGCCACAGCCATACTCAGAGCTGAGAAAAGGCATTTATATACCCTAGGTGAGGTCCGAAAATTTGACATTCAGCATGTCCGCTATGAGGTTTGAAGCCTCTGTTTTAACACGTACCTCCAATGGTACTCAATGGAACGGTTCAACAGACATTAAATACCTATTGTATGCAAAATACTGGGGATACCAGATAGCTACAACACAGATCTTGTTCATAACTAGGCTAGCATTGGGGCTAGCTAGCTAGCTAGGCAGCCATGGCCAGCAGGCCTCACCAGGCCTCACCAGGGCTCACTCAGGGCACCAGGATATACCTCTGCCCTCCCTGTACTAGTCATGCTTATATGCACTTCAGATCTCTGTCTGGGGGCTGCCGGACTTCTGACTAGGGGAATTAGGATTCCCAGGACTTCCTTTCATATTCATCTCAAATGTCTAGGAAAAGTTACTTCTTAAAGAGTTACTAATTATAAAAATGGTTATTTTTCTAGAGACCCATAAGCAAGGGGGCAGAGGTATATCCAAAATATCTGATACCTGGAGTGGCTTGCCTTTTTAACAACACCTTCCTTTATATGGCAAAATAATAATCAAGAAATGAAACAGATGATAATAATGGTCAAAAAAACAATGCTAATGACATGTTATTTAGTTAATTTCACATATATAATCATGCCATTAAAAATATTACAGTACGAAAAAAGAAAAAAAGGAGGAATACTTTTACATTACGTTAATGGGGTTGGGGATTGTTTGGGGTTTTAAGGCAAAAACCCTTATAGCTAATATTGGTCAATTTGAGTAATGAATAATAATAATATTAGAAAACCTTGAATGCCAGACTGAGGAGTTTGAATGGTGAGCTCTATTATAATGTGACATTAAATTATATAAATCATGACATAAAAACCATAGGGTTTATTGGGGGAAATGGAGTTAGGGACACAATCCTCTAAAACACTTAAAAAATATAGAAACCTAATAAAAAAACAGTAACACAGTTTTATACATGTTAAATGGTTAAGAAATACATAAATAACACAGGCAGTAGCGGCGTCCGTGGCCTAGCCAGGTGCCACTTCTAGGCTGACAAAGTCTCGGTTGGCCAGTCTAGAGGCCATGGAGCAAGGGGTTTGGTAAGAATCAGCTCTCCACCTTCCTCAGCTCCTACCACACCAGAAGATAGAGCATCTCTGGGGCCCTTAACTTGATAAAAATCTGGAATTTGCTTGTGAAAGGTTATCATCAAGTGCTGACTTCAACCTTTCTGAATTCTCAGTGTTTTAAAAGAAACATACATAAGTAAACCCGAAATCCTGTTGGAACAAATTCTTTTTCAAAACAAGAGTTACAGCAAAAGTGACTACGCTTTCTTTTTTAGTCAAAGGAAAGCTAATTAAGGGTTTTGTTTGTTTGTTTTGTAGACCAGTGTTGTAATTAGAACAGTGTACTATAAAGATTGCTTGGACAATGGAAGGAAGGATAGATTTAGAAAAGAGAGAGTATGGAATCAGGAAGACCGCACACAATAAATGTCTATGTTGCATGAAGTGTGGAATTTTCTGGCATAATTTTACAAATATAAAAATTGTCCCTTATTGGTCTGCTGTGCCTGTGGGCGGATGCCTACCTCTCTTAAGCCTGGTCTCAGCTCCGGGGCTACTGCTAATTCTTTGGCTTCATTACTTCCCTATTCCTCTTAATTCTGGACTTTGAACTTTCCCCCAACTTTCCTTCTTCTCCTTCCCCTGACATGGATGAGATAGTCCTTCACCTTCCTTCTAGATTCAATATTGAGCATCACATTTATTCTGAGTTGAATCATAAGCTTCCCGAGGGCAGGAATTGATCTATTTGCCTTCGTGTCTCTAGGGTCTAGTACCATGCCTTGCGCATAGTAGGCATTTAGTAAGAGATTGTTGATTGGTTGAGTGACTGAGAGTTAAATTGCCTTGTCACTGTGTACGTGATTCTCCTGGTTCTAATTTCTTCACTCTGTATTTCATGTAACAGCATGAATCACCAGCTAATCACTAGAATTTACATATTACTTTAAGATTTGTAAAGATCTTATATATTATTTATCATAATAAATAATATACAATATGCAATATAATAATATAATGTATTATTATATATATTATATGTCTTAATTCATCTCATCCTCACAACAACCCTGTGGGGAAAGTGCTATTATTATTCTCATTATACAGATGAGGAAACTGAGACAAAGCAAAAGAAGTTAAGTGACTCCCTCAGGGCCACACAACTAGTAAAGAAAGGCTTGGGTCAGGATCCAAACTCAAGTCTTCCTTACTCCACATCCTGCAGTCTATCCACTCCACTGGTTTGATGTCCATGTTTCTCTCAATTCTTCATATTGGCTTTTTCTATCCCATTACATTTATATATCCCATAATTTTTCAGCTCTTCCTCTGGTAGATGGGCATTCAATCAATAATAATTATCCTACTATGTGTCAACCAGTCTGGTAGGAGCTGGTGAGGGTTTATCACCATCGAGGAGCTTTCATTTTATCAGCTAAGACATGTACATTTATAGTCATACACAAGATAGATACAACTAGGGGTCATTGTAGTGGAGTTGGGAAGACTCATCTTTGTGAGTTCAAATCTGACCTTGGACACTTACCAGCTCTGGACAAGTCACTTAATCCTGTTGCCTCAGTTTCCTCATCTGTAAAATGAGCTAGAAAAGAAAATGGCAAACCATCTCAATATCATTACCAAGAAAACCCCAAAGCGGGTCACAAAAGATTGGCTATGATTGAAATAAGATAGAGACAGATAGATAAAAGGTAATTTAGGGGGAGGAAAATCTAGCAGCTGAGGAGACTACTAGTTTTTTGCCTACAAAAAAGGGTGCCTGTCTGAGCCTTTGGGTATATATGGGGCTTTTCTTTTAGCCCCTGACCTCCTTGGAGTATATGGCCACTACTGAGAAGGCTGGGTCAAAGGGTATATAATACATACTGTAGTAATCTTCCTCATATAATTCCAAATTGTTTTTGAGGCAGGTTGGGCTCTCAGGGATTTTTTCTGAGAAAGTACATGTAAAAGTCTGTTCCCATACACAACTTCAGGGCGACCCCCAACCCCCAACTAAAGAAAGAAAGCTTTCTTTGACTCCAGGCAGTTTTCTGAATGTTCTGTGCCCTATTTACCTGCCCATTTATTTAAGCATCATCCCTTCAAGAGAAGAAATAACTTCTGTGCTCTGGCTCACAGTGGGAGAGGTCAATACCTGAGAACCAAGAGAAACTTGGTTTTAGCCAATAGAATCAACCATCTTCACCACCAGTTGGGAGCCGCCTCCTTCCCTATGCCACCCCACAACCCACCTCCAGGATCACTAAGCGGGTTTCCAATGTGGGAGTCATTTGTCATTGGCCCTGAAGTGAGGTTCTCTCAGCAGGAGAAAAGAGACACAGGGCTGATCTGACGTGGGACATGGTGAGCCTCTGGGAGAAATAATCAGAAAAAGAAATGGAAAAGAGTGTTTTCTAAAAACTTTGCTTCTCCATGGGCTGCCATGATAGCTTTTCTTCACTGGTCTTGGGGGATGGAGGCAGAAGCATTACTCTTTGGGGGGCATTACTATCTTCAAGCATAGGAAGGGGTTATTACCTTCTTATTTGGACTGTGTCCAGTACTACAGTCTCATTGGGGCATTTGAAGCACCTGTGCCCATTAGAAGTAGCTTCTTCCCCTTCTAGAGAACATGCCTTTCCTTGTTGTTCCTTAAACTTTCCTCTCTCCATGCCTTTGCATGTCCCCCATGCCCAGAATGCCATCCTTCCTCACCCCTTAACTTCCTTCAGGACTCAGCTCAAGCACTACCTTCTTCAGGAGGTCCTTCCCAGTCCCCTCCAGCTTCCAGGTCCTGCCCCTCCAAAGTTACCTTCCACCTCTTCTACACATAACTTATAGACATGTTGTCTCCCCCATTGAATGGGAGCTCCTTGAGGGTAGGCATCACATGTTTGCCTTTCTTTGCATCCCAGTGCTTAGAACAAGGCCTGGCACACAGTAGGTGCTTAATAAATGCTTACTGGTTCATTGACCTTATTTTGTCTCATGGTTATTTCTGGACCTGATAAATAAAAAATTCCTGCAAGTGACCCCAGTATATCTCAGAGTAAGGGCAAGTTTACATTTAAGTCCTGAGTTATTCCTTGCACTTCCCCATTTAAGATGATTTTGCATCCACATGTAACTGTGGGATTTGAACTCAGATCTTCCTGATTCTAGTTGCAGTGTTCTAGCCGAGACATAACCTAGATTCCATCAAAAGTCCTAGAGTAAGGCCTCTAGTCACTGGGCAACTCCTCTTTGGTAGATCCATGGGACGACATGGATTGGAGTCACATGGGATAAGTTCCTTCAGATGTGACCCAAACTAATGGAGAAAATGCCAATGTTGATTAGGTCCCAGGGTCACTGACGCATCAAAATATGTAGACAACCAACGCTGGCCTTTTAGAGAAATTGACAGGAAACCGAGAGGCCTAGAACTGGCCAATACTCTTATCCCATGAAAGTGGCATCCGGATGGAGTGTATCAAAAACAAAGCCATTGAATAAGTAAACATTTGCAAGGCAGCTAGGTGGCATAGTGGATACATCCTGGAGTCAGGAGGACCTGAGTTCAAATCTAGCCTCAGATACTTACTA
This sequence comes from Pseudocheirus occidentalis, assembly GCA_028646575.1. Classification (NCBI taxonomy): domain Eukaryota; kingdom Metazoa; phylum Chordata; class Mammalia; order Diprotodontia; family Pseudocheiridae; genus Pseudocheirus; species Pseudocheirus occidentalis. The sequence continues at coordinate 40,694,885 of CM053598.1, read as the reverse complement.
GCTATGGGACCCTGGGCAAGTCACTTAACCCTGATTGCCTTAAAAAGAAAAAAAATAAATATTTGCTTTGTGGATTTTGCCCCTGGAGGAAATCTTCCCCTCCCCTTCCACTCTTGATGTCCCTTCAGATACACAAATCTGGCAACTCTATTGCAGCAGCATCAAAGTGTTTTCAAGTACATCTTATATTATTTGTAGTTCTGTGTGGAGTCGTGGAAAGGTAGATGAACTTGGAGCAGGCAAGGTCTGGGTTCGAATGCTATATCTAACACCACATAACTGGCTCTAAGTCACTTAACTTTCTCACTTAACTCAGTGTCTTGCTCAAGTGGGGATAATCATAGTACCTAGGGTACACCACTCCAAAATGTTCACATGGACTATTTGTGCCTGACCTGACTTGTGGTCTGATCACCACAGCTGGACACACCCACTCTACCTTGATGCCAACATAGTAGTGTCATTTTGGTCGTCTTGGAGAACCAAAGACAGCAACCAAACAACCTACCAATTTATTTGTATTTATTGTTTATTCTTACATACAACCTCATTATCTCCAGTTGGATTGTTTCATTCGTTAGATTTGAATCCCCAGTCAGGAAGAATAGAGCCTGGCAAAGGGATGTTTAATAAGTGCTTGTTGGTTGATTGATTGATTACAATGTTAGCGATGAAAAGTTAAAAAAAAAGAAAGAGTGCATAGGACAGGGATAGAAACATGTCAGGCTGAGACAAGATGTTTCATAATTTCTTCAAGATGTCAGTGTGCCTTTCAACAGCTGGCACCAATGTGGGTCTTAGCTGCCTCTGCTCTCCTCATTTCTGCCATGAAGCCAGAGGAGCTGCCACTCTTTCATCCATGTCTTGCCAAGTTTTCTTTCCCAAAGATGACCAACTCAGGTTTCTGACTTCCCCACGAGAGAAACACTGAAGACTGAGCTTCCCAGGTTTCTCAGATCCATCTGTAAGCCCTAGTGATGCATTTTTTAAAATGGTCACAAGGAATTCATTCAATCCTTGTCACAGAATTGTGGGATTACTTCAGGATATGGTTGCAGTGGGGATTTCTGGGCATCCTAATATTATTTTATAGGCATTTATTATCTTTCTCAATGCTCCCCCATTGAATAAATTCTTTTAAAAATAAGAACCTCATAGCAAATACACAAAGCCCAACAAAACACATCTCCACGTTGTCCACATCCAAAAATATAGGTTCCATTCTTGATTTTAAACCCATCATCTCTCTGGCAGGAGGTGGATTGTAAGTTTCATCATGATCCTTTGCTTTGATTAAAGTTCAAGTCTTTCAAAGTTGTTTTTTTCCCTCTAGAATAATGTTATCATTGTATAAATTATTCTCCCTAGTTTTGCTCACTTCACTCTGGAGGAATTCATAGTGGGCTTCCCAGTTTACTCTGATACTATTTCATCATTTCTTGGGGTAAAACAATATTCTATTACTTTTAAATGCCATTGTTTAGCCATTTCCCAATAGATGGGCATTCCTTTAATTTCATTTTGGGGTTATGATGAAAAGAGTTGCTATAAATATTTTTGTTCACATAGGTCCTTTTCTTCTTTCTTTAATCTATTTGGAGTACATAAGCCTATTAGTGGTGTAGCTGGGTCAGAGGGCATGCACAGTTAGGTGACATTTCTGGGTATAGTTCCAAATTGTTTCCCAGAATAGTTGGACCTATAGCTCTACCAAAAGTATGTCAGTGTACCCATCTTCCCTCAGTCCCACCTACATCTATCCTTTTCTTCTTTTGTCATTTTTACCAATCAGATGGGCCCTCATCACTTTTTAACGATAGTCACCTCACATTTTTTTTAAGATTCATTTTTCCCAAGGCTCCTCCAGCCCTTGTCTAGAGAGACCAGTTAGAGCTGTCCAGGTCATATTCATGAGCTGGCCCCAGAGCGAGACATGGAAGTTTACAAAAATGTTTTTTGGGGGATGAAAAAAAATATAACTGGATATTTGATTTGGTCAGACAGAAGGGGCATTGACAGGACAAAGAGAGATTGGGAAGGGAAGGAAAAAGAACCTTTCAAAGAGGTCTAGGAGAAGTCTGTCATTCATTGCTCTGGCTTCAAAATGTGTGTGTGTGTGTGTGTGTGTGTGTGTGTGTGTGTAGACTTAATTTTAGTGATGGCCACCTCAAGTTCAGGGTAGCATCTGGTCTCAACATGTGACTGATTTTAATAAATCCAAGGCATCTTCTCTAATCCAACAGACTTGGAAAGAATTGGCGAGGGGCAGGGGGATACAGAGCCCCTGCAAGGTTGCTAGAAGGAGCAAGGAAAGGGAGGGAAAAATAAAGTGATTAATGTGAAAAGCAGAGTGAGCCATGCATGGCTTGAGGGGGGCAGGATTGGGGTTTGTGTAGACACATGCCCCATCCCTAAAATCTGAGGGGTATATATCAAGCTAGATGAACTAGTTGCCTTATCACGCTACTAACATCAACAGCAGCCTCTGGCAAGACTCCATCCTTGTCAGACTGTCTCCTAACCTACTGTGGACCCCTTTCCTCCATCTTGGGTTGCTTAAGCAGGCTTTCCCTTTGGTGTCAGGTCACCATTCCCTCTGTTTCTACCATGGGGAGCCCCACTTCCCTCCTGGATTACTCCTCTTAGCCTTCAACAGTCAGTATTCAGTAATTCGAAGGCACAGACTTCTCATTTGGGGGGTGGGAGGAGGAAGAGGAGGACAAAGAGGAGAAGAGGAAGAAATGTTATTTTTTCCCCACCTCCAGGCTGGGAAAGTGAAAGGTTAAGGAGTTCAACAGAATCTGTTGCAGATGTATAGAACAGCAAGGGGAATTTTCAGTCTGCTATCTTTTGCAATGGCCAGAGAATACAAGGGAGGAGCTGCCAGCAATTCCAGTTCCTTTGGCCTCCGTCCCGCCCTTTCATAGCCAATTGAATCCTGATGACAGGGGGGAGAGGGGGAAGCATAGGGAAGAAGAAGAGTTGTAGTTGGTGGATAGAGAGCCTAGGGAAAGATGGATCTTTAAAAAAGGCGGGGAGGGAAATCTCGTTAAAAAGTGGTGAGATCCCTAGGAATCCTCACTCCACCCACATCCTGCTACAGGTCTCTCTGGTTCCATGATGAGGTGTGAATGAATTCCTCCTGGTCAGTCTTTATGATCATTGCAAGTGCTTATATTACCTTTCCAGGCTTATTTCATGTTACTCCCTTTCACATACTCAAGTTCCAGCCAAACTAGTCTACTTTTATTGTTCTTAGAATTCAGCTTTTCATTTCCAGCCTCCGAGCACTGTCCCATACCTGCATTCACTGAATCCTCATTTTCTTTTAGAATCTGAGCATGCTTCGAGACTCAGCTCAGCTGCCAATGACTCTGGGAGCCCTTTTTTGATTCCTCTGGTGGCTGATGTTCTCGCCCTCCTCAAATTATCAGGTATCCACTGACCTATTTGCTCTCCTGTCTTCCTAGTCAAACAAATGTAAGTTACCCAAGGGCAAGGATTATGTTTCTTTTTGTCTTTGAATCCCCAACACCCAATACCATGCCCTATACTTAGGCCAAGGACAGTGACCAGACACATGCCAGTGACTTGACTGATACAGGGAATTCCATCTGTCTACCAACATGGTTGACACCTTCCTTGTAACTCATAGACTTAGTTTCTTGATATACTGGGAGTTTAACTGACTTGTCCAGAGTAACACAGCCAATATATGTCAGCCAAGCCCTCCTGGCTTCCAGGCCTTCTCCCTACCCATTATACTATACTGCCTTTGATATTGCCCATAATAGGTGCCTAATAACTATTGGCTTGATTGAATTACACTTATTTATTGTCTTAAGGGTTACAGAGGACCTGGATCTGCATCCAGGAAGACCCAAGTTCAAATTCAGCCTTAGACACTTACTGATTGTGTGACCCTGGCCACATCATTTAACCAATGCCTGCCTCAGTTTCCTCAGCTGTAGAATAGGGGTGATAATAATAGCATCTCCCTCCCATGGTTGCTGTGAGCCTAAATGAGATGATATTTGCTTTGTAAACCTTAAAGTACTCTACATGATTAATGAAGACTCTGTGTGGGGTCATTAATGTGATGAACTTCTGGTGTGGGAACTCCCTTCACCACAAGTTGCAGAGCAGAGGACGACCTTTTTATGAGTTAGTAGGTAAGTTCTAGAGAGTTGCCAGAAGCAATTAAAAATTAAGTGACTTACCCAAGATCACACAGTTAGTGTCAGAGGTAGGATCTGAACCCAGACTGTCTTGTCTCCAAGGCCAATTCTCTGTCTACTATAATAGCATTTATATAATACCTTAAGGTTTCCAAAGTGCTTTAGCTATGTCAACTCATTTGATTCTCTTCCCTGGGACACAGGTGCTATTCTTATCTGCATTTTGCACATGAGGAAATTGAGACTGGGAGAGATTAAGGGACTTTCCAGAATCCCACCGCTAAGAAGCATCTGGTGTTGGATTCGAACTCGGGTCTTCCTGATCCCAGACCTAGTGCTCTCTCCACTGAACTACTTAGTTGTGTGTCTTACTCCCATGCTCCCCCTCTGCTGTCTTAATTATGCACATAAATATTGTTATGTATCATATTATATAAGTAGATGTTCATGTATATACATACACATAGACGTATATACATATAGGCATATATACATACATATGTTATATATTGTATATATTCATATACAAGATGATGTGTGTGTATAGAAGCCCAAGATAAAAGTGACAAAGTTAGATTCCTAGTATAAGCATGGAAATCACAGAGGCGAATCTATTTCCAGATGCCCCCAAAACTTAGCTTTCCTTTCATTGCTGAGGTGGTTCTCAAACTATGATCTTCAAGGAAACCCCTCCCTTCCAGCAGTCACTAGGATGGCCACTTGTGTTACTAATATTGATAACTTTGTTCAGCCTTTTTAAAAAAAATCACATTTGACTCTACTTGACCCCATTTGGGGTTTTCTTGATAAAGAGGTTGGAGTGGTTTGCCATTTCATTCTGTGGTTCATTTTACAGATAAGGAAACAGAGGCAAACAAGGTTAAATGACTTGTCCAGGGTCACACAGCTACTAAGTATTTGATGCTGGATTTGAACTCAGGAGGAAGAGCTGTCCTGGCACCAAGCCCAGTGCTCTATTCACTGTGCCACGTAGCTGCCCCATATTGGCAATCTAGCAATGATTATTCCAAATCTACCTTTAGAATTAATCAGTTTACTTGGAGGCATTAGGTACAATGGAAAGAATGCTGCTTCTGGAGTTCAAGAATCTGAGTTCAAATCTCACCTCTGGTGGGCTGTCATTTATACAACTACCTATGGGACCTTAGTCAGGTCATCTTACTTCTCTGGCTTCCTCTGTAAAATGCAGGGGTTGGCCTAAGTGACCTATGCAGTCCTTTCTAGCTCTAGATGGATGATACCATGGTCAAGTTGGCATAGTCTTCATACTGGTAAAATGCTTGATTTCCCTGCCAAGTGGAGAGGTAGATATAGCAGCCAAGAGCAACATCAATTTAGAATATGAGCTTGTTTGTAAAATCTTCAGGAGGAGGAGGATGGCAGAGGATGGGCAGCACTGCCTTGTAAATCAGCAAGCAGCCAGGGCAGGGAAAACAAACAGACAAAAAGCTTGGCGAGAGACCGCTGAAGCCAAATTGTTCCAAGAGCACTGAAGGGTGGAACTGAAAGGTCGACAAACAGATTAAAAATGCACAAAAGATCTGTCAGCATTTCCCTGACAAACTGTTTTCTCCATCAAAGACTGGAGCAGCCACGTCTGGATTCTAACATCACATTTCAGTGCTTTCTCTGCAGAGGGAAGGAGATGGGACTTTCAGGGTGGACAGCCCTGGGAAACGCAGCTGGATGGGACTAAATCCACACAGAGGAGGTCTGTGCTGGAGGCCACATAGTTCTGAGGGCACTGAGATCAATTTCCAAGATATCTTTTGAAATGGTTAGGAAAACACATGGGAGCATCTGCCAGCAAATTCAATTCTGTGGCCAGTGTGGGAATTTGTTTTGTTGGGCAACGAATGTTGTTTAAAAGGGGATTTATTTTTCTTTCTTTTTTTATTGTTCAAGGTGGGGGAGTGGGAGGAAGAGATAAGATACGCTTGTATAAAAATTTTTATATAAAAGGAAAAAATACCATTTAAAAAAGAGAAAGAAATCCAATGCTGGTTGGCTCCCATCCCATCATTTTGTTTTTGCTCCCTAGCCTAGCCTGTAACAACAGTTTGGGGACTTTGGGGGGTTGTCATAAAGGAAACAAACCAGGCAGTAATTCTTAAAGCAATAGGTTTTTATAATGGTACATTTTAACCCACACAAGGAAAGACTTAAGGCTTAATTTGAGACAGCCAGGGATGGCGGCAGGCATAGTTAAGGTTACAACCAGGGTAGTTATCAGAATTTCTGGTTTAATGGTCTTCAGATCAAGGTAGGAGCTTGAAGGTGAAGGGATGTAGGGGGAAGTAGAGAGACAGGATTGTTAAATGTTTAACAATCAGTTCTCCTGGAGGGGGTGGGGGATGTGTCCATGACACACTTTCGAGTTTAATCTGCATTATTAATATTTTCTCTGTCACTTTCCTAACTCCAGACAAAACAGAGAAATGATAGGGACTGGCTAGCATGGAACATGGAATTTTCTAGAAAGGAAGGGGAAGAGGAGACATGTCCAGAATGGAGGCAGCCTTCCATGAGTGCTCAGAGGCCAAAGCTATCACCCACCCCCCAAAACACTAGAGAAATCTTTTGGGAAACTCTCCCATCACCAAAAATATAAAAGACAAGAACTCTCTGCACAAGCCCCTCCAGTCATGGATAGAAAGAATAAAACCTTCACTTCACCTGAAGAACTCCAGAAAATAATTTAAGTTAAAGAATTGACTTGAGACCCCTTCAAGAACTCTTTTGCAGCTTGTCCAAGTCCCATCGAAGTGACTAATCGATCAGATTTGAGAATTGTAAGAGCCATAACTAGCGATTTTTGTACCCAGAGCAAGCAGCAAGAAATTCACTCTCAATTCAGTGGGTTAGGCTGGGCTAGGCAAGAACTCATCTAGGAAGCCACTCTTCTTGGGGATTGGAAGCCACTACAGGTAGGATCCTATTTTAACTAATTAGTCTTGCTCCCCAGGAACTGAGGTTATTTATTTCCACTTGGCTGAAGGATCCAAAGTGTTCTTAGCTGAGGAAGAGCCCCGCCCCGCCCCCACTTTGTCCTAGTTTTTGCCCTGGAACTAACCCAGCCCGGTCATTTTGCAAGACCCAGAAATACTGAGACCGTTCTAGCCAGGATTAAAGAAGCACTTTAGAAAGACCAAGTCCAATGCCACTACACGCAATCTGTTTAGAGGATCCGGCAGGATGCAGTTCGTGGGGGTGCAGCTCTTCCTCCGACCGCCGCCAGCAGCTCATAAGGCCGCCTGAATTCCCACCGCTTCTCCTCAGTGTCGTGGCCCACGGGGCAGCCACCCCCGACCCGCCAAGGCTGGCCCGGATGGACGTGCAGGTGGACAGCGTCTCTGTCTCTAGGGCACTGTTCATCAGTGGAGACCAGTGGAGACGGGCGCACCTTCCCCAAATTCGGCCAGACCGACTGGGTGCACCACACGGGGATGCTTGAAGATGGGGAAAAGCTGGGTTCCTCCCTACGACAGAAGTAAGCCGTTCGAGTTTGTTGTGAGCAAGGGCAGATAGAAACACTAGAAACATTCATAATAGCTACTGTTTGTGTGACTCTGATGTTTGTAAAGCACTACAGATATAACTCAGACGAACCTCAGAATAACCTGGTAAGGTAGGGGCTGTCATTATTCCATTTTACAGATGAGGAAGCTGAGTCTGGAGGAAGTTAAATAGCTTACCCAGAACCGCACACTTAGTATGTGTCTGAGGCCAGATTCAAACTCAGGTCTTCACTGAAGCTCCAAGTCCCATATACTGTGCCACCAGAGCGCTCTACAAAGCAGTACATCTATACATCTTGGACTGTTAGACAAAGTCCATGAGGCTTGGAGCAGTTGGTCTTTGCTCACTCTGATGTTCAGTTAACAAGCAGAAGGTTGCTACTCTTGGATCAGGATCAAATCTGTGCCACCTCATTTGGAAAAGGAAAATTTTGGGTAAGTGGAAATAAAAGTCCAGGATGCCTACACCTCACATTTTGTTTTTTGTTTTTTGGGGTTGTTTTTTGTTTTGTTTTTAAGTAGGGCACACCTCTTCCTTGCTGGAAGTCTAATAAACACCTTCCTCTGCACAAAAAACAACAACAACAACAAAAAGTAGTGTGCATAGGGAAAAAAAACACAAGATTTGATGATAGGGACCTGAGTTCAAATTCTACCTCATTTGGGCAAATCTTTTGCCCTCTGCTGGGCTGCTGGCCCTTCATTTGTAAGATAAGGGGGTTGCATTAGATGATCCCTGAGGCCTCTTGGATGTCAACTCCTTGAGGACAAGGCTGCTTTGTTCATGGCCTTATATCCTCCCTTCCTAGGCACAGAGTAAAAATCTTATTGAGTCGAGTTGAAAATCTTATTGAGTTGAATTTAGTTCCAAATCTCATGACTTTGTTTTACTCCAAGAGTTTAAGGCAAAAAAGAGGCCAGCAGGTATGGATCCATGTATTAAAATTAAAAGAAATTAACTCCTCTGGAACAAGGCTACAAGTGACCAAAGAGCCAGGAAAGCAGCTATTTGACTCTTAGTAACTGAATTATTCCTGAAAGGGGACACCTGCTGACATCAGGTTAATTTGACCAAAGAGCCATTCATATTCCTTAGTCCCACCTCTCAGCAAGCAGAGCTTCCTGGTCAACATAAGATCATCAAGGTCATCTAGTCCAGGGTTTCTTAAATTTTTTCCACTGTCCACCCCTTTTTTTTTTTTTGCCTTTCAGCAGCAGTGGTCTGAGGGCATGCTCAGTGCAAAGTGCTGGTGCTTTGTGTTCAGAACCAAGGCTGCAGTGAAGTTCCCTCATGCAACCAAGGCAAACATTGCCAAAAAGACCTTAGATTCATTACCCATTTGGTTTTAAAATTGCTTTTGGTCATTGCATGTTCAGAAACCTTTTACTGTTGCCAATTTTTTCATGACTGTATATGGGGTCTCAACTCAGTTTTTAGATCTAATTCAATCTCTTCACTTCTATAGAGGAAAAGGAATAGAAGTGATGGAGACTGAGATGGACCCTGTGTGGCTTATACAGAATAAGCTTGTGGGACCCTATGTTTGGGACCTACTTTACCTTGAAGACAGAGAGAGGCATCTAGGGAACTGAGACCCACTTCCACTTTCAGAAATCCAACAATTCCGGTGTAGCATGATACTGGAGACAGCAAGGTGTTGTGGAAGGAACAGTGAATGTGTTGCCAGATAACCTGGGTTTGAATCTTGACTCAGTCTCTTAAACCCTGTGTGATATTGAGTAGGTCACCTTTCTCCTGGGGGGGGCCTCATCTTTCTTATCTCTAAAATAGTGGGTTGGATTGAACATGTTCTTAAGACCCCTTCCAACTAAAGCTATGGTCCTTTGACAGGTTGGCTTTCTTTTTTCTTTTTCTATTTTAAACAATCCTCCAAAGATGTCCCATGAATTTGGGGTCTTCTGGGTAAATTTTAGTAGAAGAAAACGGTGATAATCTTGGGGTTGCAGGGGCAGCAAGAGAAGAAGGAGAAGGATGGGATGGGAGTTTTCATTGCTGCATCTCAGAACTTTCTCTCTGGAGTTGTGTTCTTCCTGGGTGTGGGAAGCAGGCGTTAGGGGCGCAGCACACAGGCCTCTTATGAAGAGACCTGGCTTCCTCCACCAGGGCTTAATCCAAACCAGCATGCTCAGCACATGCTTTTGGTTACTGAACATCATGTAGATCTGAGGAATACATCTGAATGTTGTTTCCGTACCCAAGACCAACTGAAACCTTTTATGGCATACACTCACTTCCTTTACCAAGGGATGACAGGACCACTTCGAGTTCAGACTCAGCTGTCTCATTCCTTGGGAACAGTTGGCCTATGTGAATTCACTGGGTAAAGGCCAAATGTAAAGGAGGCTGCAGGCACAGATTCCACGAATGAAGAAAAGGCATCTATTAAATGCCTACTGTATATCAGATACTGAGCTAAGCACTTGGGGGAACAAAGATAAAGATGAGAAAATACCTTTTTATATTTTATATTTTAATGAGGAATACATGTCTTCTAGCATGGAAAGTGGAGTAAAAGAGAAGAAGATCTTAGTGGCAGGGCAGGGAATGATGCCTGGGGTAGACGACTGTCTGGTTGGGATGTGGGCAGTCAGGAAGATGAGAGGGAGAGCTCCGGTTTGGGGGGAAGGGGCATTAGTGGCAGGTTAGATGTCAAGATGGCTCCATGGGATAGGAGGACGGGTCAAGGCTGCCTATCCGTCTCTGAACCGTGTAACCTTCTTTGCTCTGGAATGATCTGAGTTTGTCACATCACAGGAAAGGGAATCCATGACCTCATAAGACAGTCTATTCCACTTAGGAAGAGTCTTGACTGTTGGGAAGTTTTTCATAAGGCAGCTGGATGGCACAGTGGCTAGAGCACTGGTCCAGGAGTCAGGAAGGCCTGTGTTAAAATTCATCCTTACTTACTCATTGTGTGACCCTGGGCAAGTCACTTAACCTATTTCTGCCTCAGCTTCCTCATCTGTAAAGTGGTGATGATAACAGCACCTGCCTCCCAGAGTTGTGAAGATTAAATGAGACATTTGTAAAGCTCTTGGCACAGCGCCTTCCTAACATCAGGCCAAAATGTGCCCCTCTTAAACTTCTGTCGTTTCCACTTTCGCCAAGTGGAACAAATCTCACTCTCTTCCATATGACAGCCTTTCAAATACGTGAAGGTCCCCTCTCCCTCTTCTCCAGGCTGAGCACTCCCAGGTTTCTCCAATCAATCCCCATACAGGATATGCTTATCCTGGTTGTCCTCTGGCACTCCCCAGGCTTATTAAAGTCCTTCCCCAAATTAGGACACCAGATCTGAATATAATACACTCTGAACACAATCTTCCTGATGGACACTGATCAGGGCAGAGCATATATTATAATGTGGCTACTTGTTCTGGAATAATCTATGATAGTAAATAGACTATACTAAACCATCTTGTAAAGCAGCTGGCCAATAGGAATGCCAGCATCTGTCTATGGTCTTAGGTGGAGGCTGGTTACTCCAGGGCACAGCGGAGGGAAGTCTTCTTATTTGATTGGATCACTCAGGAGTACAGGACTTTATGTACTGAGAGTCTGTGTACCACCTGAAACATGGCTGACCGATGCACCCTCAAATCAGGAGTGGACGCCTCAAGAGGTCCCCCAGATGCTCCTGTTTTCCAGTGACATTGTACTTATTGCATTAAGCACCAGAACACTGTAGAGCCTGTATGAGACCTGTAACTACTGAAAAGAACAAGTCTAGCCATCCACTAAGAAAAAAAGGGGAGGGGAGGAAGGAAGAATGGCAGTTTTCCAGATTATCCTACATAGCTAGATGAACCCTAACCCTAATCCTCAGTGCATGCATTTACCTGATTCTAATCCTAAATGCACCTCCGACCCTCCAATTTCGCTTCTACCTCCGACTCTAACCCTAACCCTAAGCCAGTTGCTTTACAAGACAGATAAGAACACAGACACAGATGTAACATAAATATGGATATAGATAAAGATAATTTCAAATAGACACTGCGAATGAGCAATGAGTTGGACTCAGAATTAAATGGTGGGGAAGGATGGGCTAAAGTTCCTATAGGAAATTGCAGAACTCTGAGCTTTCCCCTAAAATGAAGGTCCTCTTTTCAATACCAATATTCTTTTGACAGTGTGTTGTATGGTTTCACATCACCAAGATTAGAATCTCTGAAGAATTAAAACTGAGCATCTCCAAGAGGTCAAAGAAAAGGTGAATGGACGTGAGGAGGTGCAACAGTAGCAAAACATGAAGACACAAGGGAAAATCAGAGTAAAGAATGGGCCAGGGGGCAGCTAGGTGGAGCAGTGAATAGAGCACCAACCCGGGAGTCAAGAGGACCTGAGTTCAAATCTGGCCTCAGACACTTAACACTTACTAGTCGTGTGACCTTGGGCAAATCACTTAACCCCAATTGCCCTGCCTTCCCCCCTCCAAAAAACAAACAAAAAAATATAAAATAAAAAAGAAGACCATCAGAGAAAGGTGTGGTTGGAAAACATGGGATGGTTCTGGGGCAAGATGGAGGTGAAATGAGTCTTCTCAGACCCCAAATCCAATCCTCTTTCCACTAGACCACACTGTTCACGGCATTACAGCATCTCTAATATGGAAGGGACCTCAGATGTTACCTTGTTCAGCCCATGCCCAAACAAGAATCCCCTTTACCACATATCCAGAAGACCAATGAAGTGGACTTGCCATTTCATTACAGAGGGATGAATTTAAGTAACATACAATTTTGGATATGAACAATGTGGAAATTTGTTCTGATGACTATTCATATTTGTTACAAAGGTTTTAATGTTGTGTGTGTCTTTTTTCTCCAAGAGTAAGAGATAAATGAAAGTGGAAAACTTAGAAATTGGAAGGAAAGGAAGAAAGGAAGGAAGGAAGGAAGGAAGGAAGGAAGGAAGGAAGGAAGGAAGGAAGGAAGGAAGGAAGGAAGGAAGGAAAGAAGGGGGAAACAGAGAGAAAAAGAAAGAGAAGGAAAGGAAAAGAGAGAAGGAAGGAAGGAAGGAAAGAAGTAAGAGAGAAACAGAAAAAGAGAGAAGGAAAAAGAAGAGGAAAGAAAGAAAGAAAAGAAAGAAACAAAGAAAGAAACAAAGAGGAGAAGGAAAAAGAGAGGGAGAGAGGGAAGGAAGAGGAGAAAAGACTCATTGAAACATTTTTAAGTGCATAGAAGAGAACAGAAAAAAGGTCAGAAGGAATCACTGACGAACAGAGCAGCTTTAAAAGTTACATGTTGAATTTATTATATACTTAAAAAGAAAAGCAAACTGTGCAGAATACAAGTTCCCAGTTTTAGTGAAATCATCCTTTTCTGTTCTACTCCGTATATGGAAGTGCTCGTTTAATTGGTGTTTGTTAACATAAGATTTTTTTAAAAAATTAAATGAGGTGAATAGAGAAAAGCAAACCACAACCCGACTGGTGAGTGGTCCCCCAGCTTTTGCTGAAAGAGCCCCAGAAGGGCAGAAGCCCCTCCTCCCTACAGCAGCCCCTCCCACTTGGGGCTGGTGCTAATTGTGAGGATGCCTCTCTTCCACTGGGTTAACATGTGCCTCTGGGCACCTTCCATTCATCTCTCTTTTCACTACCCTTTGGGGCCAGGAATAACACCCACCTAACCCACCTGTTAGACTGTCTCCTCTATTTGCCACTACTGACCATGCCTAAGTTCTTGAAACTTTCTTCTCTCTTGGCTTCTAAGATACTGCACTGTCTTCTACCCACTTCAGAGACTAGAAAGATGTGACTTCAAATCAAGCCTCAGAAACTTACTAGCTGTGTGACCCTAAGCAAGTCACTTACCCTCTTCCTGTCTCAGTTTGCTCTGCTGTAAAATGGGAATAATAATAGCACCTGTCTCATAGAGTTGTTGTGAAAATCAAATGACATATTTGTAATGTGCTTAACACAATGCCTGGCACATAGCAGGTACTTGGTAAATGTTTGTTCCCCCCCCCCCCTCCCTCTTCACTGGCACCTCTGCTAGGATCACCTCTTCCTCCTTCTCCTCACTGTGGCATTCTACAGGTTCTCCCCTTGGTTCTCTTTTCTTCTCCCCCTATGCACTCAGAGTTTCCACTGCCATGAAAATAATTCTCAAATTCATATTTTCATTCTCTTAACTTTTGTGCAATCTACAGCAATTTTTCTCCACTCAGATGTCCTGACATCATCTCAAACTCAACTTTTTAATAATTGAATGTATCGTCTTCCTCCCTGTCCTCTCCCTCTCCTCAGCTCTCATCTCTGTCTCAGTGACCAAACCCCAGCTGAGTTTTCCAGTTTTCAGTCTTCCCCTTTCCTTCACCCTATGTGTCCTGGAAGTCACCAAATCTCTATTGTGACTGATTCTTCCTTGAAGAAATTAGCCCCTTTCTCTCCATTCCTGCTGCCCTCTCATAATACTAGCTTGTTGAATGATTAGCAGACGCTATCCCTACCCTCAAGGAATTGACATTCTAGCTGGAGAAACCACACATTCATAAAATAGCTCACATAAAATAGCTCACATTTAATAGTGCTTTAAGGCTTACAGAAGTCAATATATATTATCTCCTGGATCTTTATAACAACTCTTGAGATAAAGGTCTATTAGCATCCCCATTTTCAGGTAGGTAACTGAGGCTTAGAGAGCCTCCGTGACTTCCCTAGAGTCACTACAGCTTGTAAGGACTGAAGGTATGAATTGAGATCTTCCTAACCCCAATCCAGTGCTCTATCCATTAGGTAATACTGCCTCTGATTTGAGGCTGCAAGTGACTGGGTGACAGAATGAAGAGCATAGATAATTGGTACTCGGGGAGTTCTGAGAAGATTCATCATCGAGAAGGTCAGTGAACCCAATCTCTGTCTTTATCCCTTTGGAAATTATAGTCTAACAGACCCCAAAGTCCTAAATAAAACAGACTGGCACAAGTCCCTCTGCTCCAGCATCCATCCAGCTTTTGGCTCTGCGCTCATCTGGGAATGAATCATCCAGGCGAGACCGAGCAACCCCTGACTTTTCATCTGAGAACACTTAGCTGTGTATCCTTTCTGCCTCCTGCCCCAAGTCTGGCAATACTTAGCAAAGACCTAACAGATGCTTCTGAAGATGACTTCACCAGAGTCTGTAGCCCAGGACTCATGCATCAGGAAGGGCTTGGGGGCCGATGCTTGCCCAGCCAACGTCAAGGGCTCTCTATGAGGATAATGACAGTTGCTGGAGTCAGACGTGCTGTCTGGGTTGCCTTTCCAGACCTCAGCTCCCCCATCTTTCTAAGGTAAGTCTCTTCATCCCTCAGTCCTTTTTATGCTCTTTGGAGATGAGCTAATAGAAATGTCAAATCTGACAAAGACAAGTGGCTTATATCATAAAACTCCTTTTAACACCTTCAAACTCAAGAAATTTAAAAACTGATGAACTATAATAGTAGTTTATAAATATAGCACCTTAAGGTTTACAAAGTACTTTACATTTATTATCTCATTTGAACTGCCCCACCCCCAAAATCAATCGTATGAGGGAGAAGGGATTATTGTTTCCATTTTATAGATAAGGACACTGAGGCTCACAGAAGTTAAGTGACTTACCTAGGGTCATGGAGCTAGCAAGTATCTGAGGACAGATTCAAGCCCAGGTCTTCCTGGCTCCAGATTCAGTGCTCCATCCACTCTACTCCACTGCCTTCAAAAAAGATGCTTTGAGTTTTTAGGAAATGAATATCCCGCTCAAATAAGACATGAGTGTCAATCTGAGGGCAGACAGTCCTACAGCCTGAGTCCTCACAGATTCCCAAAAACCTGATTCCTTGCTTTACTGGTTCTCCCATGTGATGAAAGAGGACAATCTTTGTCCTTTTTGTCTTTGTCAATCAAAGGGATGGATCTGTTTATGAGAGAGAACCAGCTGATTTGGCTTCTTAGTGGCTAATATTAAGCAAGTCTGTGATAGGGAAGGAGATGTTAACAAACACTCCCTTCCAACTCTGTTTGTCCTCTCCTGGTACCCTCCCATCTCCACTTACTCCATCTCTTCTTTTTCCTTTTTCAAAAAAATACTTTTATACCACCTTCATTTCTGAATATATCCCTCCTACCTCCTCTACCCAGAAAGTCATACCTTGTGGTGAAGAATTAAAATTAAAAGTACAAAAAGCAGTTCAGAAAAATTCATCTATACAAGACTGATAGCATATGCAATTGTACCTTCATTGTCCCTCCCCCTCCTATACACCACAAAGGAAAGGAGTGCATTTCCTTGCTTCTTTTATGAGACAAGCCTTGATCATTGTAATTCTATGCTGTTGTTTGCCCTTCGTTTAAGAAAAGGACCATGACTACCTAAAAGGGAAGTGATGCCATGACATGCAAATGAATTAGATTTAAGTGAGGAAGGGCTGTGCAAAGTCACCAGTCTTACTCTGTCCTTTGGAACTATCTGGGTCCAATGGCTCAGGACTAGTGATGATGGCCCTGAATACAGTAGGAGAGCTCAGGCTTTTTAAGCTAAGGTCTTTAACAGGTCTCAGTTTGACTGAGGCAACACCCATTCAGTGACTAAGGCTAGATAAGAAATGAGGCAGAGAATGGCCTTTTTTACCTAGTCAAGAAAAAAAAATCCGTCTGGGAGGGGAAGACCCTTAGGGTTTCTGGCCAAAACAGCACATCAGGACATGGAGTCAGGAAGCTATGAGTTCAAATTCTGCCTTAGACAATTCTTAGCAAATCACCTAATCTTTCTCAGCCTCAGTTTTCCCATCTGTAGAATGGTAGCTAATAACAGTACTACCTTATAGAGAACCAAATGAGATGATATGATGTTCTTTGCACATTTTAAAGTGCTCTATAAATAATAACTATTACTATTATCATTAATACTGTTGTAGTAATTGTATATATTATTTTCCTGGCTCTGTTTACTTCACTCAGCATCAATTCATCTAGTTTTCCCCATACTTCAGTGTATTCTTCCCATCCACTGATTTTCACAATTAAGTCATATCCCATTACATTCATATGCCACAATTTGTTAGTCATTCCCCAATTATTCATCTCTTGTTTTTCAGTCTCTTTCTTTGTCCTTCATGTTCCCATCAGATTTCCGTGGTCACCAAAAGAAAGAAGAAATGACAGTATGAAGTATGATTCTATACACAGGAAGACCTAAGTTCAAATCTAGCCTCAGATTCTTATTAACTGTGTGACCCTGAGCAAGTCATTTAACTTCTTCTATTCGACTCAGTTTTCTCATCTGTGAAATGGGGGTGATAGCACCTACCTCCCAGGGTTGTTGTGAGATAATATTTATAAAGCATCTTGCAAACCTTAAAGTGCTATATAAAGGCTAGATAGGAAGAGCAGGAAGATGACTTCTATTTAAAAGAGCAAAAGGAAAAGAGCCAGCAGTTATGTTCAGTGTGTGGGTTTTCTAGTATCATTTTCACCCCCCAAAGGCCTCCTCTGGTAACTCACCATGGCTTGGCATGGAGTTGAATCAGGTTCTCCAAGGCCAGGCCAGCAGAATCCATGCCCTAGCAGACCCTGCTGAGCTGAAAAGCATCAAGGATGAAGCACCTATCTCTGAATGGACATTAACTTTGTTCTCCAAAGACCAGCCTAGCCAAGCAGGGAGAAGGTTGTTGGCCTTTGGGGGATGAATTTTCTTGGGCCACAAAAACCCATGAAGTGGTCTATTGTGAGACATGGAAGGGTTATAATTTATGGGAGCATACCCCCACATCAATTCAATTATGAAAGTCTTCTCATTGTGTGACTGAGCCCTCAAAGCCTTCTCCTGCTGTCAACATCTTGTATGTACAAATATTTGCACAAGAATATGAGGTCCTTATGGGCAGAAACTACATTTTCTGCCTTTCTCAGTGTTCTCAGCACTTAGCATAGGGTCTGGCACAAAGAAAGTCTGCTTAATACGTACATACATACATACATACTAACTGGCTAACATAACTTGGGTTTCCACCTCTCCCTCCCCACCACTTCCTTGAGACAAGGCTCATCCAGGATGGGACTCTAGGCTTTTTCATCTCTTCTCTCTTCACTAATTAGTGCCCTCCTTTTGAGGATATTTCCTAAACTTGACTCATTCAGAAACCCACTATGAAGAAGATGAGGAACAAACCATAAACTCTCCTCTTATGAACCACCAGCAAGGGAATGACCACTCAGCATCAAGGAGAGATGGTAAGGGAATGAGTTAGGGCCAGAATCTCCATGCCTGGCTCCCACTGAGGAACTTTCTCAATGTGGACAGGCAGATTTTAAAAGTATGTTAGGAACTTCTGATGACAAAATAGCAGAGGAAGGATCCCTCTGGAGCCCTCCAAAATTCCTCTCCAAACAACTAGAAAACTGCCTCAGAATTGACCTAGGAGCAGGAAAGCAGCTCACCAGCTTGGCAAGAAAGGTCTGTCTCACTGGGGTCAGAGGGGAGTGAGGTCCAAGAGCAGCAGCAACAGTCAGTCTTACTGTAAGGGGTCTGTAGCAAGGCTCCAAACCTGGGGCAGTTCACCAGTGAGGCTCCATCCTCCTGCAAACCAGCAACCCCTTAGGTAAGTGATTATCTCAACTGATATAGAAAAAGCCTTTGACAAAAAACAGCCCCCATTCCTATTAAAAACACCAGAGAGCATAGGAATAAATAGAACTTGCCTTAAAATGATAAGTAATATTTATCTAAAACCATCAGCAAGCACTATCTATAATGGAGGTAAGCTAGAAACCTTTACGTTACTATCGGGGTGAAGCAAGGGTGTCCATTATCACCACTGTTTTCAATATTGTACCAGAAATGTTAGCTATTGCAATAAGAGAAGAAAAACAAATTAAAAGAATCAAAATAGATAATGAAGAAACCAAACTCACTCTTGGCAGATGATAGGATGTTATACTTAGAAAATCCAAGAGAATCAACTAAAAAAACCTATTTGAAATTATTAACAACTTTAGTAAAGTTGCAGGATACAAAATAAACCCACATAAATTATTAGCATTTCTGTATATTACCAACAAAGTCTAGCAGCAAGAGATAGAAATGACAAGCAAGATGATTTCCAAAAAAGTTGGAAAGATTTACATAAACTGATGCATAGCGATGGGAACAGAACCAGAAACAGCAGAACAGTTTGATGAAAACTGTGAATGACTTAGTTATTCTCAGCAATACAATGATCCAAGACAGTCCCAAAGGACTAGTGATGAAGCATGCTATCCTCCTCCAAAGAAAGAACTGATATTGATTGAATATAGACTGAAGCAGTTATTTTTAGCTTTCTTTCCTTCATTTTTTTAACCTTTGAGTCTTCTTTTACAAAATTACTAATATGGAAATGTTTTAAATAATTGCATGTGTATAGCCTATATCTGATTGCTTACCATCTCAGGGAGGCAGACGAGAGGGAAGGATAGAATTTAAAACTCAAAACTTTAAATAAAAATTTTAAAAATTGGGAAAAAATAAAAGTACGCCAGGATTAAGGCCTCCCAATTGTTCAATTGAAAGTATATTTTTCTTATCACAAGATGTGAGAAAAAGAAGCTAAATCAGAATCCCAGGAAAGGGGCATTAAGGATGAGGATGGAGGGAGGATCACAAGAGACAGTGATAGATCTACCCTTCTCTGCTTAGTACTACCTCTGGAGTATTCAGTTCAAACCTTCCTGTCCTGTGGGCAGTATTCCCTCCCAGACCAATGTGGCTTACTCTTGATCTGGCCATGCCTTGGGCTGAGCTCCACTTGCCCCATCCTAGATACAGCTTTCTTGTTTTGGGGTTTTGTTTTGGTTTTTTTTTTTGCTTTTTGGAGGGCAATTAGGATTAAGTGACTTGTCCAAGGTCACTCAGCTAGCAAACAGTAAGTGTCTGAAGCTAGATTTGAACTCAGGTCCTTCTGGTGCTCTATTCACTGTGCCACCTAGCCACCCCTAGCTATAACTTTCTTTAGGTTAAACATTCCCAAGTCCTTACTCTCACCATCATATGGTGTGATCTCAAGGTCAATCTATGAGAGCTGAGAAGTATATTTCAAAGGGACTGCTAGGTGGTGCAGTGAATAGAGCACCACCCCTGGAATCAGGAGGGCCTGAGTTCAAATCTAGTTTCAGACACTTAATGTTTTCTAGCTGAGTGACCTTGGACAAGTTACTTAACCCCAATTGCCCTGCCCCTTCCAAAAAAGCAAAAAAAAAAAAAAGTATATTTCAAGGACATTGATAAACTGGAGAATTTCCAAGGGAAAACAATTAATGTGGTGAAGATTTTATGTTTATGCCACAGGAAGATTGCTTAAAGGATCTAGAGCAGCCTAGTGCAAGGGAAAGAATACCGGATCTGAAGCCAGAGAACCTGGGTTCAAATTCTGCCTTTGGAAGCCAGGGGGGCGGAGCCAAGATGGCGGCGTAGAAGCAGCACGGTCCTGCAGCTCCCACACCGCCACCCTAAACACCCAGAAAATACGAGCCCAGACAAAGTCTAGGAAAGTCTAGGACTCTCAGCCTCACACAAATCCAGAGAACACAGCTCTGGCTGAAGGCAGCTCGGCAGCAGGGGCTCAGCGCGGCCCCCGGAGCGGAGGCTGGAACAGCCGGAAGCCGAGACCGCGGCCAGGCCTGGGACGGTGGGAAGGAGCTGAGCCGAGCCCCGCAGCCAGCCTGCAGAGGTTCTACAGCCTCCGGCACCCCCACATCTGCCAAGGCGTGAGGAGCAGGACGGGAGGGGCAGCTGGCACCGAGAACGGCCAGCCCAAAACCGCAGCAGCAGCCAGGCAGGTCCCCAGGGCAGCCTCGAGGAGCAGCGGAGCCTCCCAAGCCGCAGGGAGTCTACTTCAAAGAAAATCTAAAGCACCGGCCTGAGGGGAGCTTCGGTCAGAGGGTTAGTGAAAGCTGAAACTTTGAAACTTAATTGGGGCGGGGTAAAGCTGTTCGGCCATTCTACCCCCGGGGCAAGGAAGCAGTGGGGGAGGGGAACTACTGGACCCAGCAGCAGTGGCCCCCACCAGGCTACTTCAGAGCCCCTGGCATGCGGACTCCGCAGGGGGGGCTGAATCGATTAATCGAGGCTAATGC
>CM053598.1:40640672-40673571 GCA_028646575.1 Pseudocheirus occidentalis | reverse complement strand
CATGGTTCAGGGGAGTGTCTCAGCCAATAGCATTCTTCCAAGTCGCAGGGGAATTCACATCTTTTCACCAATGGACAGAGTTCTATACTTAACACTAGGTTACTAGGATCTACTTAACATCTGATCAAACAAATTAATTACCATTACAATCTCCCATCTGAGATTAGGTCTCATCTATTCTGAATATAGCCTGAATATATAATTATTGCGCATGCTGCCTCCTCCATTCGAATGTGAACTCCTTGAGGGCAGGAATGATGGTTTTCTCATTTTTTTGTATACTTGGAGCTTATCACAGTACCTGGCACATAGTAAGCTCTTAATGAATGTTTCTTAATGAGAGATCAGGGATGAAGAATACACATACCTTGGTATTCTGGGAGGAAATTTATCTTTGGACACAGACTACTCTGCATTTATCTAAGGCCCTTTGAATTCTCCCCTACTTCTGGACAGATGAATATGTGAGCAAGAGATTAAAATAATCCCCTTTACATTTTATCTTTAAAATTTTAACTTGAGAGAACATATTTTAACCAATCAAATACTTGGATGAAGTTTTAGAAAGTCTTCAAAGACTGTTGGATAAAGTAAAGTGATACCATACAGAAAGTCTATTCTAATAGGCTGAGAAAATTTGGTCATGATCTTGAGGTCATCAATAGATTATCAAGTGAGTTGAGAAAGTATTCTAAAAACTGGAGTAAGTATGATATTCTGGCTGAACTTCCTTGAGAAATAACAAATTGGATGGAAGGAGAAGCTTCAACTTTGGCCTTAGTCAAGTTTCCTTCCCTCCTCCCTCTGGCTGGAGTAGGCTCTTACAGAGTTTGAAGGGTCAGAGAAGAGGGGTATTGGACCTTGAATCTTGTCATCAGTGTGCTAACTGCATTCCAAGATCAGCTGATAGCATTGTCTGCATCTGGAGCCAAGGACAGAGACGACAAAGATTTCCCTAAACGTGAGCCTATTTTCCACTGGACTCTGAATGTACTTGTGGGAGAGTGTTTCACAAACTTTAGAGGAGATATTTTGTACTAATTGTTCTTTTTTCAGTTTAAATTTATTTAGTATTTCATTTTCCCCAGTTACATGTAAAAATAATTTTTAACATTTGTTTTTAAAACTTTGTGTTCCAAATTTTCTCCCTTCCTCTCTTCCCACTCCCCTCTCCCATTGAAAAAGCAATCAATTTGAAATAGGTTATACATGTGTAGTCATGCAAAACAATTCAATAATAGTCACATCATGAAAGAAAACATAGACCAAAAAACCCTCAAGAAAAATAAAGTAAAAAAGTATGCTTCAGTCTATATTCAGACACCATTAATTCTTTCTCTGGGGAATGGAGAGAATTTTTCATCATAAGTCCTCCAGAATTCTCTTGGATCATTGTATTGCTGAGAATAGTTAAGTCATTCACAGCTGATCATTTTACAGTATTGCTGTTACTTTACATAGTACATTTCACTTTTCATCAGTTCATGTAAGTCTTGTCTGAGAGCATCCTAATCAGTATTTCTTATAGCACAATAGTATTCCATCATAATCACATACCACAATTTGTTCAGTCATTCCCCAGTTGATGGGCATCCTCTTAATTTCAAAATTTTTGCCACCAGAAATTTTTGTATGTAAAGGTTTACCTTTTTAAAAATCTCTTTTAAGATACAGACATAGTAGAGGTATTACTAGGTCAAAGGGTATGCAAAGTTTTATAGCCCTTTGGGGAAGGTTCCAAATTGTTCTATAGGGTAGTTGAATCAATTCACAACTCCAACAACAATGCATTAATGTCTCAGTTTTCTCACATCTCCTCCACTTTTTGTCATTTTCATTTTCTGTCCTATCAACCAATATAAGAGGTATGAGATAGTACCTAAAAATTGTTTTAATTTTTATTTCTCTGATCAATAGTGAGTTAGAGCATTTTTTTCATATGGCTATAGATGGCTTTGATTATTTCATCTGAATACTGTTCATATCTTTTGATCATTTATTGATGGGGAATGGCTATTTTTATGATTTTGACTCAGTTCTCTATATGTTAGAGAAATGAAGCATTCATTAGAGAAACTTGCTTCAAAATTTTTTTCCACAGTTACTATTGCTAACTATATTTCCCTTCATTTTATTTCCTCCCACTTATTCAGGGCAATTTTCCTTGATAATTCCTTGAAAAATTATGTCTAAGTTCTTTATTGATCGTGACTTTCAGGTAGTCCAAAAAAATTTAAATGATCTCTCCTGAATCTATTTTCCAGTGAGATATTTTACATTGTCTTCTATCTTTTAATTCTTTTGGTTTTGTCTTACTGTTTCTTGATTTCTCATAAAGTCATCAGTTTCCATTTGCTGAATTCTAATTTTTAAGGAATTATTTTCCTCAGTGAGCTTTTGTACCTCATTTTCCACTTGGCCAATTCAGTTTTTTTAAAGGATTTTTTTTCTTCGGTGAATTTTTGTCTCTTTTTTTTTTTGGCTAATTTGCTTTTTAAGGCATTCTTATCCTCAATGACTTTTTGGACCTCTTTTGCCATTTGGCCTAGTTTGCTTTTTAAGTGTTATTTTCCTTAATATTGTGTGTGTGTGTCTCCTTTACCAAGCTGTTGACTCAGTTTTTTCATGATTTTCTTGTATCACTCTCATTTCTCTTTCCAATTTTTCTTCTACCTCTCTGACTTGATTTTCAAAATCCTTTTTAAGCTTTTCCATAGCCTGAGGTCAATTCATATTTTCCTTGTAGGCTTTGGATGTAGGAGCTTTAACTTTGTTGTCTTCTTCTGAGGGTGTGTTTTGATTTTCCTTGTCTCCATAGTACTTTCTCTGATCACATTTTTTTCTTGTTTACTCTTTTCCCCAACTTATTACCTATTTTTAACTCTTTGTTAAAGTAGGTCTCTGCTTCCAGGCTAGAGATCACACTGTCTCAGGCTTCAGAGGTTTTATGCAGCTGTTTTCAGAGGTGCTTCTAGGAACTTGTAAGTTTTAAGTTCTTTCAAGATGGTATGATATAAGTAGAGGTGTTTATTACTCTTCTGGCCCATGCTCTGGTCTGAGGAACCACAAGTACTCTTTTGCACCGTGGAACTGTGGCGAGGTCCTTGCTCCACTTTGACTACAAGTTCTGGTGTGCTAGTGCTCCCTCTTACCCTGGGAATGTCACCTAAGACTGAGACCTGGATCTGAGTATGGGCAAAGCAACAGAGTCCTGCCTCACTGCTAGCAAAGAGACCACTGTAATCACCTGACCAGTTGTTTGACCCCCTTGCTGTCTGTAGGCTGAGAGTTCTGGAAGTAGCAGCCACTGCTGCGGATTCATTCAATCCAAGGCCTGCTCTTGGTTGGCTGGAGTCCAGTCTGTGCTGGTTCAGCTTGCATTGGACTGCATTCTTCTCTCACCCTTGGTGCAACAGACCTTTTCTGCTGACCTTCTAAATTGTCTTGGGCTGGAAAATGGTTTCACTCTGTCTTTGTGTGGGTTCTGCTGCTCTAGAATTTGTTTAGGGTCATTATTTATTTAAAGGTATTTGGAGGAGTTTAGGGGAAAGCTCAGATGAATCTCTGCCTTTACTCCACCATCTTGCAATTGTTCTTATTTTCATACCTTAGCAAGTATCCCTTTCTTAAAGCTATTTAAGGCTGACTAACTACACTTAGCCCTTCCATATTGTGATTCTCCCCATTGTGGTTTTGATATATTGCAGGTTGGCATAAGAAATTAAATGGGAATTTTTTGGCAGCTTTGCGGAAGCCACAGATGGTATGTGAAGGCCCGCAGATGACAGTTTAGAAACTCAGAAATACATAAAGTATGTGTATAATATTGTACAATATCAACACATTTTATCTTTTAAGGTACTGTAAATGCCTCATGAAAGAAAAAAAAATCAGACTTCTTCTCAGGTATGAAGGGAGGACCAAAAAATTTTACTCAGATTTCCCAGATTGCAGGAAAGGGGGGCACCATGCCTCTAACCCCTGCCATTCGGAAGGAATAAATGTACATGATTCTCCACTGATAATCTTGGGGGAAAGGACACCAATGGGGACTCAAACCAATGGCATTAGAGAATTGCCCCTGATCCTTCAGGGAAATCACTAGAGCCCTATGGGGAGATAAAGCCAAGCTCAGGGGAACCAACTTGTCAGTGAGAATTAGAACAAGGATAAGGCCTCAGAGCTTAGGGGGCTATAAGAGTATTGGTTTCTATGTGGGTGAAAAGCCCTACCAACCCACATATTTGTGAGAAGTGATACAACTGAAACAGCTCGGGAACTGGAGCCAGCAACCCTGTGCTCACACCCTAGGTCTGCTATTTCTTACCTGTGCAATGTTGGGCATGTCTCTTAACCCAGGGGTGGGGAGCTTGCACCCTTAAGGCCACACTTCTAGTCCTTAAGCGCAGCCTTTCCACCGAATTCAAATTCAGATTTGTTCTGTAAAATCTGGATTCAGGCTGCATGTTCCTTCAGGCCGCAGGTTCCCCAGCCTCAGTTTTCTCAGCTGCTGAGCAGGGTTTGTACTAAACAGCCTCAACATTTCCTTCCAGCCCCAAACCCCTTTTCCTCCATGTGATCTGCGATCCTAAGGAGCAGGAGTTTTCAGAAGTGTTTGTTTCAGATTCTGACTCTTGTCCTGACTAGGCATTTAACCTCGGACAATCAAATCATAAAACCTTAGTCTCAGTTGCCTCTGTAAAATACCTGCTTTACTGACCTAAGAAGTTACGGTGAGGGTCAGATCAGAAGATAAATGTAAAGCTCTTTATCAAGTGATTCTGCACAATTGCAAAATGCAACTCTACCCACATAAGCTATTCTTCTTTGCAGTCACGCAGTGTTACTGCCTCAGCTTAGCTGCCCCAGGGACAGGAACCTGCTTGTTCTCGGTCAAAGGCCCTTTTTTTCCCAGCTTTCATTTCCTTTGGGTAAGCCCTGTCCTGCTGGGCTTTTACTGCCTGCTGGTTCTTTCAGTGAGTTCTATAGAAACATTTAGTGAGCTTTTTCACACCTCCAGGGGACCTATTTATTATGGCTAACCTTTGTCTGACAGTTTTAGAACCTGGTCCTTCAAGAATCACCCAAAGAAAAGATCTCAGACAGAAATACTGTCTGGTGTATAAACATCACTCATCTCCCAAGATGTTCCCCTTCCTATATGAATGTTACAGCACCTGCTATGAGATAATAATAACGATCATTTATATGATGCCTACCATGTGCTGGGCAACTGTGCCAAGCCCTGGGAAACTGGGGCAGACGGGTGAAGTGACTTGCCCAGGGCTGCACAGCTGGTAAGTGTCCGATGCCACATTTGAATTTGGATCTTCCTGACTCCAGATGCAGAACTATATGCATGGTGCCTTCTGGTGCGTGTGTGCCCTTCCTTCCCTCTTGACCTTTCATATCAGTCAGGGGATGGGTTTTTTAATAGAGTTATGTTGATTGTTTTCTTGCACCAGTCTTAGTATCCATCTACCTTGATTATAATGAATAATTTCTTGACTAGATTGCTGTAGTCTGTTTGGAAAGATTTTATTTCATAATTTTGAGTCAATTAATGACATTGGCCTAAGTTTTCCCCCATGTTTTACCTTTCCTTGGTTTAGATATCAGGACCATATTTATACCATAGAAGGAATCTGGTAGGGTGTTTTCTTTCAGTGACAACTGGGGTCAAATGACTTGCCCAGGGTCACACAGCTAATAGGTGTCTGAGGCAGGATTTGAACTCACAAAGATGACTCATCCTGACTGTGGACCCAGTGCTCTTCGCCATCTAGCTGCACCAACTGAGGTGTTTTCTTTCTCAGTTTTTGGGAATAATTTGTGAAGTCTCAGTTCTAACTATTTTTCAGAAGTTCAATAGAATTCTCCTGCAAATTCATTAGGCCCAGGAGTTTTTTTCTTTGGTAGTCCCTTTACAGCTAGATGTATTTCCTTTTCTGAGGTCAGATTATTCAAGATCTCTACTGGTCTTCTGATAGTTTGGGTATTTTATATCTTAAATTCATTATTTCTTTTGTGTTCTCTGTTTTGTTAGCACATAACTAATAACTGCATAATATGTTCCCATGATTCTTTTTGTGTCTTTGGAGGACATCACCTGTTCCAAGGGCCCTGTAATGATCCTGAGGATGACTTGTTTTTGCCTTATCCTGACACGAAGAGAAATGGTTTGAGGGCTCTCTCATCAAGCTGGTTTCCAACTGAATTCCCATACAATTGAAGGAAGGGGACCTTTGCAAGAATCTTGATTCTCACTCTTATTAACTTTCTGACCATGGACAAATTACTTAATCTCTTTAGGTTTCCTCTTTCTCATCTGTAAAATGGGTATGATAACATCTACCATAACCAGATCGCAGGATTGTTTCAAGGTTCGACAGAGATAATGGACATTCTAGACTTTGTAAACCTTAAAGGGCAATATGGAGGGTGGGGAGGGGGCTGAAGCCAGTTCATTGGCACATACTAAGAAACAGGTTTTGATTTATTTTAATGTTTATTTTTTTAACATTAATTTTTCAATTTTGTGTTCCAAATTCCCCACCCACTGAGTGATTTATTGTTTTGTTGATTATCAGGACTTAAGAAAGTGATGGAGACAATGTTAATAATGGTAGACTAAACTTTAAAATGTGTCCTGACTGCTTCGCTGCCCTATCCCACCCCAGAGTCAGTTGGCAACCTTTAGCAGCACACTACTGACTGTCAGCTATAATTACAGAACGAAAAATAGACAAGGACCTTTGAGTCTCTCTAGTGACTGGAGAACTAGTCCAGCCTCCCCCATTTTACAGATGAGGAAACTGAGCCCCTGAAAGAGGAAGTAACTTTCAAGTTGATGTCTTTAGAAGGTAGCAGTGGCAGGATTCAAATCCAGGACTTTTCCCACGGCCCTAAGGTGTCTCCTTAGAAGCCTAATTCTAAGTCTAAGAGTCTTCCCTCAGGGGCTGAAATGCTTTAGCGTACAACCTGCTCACTCATAGCCTTGCTTGGATTGGGTCAGATAAAGGTCTGCAAGTCAATCGAAGAGGAAACCAGCAGAAGGGAGAGGAGAAGTGGATTCCAGCTTGGTTTGTGGTTGAGAGGGTGGATGGTTTTCCCATCAAAGGCACTTCTTTGCCCTATGATTAGGAACAATTTGTCTCTCCAGGATGCCATTTGTGTCAGAAAAAAAAACAGCAACAAGCCAACCACTAAAATTAATGATATTTTTAGGTTTCCTTCAGCAGTGAGACTGAGACATCACCTGGTCTGTGAGCTGTCTCCCACAGTCCTGACTCCTGAGACTCATTCCTGCCTCACCCCAGGCACACAGGAGAAATCATTTGAAGTATTTGCTCCCAAGATTGATTCCAAGACAGTTCCTGAATGAGTCAGGCTGAAGAATGGAGAGAGGGACATTTACTAGCTGTGTGAACATAGCCTAGATGTGGGTGTCAGTTTTCTCTACTGTGAAATGGGTCTGGGGTTGGACTAGATGAACCTTAGGGTTCCTTCTAGCTCTAATTGCTATGATTTTCTGACTTCAGATGGAAGACTGAAGGCTTAGGGTTGGGCCAGCCCTGGGTGAAATTATGAAATGATGGATCTCCTTTCCTACATTCATCTTCTCTTCACTCAGGACCTTCATGAAGCATCCCAGAGCCCCAGGACTCTGCCTGGATCATTCTATTCAGATTTCTCCTATCAGGGTCCAAAATTCTCCTTCCCTTTTCCTCTCCTTGGGAACTCCCATTCACTCAGGAAAGCATCTGAAAAAAATTGAATCCACATGAAGTTATGAATGATTGACAACAGCTTTATGTGCTATTGGATGGGAGAAAAAATAACCCCGTAGGATCAAGATTCTTAGAACTTGGAGGTTATTTAGTCACACGCAGACTTTTTATGAGGACTAGGAAAGCACAGTGACTCAGTCAGTATGACGTACTGGAAATAAAGGCGGACCAGAAGTCGGGGAGGCCCCAGCACTCGCCGTAGTTACCTAAAGCAAATTCTTTAATTTCATTATCTGTAAAACCAAGGTCCCTTCTTGGCTCTAAAATTCTGTCATAGTGGCAAAGTCTAAATAGGAACTGGGATCAGCCAGCTCCCAGTCCTCAGCACTTTCCACCAGGCTTTGCTGCCCAAGGTCTAGACCAGGATAAAATACAAACTTCTCCTGGTGCTTCAAGCCAATCACAGTCTGGCTCCGCGTTGTGCTTCCTGGGCTTATCACCCATGACTACCTTTCATGCACTATAAGTTCCAACCAGACTTGGCCCAGTTGATGCTCCTCAGTCACAATATTCTGCCAGATGAGGGGATTTAGGCTGGAAGAACTCCGAGGTTCCTTTCAGCTCTCAACTTCTGTGATCTCCTACCTCTGAGCCTTTGTACAGGTTGAACCCTGTGACGCCCTCATTTCATTCCCTTGTGATCTCTGTCTTCTTTCAAGTTTTGGCTGATGTGCTGCCACTTACAGAAAGCCTTCCATGATATTCCCCATGTTATGGCTCCCTCCTGCTTGTCTCAAATTCCAAAGTATCTGTTTACAGATGCGTAATGTATTGTGTATCTCTCCCAGTAAAATATAAGCTCATTGAGGGAATGCACTGGTTTTTGCTTTTGTTTTTTGATTTGTTTCTCCACTGGCTATCCCAGTGCCTTTCAAGCAGGAGACACTTTATAAATGCTGATAGAAAGAGTGCTGGCTGGGGGTGGCTAGGTGGCACAGTGAATAGAGCACTGGCCCTGAAGTCAGGAGCACCTGAGTTCAAATCCAGCTTCAGACACTTAACATTTACTAGCTGTGTGACCTTGGACAAGTCACTTAACCCCAATTGTCCTGCCTTCTCCCCTTCAAAAAGAAAAAAAAAGTAAGAGCCCTGGCTGTAGTGAGAAGGTATAGGTTCAAATTTCACCTCTGGCATTGATTGTCTGTGTGGTCTTGGGTAAATTATTCCCTGATCTTCAGTTTCTTCATCTATATGATAAGGAAATTGGATCAGATGACCTCTAAGGTCTTCCAGTTCTAAATCTATGGCCCTATCATTAGAGATGGTCCTTCCAGTTAAATATGTACTTTGAAAACATGGCATTCATGATTTCTTTTAGAAGCACCAAAGAGCTCATAGATCACTGATTTAGAGTTGTCAGTAACCTTATACGTCCTTTTATTTTAAAAGGGACCTCATTTTATTGCTATATAATCCTTTATTTTATAGATGAGAAAACTAAGGGGCAGAGAGGTTTAAGAGACTTGCCGCAAGTCTTTTGAGTAGTGAGTATAGAATCAGGATTTGAACTCGGGTCCCCTGTGTCCAAATTTGGTGTTCTTTTTATTGCTGATTTCACTAGTCTACCAAAATTCACCTTGATTTTTCTTATACCTTTCACTGTCCGATCTCATTGGAGGTCTAGGCTTGCTCTAGACCTGGCACCCTCCAAAGGGGGCAGAATTTGTCAACCATCTGGTCGAGTGAATTTCCTATGATGATTGATATTATCTGTCCATGAACAAGTCAGACTGTGTGACCCCCTTAACTAACCTCTCGGGTCTTGTTCTCCTCAGCGAGAAGTAAAATAAGGGGGTTGAATTAGATAGTGTTGAAGGTCTCTAGCTCTCAGTCTCTGACTCTATACGTAGTCCAGTGTGGTGTTTGTCCTTTTTTCTTGAAGAGGACCATGGCCGCAGGGAGAGGATGACATGACTTGCAGTTGACTTTGATTTGAGTGAGGGTTGGGCAAAGTCACCAGCCTCACTTTCTCCTCTAGAGCCATTTGGGTCCAGTGACCACATATTCATCAGGATGCCTGGAGATGGCCCAGGATGCAATGGGAGACCGTGGCCCTCTTAGGGTAAACCTATTCAGGTTCTCACTTTGAGGGAGGCTATAGTCCAGTGAAAAGTATGAGCAACACCAATCACTGTTGGAAGGAGAAAGGACTCCATGTGCAAAGGACTTTAGAAATCATTTTGTCTGGTCCTATCATTTTATGGATGGAGAAATCCAGACCCAGAGAGGCTACATGATCTATTAATTATCCAAACAGAGGCATATAACTTAGATGAGCTATGTATGAGCTAAGTCAAACTTTCACTGTATAAATTGTATCTATAATTATATAGATTGGTGTAAGACCATTTACACATGATTTAGTTATAGAGCAGATTTGATCCAATGATCTCAAAGCCCTTAACCCATCTTCTTACATCCTTTCAAGAAAGCAAGCCACTTCAATTATCTTGAAAACATAGATCTGAGGGGAGGATTGACCTGAAATATCTGGGAACCTTCATTCTCTCTTCTGAATCTAGTGTTCTTACCACCAGAGCATGGGTTCTTAAACTAAGGTCTGTGAAATTGCTTTTTTAAAATATATTTTGATAACTGTATTTCAACATAATTGGTTTTCTTTTTTTATACATTTTAAAAACTTATTCTGCATAGGGGTCCATGGGCTTTATAAGGTAGTGAAAGGGGCCCCTGGCACAAAAAGGATTAAGAATTCTTGCTCTAGAGTCACTGAGACTGCAGAAGTGAGGTTGTGTACATGGACTGGTTGAGGAGGGAGGCAGATATATATGGAGGTTGGTGCTTTGTCCTAGCTAGAATCAGTTGCTTATGAGCTCAGGAATTCTTCACAATTAGATAAATAAACAAAACAGAAACTTTTGTATTTTCCCAGTCTCCACACGTTTCCTACAGCTCCACCAGTCTTTGGCCAGGGATTTCCTTTCAAGATGGTCTCTGGTCAGGCTTCTTTTCCTTCACTAGGCTCATCTCCCTGCTGGATTTCTCTGTCTATTCAAGAATGTAGGCTTTACCTCAGTTCTGTGACAGAGGCGGAGGTGACAGTGCCTGACTTAGCAAACCCAAAAGGGTGGGAGATTGGTGGCCAAAGGAAAGGAGAACACCCTAGAAGGAGTAGTCAGTGATGAATGGTGACCATACGATTCTGGAAAGGAGGGATAAGAAAGGGATGTAATCCAGTAAGACCCTCTCTACTGCCCTCCCTACCAAAAGGTACACTTTGTACCTTTGTGGGTATAACACAGAATAGAACAGCTGGAAAGGGCCTTAGAGGTCACTTATCAAACTCTCTCCTTCTGTCATGAGGAAAGGAGGTCCATGAAGGTGATGAGGCAAAGTCAGAACTAGATCCTGGGTTTCCCAACCTCTACCCAAGCCATTTTTCTCCTACTGCCTCTCACTCATTCTCTTATCTTACTCCTTAATCAGGGATGTAGGCAGCTTGTTCTCCTGAAGCCTTCTCCTTTGAGGGATCTGCCCATTGTAGGATACCTAGGCTTATGAAAACAACTCAATTGTGTCAGCAAACCTAATGGGGTTGGTGGGAGAGCAGGGAAGGGAGAAGGCATGGTGTGTGAGGTGTCAGACACTGCCCTCTCACACCCACAGGCTGGAATGTTCTGTACTATTTATAAAGGTTCAACTGAAGATGTGTCCATCAACTCCCAGGGAACTAAATAAATAGACTAATTGTTGAATGAGTCTCTTGTGCTGGTGGAAAGCTGGAGGACCAACTGAAGCAAATGCTGAATGGCTTCATCTGTCTTTGAGTCCTCCCTGTGAGAATTAGCCCCTTTCCCTAAGGAGAGCCAGAAAAGGCTGAAAAGGAATCTGGGTCCAGTCTTAAGAAGGGGCGTCCACATCCAAGGATTAACTCCCTCCATATCCTCCTTTGGGCCCCCTCCTAGCACTGCTGCTTTTATCCAGGGGGCAGTGATCTACCCATATCTGATCTGGTGGGATGGGATGGGAGCAGGGGAGATGGGAATAGAAAGCCCCAAATGCACTTCTTCCAAGATTCCAGTTTTGGCTCCTGTGAGTACGAAGTCAGTGGTTGGCTCCTGACCTCCTTTAGGGTCCTGAGAGTTCTCAGAGCATAACTGTTCTTTTATCTGAACTTTATTCATGGGCTCATAAGATGTCCTTGTTTTCCCCCCTTCAGGATGGTCAATACATTCAGTCCCCATGTTTCATAAGCAGATATAATGATCAATGGAAACATCAGAATGAGAATATGTAAAGACCTGGGTGAAGGTAACAGCAGAAAGTCTGGGAATTGAGACTTCTCCAATTAGTTGAACAGGAGAAAAACTATGAAGCTTTTCCTAATAAAAGCTCATCCTGGGACCCATCCTGGGTGAGTCATCAGACATTCCTCCTGGACTAACAGCTCCTGGCTTCTTCTTTATTCTATTTTAACTTTTAACTCTCTCTCTCTCTCTCTTTCTCTTTCTCCCCTCTTCTCTTTTCTCTTTCGCTCCCTCTTTCTTTCCTCTCTCTTTCTCTAAGATTTTTTTAGTGTATTTATACATATAACACAGACTCCCTGCAGATAAACTATTTTTTTATTTTTTATCT
The DNA here is from genome assembly GCA_028646575.1 of Pseudocheirus occidentalis. Classification (NCBI taxonomy): domain Eukaryota; kingdom Metazoa; phylum Chordata; class Mammalia; order Diprotodontia; family Pseudocheiridae; genus Pseudocheirus; species Pseudocheirus occidentalis. The sequence goes on along the minus strand of CM053598.1, from coordinate 40,661,185 downwards.
TTTCACAAAATAAATAAATTAATTCAATTTGCAGTGAACAATATTCCAAAGACAGAAAACCCTTCCCTCCCAAGTTCATTCTCAATAGAGTTCTCCAAAAATCTCTGATGGGAGGAGGGAAGATGGTGGTGTGGAGAGCAGGGAGCCTGCAGCATGTGCAAGACCAGGCCCCCAGGAAGCAACACTGGGAGTGGAGGTAATGGTTTCCCCATCACTCCTCGATGTTTGTTATCGAGGTGCTAGCTGGAACTGGTATTCTGGGGAACCAGGAGGTAAAGGAGAGGTGGGAACAGGGAGGAGGGGGAAAGTAGTCTCCTCATTAGAAAAAAAAATTTCTGGACCTGCCAGAAATGTCTTCAGCAACACTGTATCCTGAGGTGGGAAGAGGCTCCCAGACAGTGCTACTGGGTTCTCTGAGTCTCAGTCCAGTTTGTTCAAACTGAAGATCTCTCCTTTGGGGAGGGTGTTAGAGAGACATTCCTGCATTGCCCATAGAATATGAAATCAAGAATAGAGACATCCGTGCATGACCACAGCTCCCTCCCCCACTGAAACAGCCCCTAGACCAAGGATGAATCCATCACGGATCTGGACACTCTGTATCTTGGCTGCCTTTAGGAATGTTTTTCTCTGTTCCCCTGAGCTATGACCAGTTCCCAAACAGACTGCCAACCTTCTCTCACCAAATACGCTGGCTTGGTTGGCATGACTGGATGTGTAACTCTCTGTCTATGCTGAATTCCCCGGGGGAATGTAAGCTCCCAGAGGGCAGGCACTGTCTTCTTGTTTTTGTCTTTGGATGCCCAGTCCCTGGTACAGATTTTTGGTAACATGAAGGCACTTGAATAAATGCTGGTGGAATTAATTAACTACATGGAACAACTGCATTTTTTTATGTGTTAATTTCTAGGCCATGGCCCTGGAGGGGAGAGGGGAAGCTTGTCATTGGACATTGTTTGTAGAAGCAAAACATGCACATGATGACAGCATTCTGAGGCCAGGATAGCTCTCTGAAGAGCAGAGGAAGCATCCCACAACCCTGGAAAACAAAAGGGGTAATGAAGACAAGTCTCCTGAAAAGCAGGGCTGGTGGTGGGAGAGGAGGAAGGGCGAAGCAGATTCAAATGGACTCCAGCTGTCTCATTTTGTTTCCGGGGACCCCCTGTAGCAATGGCTCCTGCTCCCTGGGCTAAGGGGAAACCCCAGACTTCCTTCAGTCTCCCTCAAGGCCACAACTGCCTTCTCTACCAACAACCTCCAACCAATACTTAACTGCTGAAAGAAAAATCACAAAGGAAGAAACCAAGCCATAAATAACTTTACAACATAAATAACTTGGTCTCCTACCACGTTAAACAGTTTTTCTCCTCCAAAACTCCAAGAGATGGGAAAGGGGGCTTTGAGACACTGGTTTGTCACCTTGATGGCTAATTTGTGGTCTGAAAAAGAGGTGGGAAAAGAACCAGTGCCTTAAAGAGAGGAACAGGGATTTAGGGCTGTCCTGTTCCCTGAATCTTCCCTAGGTGCTGTTCCAGCTTGAGCTGCAAATCCCTCCCCCAGCCAGTCAGCCGACCTAAGGGGCCCTTTATCTGTCCCCCTGGGCCAAGCTTTGATCATGCCTTCCAGAGAGGCCTGGGCAGCCCTCAAGAAGAGAGCGGGTCTATAGGAGCCAAATGCCTTTGGATAGGGCCCTTGGGGGTGGGGTGGGGTGGGGTGTCATCAATTCTATAAGGGTTGGTCAAAAGCCAGTTTAATGCAGCTGTTTTGCAACAAAAGTGAGGAAACTTAGAGATAAAAGGAGGTAGTAGGAGAACCAGGAACAGGCAGGGACCTCACTGGGACTGGGAGTTTGCCATTTTAAATGAGGCCCTCTTATTATGAGGTCAGTCTTGTTATCCATGGCAGGTCACTGGTGACCCAGGCCCCAGGCCATGAATATCTCTCACCTCCAGGTCCATCTTCTGCAACAATTATAATAAAAATAATGAGAGGGCTCTCTTTGGGTGTTTAGTACAGAACGACCCTGCAGGGACAGGGCAGCTGTTGTATGGAGATGGGAGGAGGGTGCTGGAGACAGAGGGTGCTGTCAGAGGGTGAAATGAAGTCATCGACAGGACCAGACTAGCCTCAAGCTCCCCCACCCCAAATGGAGCTTTGTTAGATGGAGATTCGAAAATCCAGGAAGTGTGTCAGGAACCTGCCCTGGTCTCTTTCTGTCCTAGGAAATCTTGGTGGTAAGAGGATAAGGAGGAAAGAGATAAATGGGGGTGAGGATGGAGTGGGAGAAGGCCTACTTCTCTAGCAAGAAGGACGTTCCTGGCTCATTTAACTTCTTACTGGATGACCCTGGCCACCACATCCCCACCCTCTTCAGGCTCGGTGTCATTGCTCTGACTTATGGGTAGAATTTCATTTTGGCAGCTGACATCAGTAGGATAGGGCTGAGGGTGGGGGTCGTCACGGGCTAAGGATCCAGCCCCCCTTCTGCCATTACGTCACCCAGAAGGTGCCCCGGTCCTCCAGCAGACTGATGGAGCGATTGGTGAGGGTGGCAGGATCAGGGACCAGCTTGTAGCCAAAGAGCTCCATGGCGGGGCCGCAGGCCCCCTGCACCACCTGCGCCAGCTTGAAGGGGATGCTAAAGCGCCACTTGTCAAACTGCTCTGAGGAGTTCTTCTGGGTAGAGTAGATGCCGTTGCTGTCGCGTGGGGCTTGGGTGTTCTTGCGGATCCAGTCTTCCACCTGTGGGGTGAGGGTGATGCCCGCAAAGCGGTACATCTCCCGGGCCTTCTGCAGCGGCAGGCGTGCCACGTCCTCGTAGCGGACCAGCATGTAGCGGCCTCGCAGCCAGGAGGGCTGGCTCAGGCCCAGCTCAGCCGAGAGGCGGATGCTCTCACAGTTGCCCCGAAGCTTCTGCACCTCGTCCTCCCGCAGGCGGGCCTCCCCTTCCGCCACCCATTTCTTCCAGGTCTCATACTTGCCAGAGAAGGCTACCATGCGGGATGCCTGCACGGCCCGGGGGTCCCGGACCAGCTGGATGATCCGCATGTCCAAGCGGGGGTCTTCTACCAGGGGGCGAAGAAACTCCAGCTGCCGAATGCGCACGGCTTTGAGGGCCATGTGCTCTTTGCGCTGGCAGGCGTCCGCGGCCAGGGTCAAGTTGAGGGGGCCACAGCGCCGGTTCTTACAATGGTACTTTTCAAAGACCTTCTTGACAAAGGGCGTACACACGGGCTCCTCGCAGAGCGAGCGGCTGGACCCTCTCCGGAACATGAACTGAGTCAAGTGGTCCTCGGGGAGAGGGGTGATGAAGTGCTCCAGGATGTAGAGGTCGCAGAGAAACAGCTGCTTCAGCACGTCCCGGTAGACCAGGGCGGAGCCAGCAGCATTGGCTCCTCCAGGCTCGAAGGTCACTGTCCGTTCGATGTGCCACAGAGGTTCGAAGAGGTAGAAGATGTTGCCTTGCTGGTTAAAGAACTCCCCCACGAAGGAGGAGCCGGTCCTGGTGGTGGCCATCAGAAGCACGTGCCGTCGCGGGCCCAGGGGCAGCTCCTCAGGCGCCTCGCCCAGCTGCAGGGTGATGTTACGGAGCCGCTCTTGGAGCTGGGAAAAGGAAGAGTCCAATTCACTCAGGGATAGGAGGGAGGCATTCTCGGAAAGGATCAGGGCTGGGTCGGTGCCATTAGCATCCATTAGGGATTGTGGGATTTGCTTCAGCTTGTCGGAGACCCTGGGAGCACAAAGGAAAATAATTGTGGTCATAATAGCTAGAATTCACACAGCACTTTAAGATTTGCAAAGCATTTTATAAATACTATCTAATTCCTTCTAAAATAATATCACTGGTAGGGTTAGTGCCTATGCAGGCAGCCAAATGCCAACACACAAACCCTTTCCTTCAAGAAACCTCCTCCGAGCAGTTCTCTCTAGTCTTATTTCAATCCCTGATTTAGGGAAATAGAATCCAAGGATGTTAGGGCTGTTCAAACTCTCCAATTTGACAGGAAGAAAGTGAGGACCAGCAAGGTCTAGTATTGTGCCCAAGTTCATACAGCCAACAGTTAGTAGCAGGGGTAGCTAGGAGGTGTAGAGGAGAGAGCACTGGCTCTAGAATTAGAAGAACCTGAGTTCAAATTTGCTCTAAGACACTTACTAACCATGTGACCCTGGGCAAGTGACTTAACCTCAGATTACTGCCCCTCCCCCTTCCCAATAAGGAAACAGTAGCAGAGTGAAGACTGGAAAGCAGGTATCTTTTTTAAAAAATTAAATCCCCCCCCCATCATCAAATAATTTTTTCGTTCCTTCCGACCTCCCCTTCAACTGGAGAAAAAGAAAAAGAAAACTCTTATAAAAATATGTATAGTATTTGGTTTTGGTTCCCAAGTGGTGAAACAGGTACCAATTTACATTGGTAGGAGTTTCCTCATTGGGAGTTCCCTAGATGGATGGATAGATGGAGGGAGGGAGGGAGGGAGTGATGGACAGATGGATGGATGGATGGATGGATGGATGGATGGATGGATGGACAGACACATGAATGAAATGGGGTTGAAAGGCTTTTGTGTTATTGTTTTGTCTCATCTCCCTACTAGATTACAAACTATGAGGGCAGGGATAACGTCTTATCCAAACTCTTATGGGCCCCAGTGCCGCAAATGCTTCACACACAGTAGGTATTATTGTTCAATGAATAAAGGAATTTGTGAAAACAATGAATAGTGATTCCCTCATTCTTACCTTGATATGATTTTATTTTCTTTCTCAATGAAGACAAAAACAATAACCACAAACAGCAGGAAAAGAGCGTATTTGCTCCTCATTCTCAGGCTGTGTAGAAGGTCCCGAGTATCCTGAGGCCAAGAATGTCCTCTTTCCATGGGGATTGGTTGGGGGAACAGGAGGGAGGGGCTCTGGGAGCTCCTTCCCCTCCCAACAAGCTGTCCAGCCCCTAACCTTGACTAGTTAGCTGGACCCCATCTTTGATCTTGTCATCAGGTGGACAACACCCACGTCCTGCAGAAACAGAAAAATGATGTCAGCTAAACACTTTACATGTTGAAGCAAGGGAAAAAAGGATATTGGAGCTAATAGATGCAGGACCCCATCCTTCTGGGGGTTTAACATAACTATAGCACCTACAGATTTCGGAAAAACCTGGGAAGACTTACGCGAACTGATGCTGAGTGAAATGAGCAGAACCAGGAGAACACTATACACAGTAACAGCAACATTATGCAATGACCAATTTTGATAGACTTGGTTCTTCTCAGCAATGCAATGATCTAAGATAATTCCACAAGACTCATAATGGGAAATGCTACCCACAGCCAGAGAAAGAACTATGGTGTCTGAATGCAGATCAAAGCAGATTATTTCCTCTTTTTTTTTCTTGTGGTTTTCTTCTTTTGTTCTGATTCTTCCCTCACAACATGACTAATGTGAAACTATGTTTAATATGATTGTACATGTATAGCCTACATCAGATTGGATGTTGTCTTGGGAGGGGAGAGGAGGGAGAGAAAATCTGGAACTCAAAATCTTATAAAAGTGAACACTGAAAACTATTTTTACATGTAATTGGGAAAAATAAAATACTATTAACTGGGAAAAACAATAACTACAGCCCCTATCCATGGAAACCTAAAGCAAAGAGCCCCAAACCAAAATGAATGATATAGATTGGCTAGAATCTGAAACTGAATTGAACTCAAATATGATTTTTATTGAACCATGGACAGAAGACACATTATCTTTTTTTATGTTCCAAAGACAACTTCATGACCTGGGTATGTAATACAAGGAGGTCAAGGATAGAAAGAAGGGCCCCAGGAAAACCAAAATATTCCTAGCAGTGCAAATTGTAGTGGCAAACAATGGGAGAAAGTAGAGGATACCCAATGATTTAGGGAATAGCTTCCAAGCAGTGGTAGATGAATGCGATGGTGCTCCTGTGTGGAGACTATTAGGAAGCATGGAAAGATTTTTATGAACTGATGCAAAGTGAAGTAATCCAAAATGGGAAAGCAATATATACCACGAGTTATTGTTGCTGTTCGGTCATTCAGTTGTATCCAGCTCTTTGTGACCTCTTGGACTCTTGTCCATTGGTCTCTTTGGCAAAGATACTGGAGTGGTTTGCCATTTCCTTTTCTAATATGCCCCATTTTACAGATGAGGAAACTGAGTCAAACGGGGGTTAAGTGACTTGCCCAGGGTCACACTGCTAGTGTCTGAGACTGGATTTGAACTTCAGGTCTTCCTGACTCCAAGCCCAGAGCTCTATCCACCATACCACCTAGCTGCCCCACTGTACGCAATTGTACATAAAATGCGTACAATAATGTAAATGAAAAGAACAATAACAACAAAGCATCAGAACCAGGCAGTGTATAATTTAGCCCCAAGTCTAATTTAGTCAAGCTTTGCCCCAAAGAAGAGAGAGACAGGAGGATGCACAGCCCCCTCCTTTCTTTGCAGAGGTGGGGGGCTATGGAAGTGGAATACTGTCAGATTAGACTGATTTGTGATTGCTGTCATTGCTTGCAAAACTGCTTTTTCCTCCTCTCTTTGTTTTTTATTCTTATAATAGAGGCCTCTATAAGTGAATCATTTCTGAAGGCAAAACATTTCTAAAACCAGGAAGAGCTGGAAGAGCACCACATCTCCCCATGCACCCTAAGCCTGCCATGGGCCATTCCAATGATAGTCACTTTTTTCCCAGGTGGAAGGGATGCCTCATCAGCTTGGGTTGGGCCGCCCCCTCTGGAAGCCACGTGACCAGAGCCCACTCAGTTTTTGCTGAGGACTTCCAGTGACCAAGAAGACTGATGCTTCCCAAGGCCATCCATTCCACTTCTGTCTGGAGTCAAGTATACCCACTCTCTCAGCAGAGAGATGGTGAATTTAGAGGTGTGGAGTTGAGCAGGAGGAGTCAATGCATTGACTGTTCTGCTCACCTCCACTTCTTTCCAAAGTTGGGTTCTATTGAGGGTTGACTGGAAGTCACAATGATGGGTTTTTGTTTTTAAAAGCATCAACAAAGCACTTTGCGACTCAAGAGTCTAGCATCTTGCCTGCTACTCCAATGCTTCAGAAAGGAGAAATGGAAGCTAAGGAGAAAGTGTCTAGGAAGAGGGAGTGGTTGACATTCTAAAAAAAAAAACTGCTGAGATCGAAGAAGAGGGAGCTTGAGGAAGAGCATTGAAGAGATTGTTGATAATTCCAGAAAGTCTGTGAAGTGAGAGTGAGCACCGAGGAGGTCTCCAGGAAGCTGCTTCCCAGCCTCTGAGCCCAGATGTGCTGCACATCTGGCTAGCTGGATCACAGCACTGTTTTCTCAAAAGTTAACTCTATAATTTGGAATGGTTCATGTCCCAAACAAGGTGGTGGTGGTGTTTTTCTTTCTCAGTGATCTTTATACTAAAAGGAGCAGATTCCTAGAAACAAACTATTACCTCTCCAAACAACCTACATCAGCAACATATTTCCCTTATTAACCTTCCCAGAGAAGCTCCCTTCCTTGGTGTTCTTATTCTCTGGAAGCATTCTACTCACTTTCACCTGTGCAAAATACTCCTCAAGTTTCATGGGCTCAGGATCCTTTGACACCAGCTGTTTCCTCAGAGGATCCCTGAGGCTTTTCTAGAAACCACTAAGGAAAAGGGAATCCCTATCATAGCATCTTCATTTCAGCTTCCTTCAACCAAGAATCTCCAGGTCTCTGAATCCCCAGCCTGTCATGGCCTCCTGGAGAGAGGGAAGGAGAACCGTTTGTGGGTAGTCGGAGACGTGGGGGCAGTGGACCGGGTTTTAAATGGAACTCTGCATTCTGTAGGGATAGCGTCTGCTCCTGCCAACCCTCCATGTTCAAGTATCATCACAGCTCACACAGCCCATCATATTTCTGGTCCCTGGAATCTAGCTTTATGGAGAAACAACTCTGGTCACAGAATCATAGAAACTTGGGTTTTGAAGGTATCAGAAGCCATCTAAAGTCAAACCTGCTCAGAGGGCAGTACCTAATGGGCCAGTCTGTGATCCTTTATCTTCTAATAGTTACAGCTTAAACTTTGCACACTCAGATCTGACCAGGATCTCCCCTTTCCAACAATGGACCCTAAGGACTTTGCCATCTGCCCTGCTGTGACACCCTAAAGACCACAGGGCGTTTCCATATTTTGCTGTCTCCCTCAATTACAATATAAAGTCCTTGAGAGCAAAGATGCTTATGTGGATCACTTGTTAATGTGTATTTCCAATATTTAGCACAGTGCTTTGCAAATAGTATCATTTAATTGCAAATAGCGTTTTTCAATACATGGTCAATAAGGATTCATTAAGTGCTTATTATATGCCGGGCACTGCATTGAGTATTGAAATTATTATTATTATAATTATTTTGCTTTTTTGGAGGGGAGGAAAGCCAAGGTCACACAGCTAGTAAGTGTTAAGTGTCTGAAGCTGGATTTGAACTCAGGTCCTTCTGACTCCAGGGCTGGTGCTGTATTCACTGTGCTACCTAGCTTTCCTGGAGTACTGAGATTATAAAGAAAGGCAAAAGGCAGTCCTTGTCCTCAAGGAGATGGGGCAACAACGTGGTTCTATGGATAGAGAACCCGATCTGAAGTAAGGAAGATTCATCTTCCTGAGTTCAAATCTAGCTGCAGATACTTGCCAGCTGTGTGACTCTGCGCAAGTCCCTTCACCCCATTTGCCTTGGTTTCCTCATCTGTCAAATGAGCTGGAGAAGGAAATGGCAAACCACTCCAGTATCTTTGCCAAGAAAACTCCAAATGGGGTCACAGAGAGTCAGACATGATTGAAAATGACTCAACAACAACATTCTCAAGGAGATAACATGCAATCGACTATGTCCAAACAGGATATATACAGTATAAATCAGGGATGGCCTCAGAGGGAAGCCACTAAGATTAAGGAGGGTTTGGAAACGCTTCTTGCAGAAGGTGAAACTTTAGAGGATACTAGAAGGAAGCCAAGGAATAGAAGAGGCACAGATGAGGGAGAGAATTCCTAGCCTAGGGGGACAGTCAGCCAAGGTGGGGAGAACTGGGAGGTGGAGCGTCTTGTGGGAGCAACAGCAAAGAAGCCAGTGCCTAGATCTAAAAGGAGATGGGAGTGAGAAAGGTACAAGAAGACTGAAAGGGGGGAGGCAGGGTATGAAGGGCTTTGAATGTCTAAGAGAGGGTTTTATATTTATTACTGGAGATGAGAGGAAGCCACTGGATTTGAATGATAAAAGGGTCAGACCTGTGCTTTAGGGAGATCACTCTGATAGCTCACTTTGATAGAGAGATTAGCTTTGATAGATGGAAGATGGACTGGTTTGGAGGGAGACCTGAGGCAGGAGACCCACCAGCAGGTTATCCCAACAATCTAAGTAGGCAAAGTGATGAGGACCGGTACTAGAGTAGTGGCAGTGTCAGAGGTCAGAAGGGAGCATATGCAAGAGATGTTGCTAAGATAAAAGCAACAGATTGGATATGGGGGAGGGGTGGTGAGGGACAAGTTGAGGATGAAACCTGGGACATTCCCTTTAGAACGTGCAACAGGCACCTGGAGGTCAGGAGACAAGTTAGTAAATAAGAAGAATTGCAATCATCAGCTTAGAGATGAAAATTGAATCCATAGGAGTTGATAAGATCAACAAGAGAAGGGAGCCTAGGACTGAGCCCTGTAGGACAACAGCTCTTCGGAGGTATGACTTAGATGAAGATTCACCAACAGAGACCGAGAAGGAGCAGTCAGATAAAGAGGGGGAGAAGCAAGATAGAGTAGTGTCCCAGAAAGCTAAAGCACAGAGAATATCAAGAAGAGGGCTATCGACCACAGCAAAGGGTGCAGAAAGGATGAGACGGATGAAGACTGAGAAAAGCCGTTGTCAATTAAGACATCAATCAATAACTTTGGAGACAGAAGTTCTGGCTGAATGATGATGTTGGAAGCCAGACAGAGCCGAGAAGAGGGTTAGAAGAACTGACTGCAGACCCTCACCAACTCCCAAGGCTTCCCCTTCCACTATCCAGTGACTCCAATTGTTCTAAAGTTTTCCCTTATAATTGGCTTGCACAAAGTCATAGGATCATAGATTTTGAGTTGAAAGCAATGTCAGAGGCCACCCAACTTAACCCTCTCCTTTCACAGATGAGGGAACCAAGGCCCAGCTAGGGTTTTTAGCATGCCCAAGGCAACAAAGACATCAGAGATCATTTTGCACTGGGTCCTCTGACTCTAGAGACAGTTAACTTTCTACATTTGCCTCTTTGTAACTTCTACTTTGACCAGTCCCCTCACTGTTCTGAGTCTGTATTTCCTTGTGTGTAAAATGGAGGAGGGGAAGAAGGAATCTTGGCATTATGGTTAGACAGACTTTTAGAGTGAGTTAGGAAGACCAAAAGACAATTGCTGCCTCTAACACGTACTGAATGTTTGACTCTGGGTAAATCACCCAACCTCTCAGCATACCTGGGTAGCTCCTAAGACTTTAAACTGCAGAGCAAGTATGGATCTGTTTTAGCAAAAGGAGTTTCCTTAGAAGTCATACTCTACATGAATGAAATTGTAGGAGTGGGAGGAAGGACAGAAACAGAGAGACAGAGACAGTTACTAAAAGTTACTAAAATTACTACAGAAAAAGAGAGAGACAGAGACAGGGAAACAGAGGAGACAGAGACAGAGAGACAGACACAGAGAGAGAGAGAGAGAGAAAGAGATAGCGAGAGAGAGAGAGAGATTAGCGAGAGAGAGAGAGAGAGAGATAGCAAGAGAGAGAGATAGCAAGAGAGAGAGATAGCGAGAGAGAGAGAGAGAGAGAGAGAGCGAGAGAGAGAGAGAGAGAGAGAGAGAGAGAGAGAGAGAGAGAGAGAGAGAGATTAGTGGAAGTATCTGAAAGTTAAGGACCAAGAAAGAACAACAAAAGGGGTTTGAAGGAGTCAGGGAATGGAATCCAAACCCTCCCTTAGGAGGTGATATGAAGAGGGGAACAAGGCAAGAGCATGAATGAAACCTTCTGGGCTTTGAATGTTTTACTACTTTCCTGGAATGCAGGAGAGTCTTTGTCCTTTCCAAAGAAATATAGTTGGCTCTTTGCCTACGGAGTGAGAAGAGACCCTGTGGGAATGTAAGCTTTCCAAGTGTTAAAAACAGCTCATTGATGAATGCTAGAAAAATGTAAGCATGGGAGGACTGGAGCTTTTCTAGACCTAGTTCCATGCAATGCTGGCACCACTTCTGGGTCACAGGTAAGGGCTAAAGGGTGTGGCACCAAGCATGGGGACTGAGACTCTAGGGGGTTTGAGGGGATAGTGCCCCAGTTTTCAGAAGTTTAGATCTATGAAGAGAAGAAATGGAAATCCACTATCTTTCACTCTAGACTTGTCCCATGATGAATGTGCCATGAAACCAAGACATCAGCCAATGGTGGTCTTGCCTGTCTCATGATCTTCCAAGTTCATGTTTAAATTGACAATGTCAAGATCACCTAAAAAAAGTTAGAGCAAACAACACTGACTTGAGTCTGGGAGTCCTTGAGAACAGCGTTGGGCTCATTTAGAGGGTTGCTAATACTATAATGAGCATTGATTGGACACCAGTATGAGCCATGCCTTGCCAAAAGGAGGAGAGAACATGACTCCTGCCTGGAGGGCTCACAGCCCAAAGGAGAGAAGAACTAAACTCAGGGTGAAAACAGGCCACGCTTGCCTGAACACACTAATATGCTGTTGGCAAAACTGTGACTAGTTCCAACAGTTCTGGAAAACAATTGGAAAATGTGTGAGAAAAGTTACTAAACTGTTCTTTGACAAAGAGGTCTCATTAGGGGCCATGTACATATGGAAATCAAAGGAATCCCAAAGAAAGGAAGGCAGAGGAGTAGATAAAGTGCTAGGCGGGTCAGAAAGGCCCAAGTTCAAATCCTGCCTCAGAGATTTACTAGCTGTGTGACCCTGGGCAAGTCACTTAACTTGTAACATGATGATAATAATAGTTCCTATACCCGGGGTTGTTGTATGCATATAGTGTTTTACAAACAAGACACCCGGGATTCAGTGAATGCATATAGTGTTTTACAAACCTTATGCCACTATATAAATGTCTGTTATTATCATTCTGTACCTTGTATTTACTTATTTGTGAATATGCTGTATTATTTTCCTATAGAATATAAGCTCCTTGAGGGCAAGGATCGTCTCATTTTTGTCTTTTGTGTTTCCACTACCTGCACCTAGTGGGAACCTGATATAAACAATTGTAGATTTATTAGTGGGTTGTGTTGGTTAACATCACTTGGAGCTATGGTATAGACAGCTTTCCTCTCTCTGATGGATAATTCTGGTATCATTGTGTCAGGGATTGAACAGGAGTGGGGTGGAGACAGCCTACAGTTCCAAGGAAGAAGGTAGGAAGGCAGAGAGAATGCAAATGTTGGCATTTCTATAGCAACAGCTCTACGCAGGTATGTGTAGAACCTTCCATATCATGCTTTAAGATTAGCAAAGTACTTTACATACATTATGTCATTTTTACAGTGCCCAGCACATAGTAGGAGCTTTATAAATTCTTGTTGACTTAACTCATTCTTTGTAGCAACCCTGTGAGGTATTATCCTCATTTGACAGATGGGTAAACTGAGGCTCATAGAGATTGGCTTGCATGTGGTCACAGAACTGCCTTATAGGTCCCTGCTAGCTCCAATTTTATGAGTAAGTGTTTAATGGGAGATTTGGACCCAGGTCTATCCTTATTCCCAATCTGGTGCTTTTCCCGCTCTATAATCTTGGGGTCACCCTTAGTTAAAGGCATCCTGCTGTGGAGGGGGCTTTCCCTAGTGCTGAACTGCATGAAGATGCATCTGTGAGTCTATCCATCTACAAACCATCTTGGGGAAGCACCAACAGCTGTATTTTGCTTCTGAGATGACTGTCCAACTTCCTTTCCTCAAAATCCCCTACTAAAAACAGAATTTCAAGTCACCTGGCAGGAAATCTATAGAAACCTGTTCCCATTAGGACATGCACACAGCACCAGTAGTACCAGTGATAGCATGACTCCTGGGGACTATTGTTACTTCTTAGGGAGATATTTCCCCAATACCTCTGGGAACACCCTGTCAGCCAGCTCACAGGAAGAGGCTTTCAGAAGACCCCCCCCTAAGAGTCCAAGGTCATGTGCTGAGCAAGTTTGGGAGGGAAGTAAGGAGGAGTGAGTTCCTACTTTCCCAGCAGGATACAGTCTTTAGTATGGAAAACACACTGGCTTTTTTGTTTGGTTTTCAGTATAGGGGGAACATGCTCAAAGACCAAGAAGCCAGGTGACCTTCAATCAAGCTCCCGTTCTGCCATTTGCAATAGTGTGACTGTGGTCAAGTCACCTCTCTGGTCTGTTTCCTCATCTATAAGATGACAGCATTGTATTAGATGATCCTCTGAGGTGCCTTCTAGGCCTAAAACTATGAAATGTAATCGAGTGAAACAGAGTAGATCCTTCCCATCTACCTCCTTGTCCTGCCAGAAATTGCCGAGGTGTGGCTTGAGAGTCTTCTGTGGCTTCGCAGAGACAGAGGAAGAGAAACAGCTGGCTGAATTTTCTTGCCTCAGTGATATTTCACAGGAACTTGGGACTTAGAGCTAGAAGAAATGTGAACAGTCATCCAGTCCAACCCCATCATTTCATAGATACAGAAATGGTGTTGGCTGAACTAATTCTGGTGCAACAAAATAATACAGTGAATTCTTATTTCACCAGAAGAAATTATGGAAGGGACAATCTCAAAAACACTTGGGAGGTCTTGTATACTGACAGAGAATGATATGAATGGGATCAGAGACCAATTTCTGCAGGGACTACAACAGTAAAGAAAAACATCTGGGAAAGACTGAAGAAGGCTGATGGGTGCAAAGACTGAATCCAGATCCAGAGCACTGGCAAAATAACATGCTTTCCCACCTTTTGACACGGGGTGCTGGACTAGACATGCAGGGGGACACTGGCATTTTGGGCCACGGCCAATGTGTGGATTCCTTTGGCATGACTATATTTATTTGTTACAAGCCTGGGTGTGTGTGGGTGGGGGGTATGTGTGGGGGTAACCTTTTCTTTTGGGGGGATAATTGAGGGAAATTAAGAGGTAGTAATAGTGAAATGAAAAAGAAAATCTTGCTAATGGAACATTAAAAAATAAACAGAAGAGAGCAGAAGTTCAGAAGGAGACAAAGACAGAGAAGTTGAAGCTACCCAGTTAAATTTGAATTATGGCAAAAAAAAACTTACCAAACAACACACAGCGGGTAAAACCCAACAAATTGTATATAATAGAAGTTTGTAGTTTGGTATATAATCTCCTTTGTTTTTCCTTTGCATATGGGAATGTTGAGGTTTGTTTGTTTACTAAGTTAATAATAGAAATATATAGATATATCTGTATATATGCATCATTATATATTATATATGCACATATATTATATTTAATATATACATATAATATATACACATGTAATATAATATATATCATTATGCACACACTCTCTCTCTCTCTATATATATATATAGAGAGAGAGAGATGGAGGAAGGAGGAAGGGAAAGAAGATGGGAGGGGGGAGAGAGAGAGAGAGAAACAAAGAAAGAGAGAGAGACAGAAAAGGAAAGAGAGAGAGAGAGAGAGAGAGGGAGAGAGAGAGAGAGAGAGAGAGAGAGAGAGAGAGAGAGAGAGAGAGAGAGAGAGAAGAGAATCTGTTTTAGACATGGTGAGCCTTAGAGTCAGTGAATGGAGTATCTAGGTGGAAATGTCTAGCAAGCAGCTGGTAATCCAAAACCAGAGGTTAGGAGAGCTGGATATATGGAGCTGGGAGTCATTTACATAGAGATGATCACTGACCCCCTAGGAACTGATGGATTCCTGAGAGAAATCATGGAGAAAGAGGGCCTAGCAGAGCCTTGGGGTACCCTTAAGAAGCCTGATATGAGAAGGGGGATGAATAGACAAATAAGAGATAGTTGTGTTGTGTTACAGGTGCCAAGGGAGGGTAGAATGTTCAGGGAGGGGAATCTATAAATACCATTTACTATTGTGTTTTTTTTAACCTGTATTATGCTTCCGTTATATAGGGTGGCCATTTGTATTTTCAATATTGTCCTTTTTTTATAGCAATTTGACTCAGTACCGTGTGTGGTACAGTGGAAAGCCTTCTGGCTCTGAAATCAGAATACCTGGGAATGAAATCTCTTGTCCCTGACATTTACTATCTGTGTGACCCTGGGCAAGTCACTTAAACTTCCATGGGCCTCAGTTTCCTCATCTGTGAAAAACAAAGACACTGGCTGTGTGACCCAGGGCAAGTCACTTAACCCTGTTTGCCTCAGTTTCCTCATCTGTAAAATGAGCTGGAGAAGGAAATGGCCAACAACTCCGGTGTCTTTGCCAAGCAAATCCCAGATGGAGTCACGATAAGTTGGACATGACTAAAATGACTGAGCAGCAACAACAATGAAGTGGATGGATTAGATGATTTCTACAGCGCCTCCCAATCCTAGGTCTATGATTCCACAACAAGTAATTTCTAAGCACGGGGTCAAGAACAAGATGAATCTAACTCTGCCCTCATTTCTGACTCATATTGCAAGGACAATCCTTCCTGTCCCCAAGGCTACTTGGAGGAAGAATTTCTTGGGGATATTGTTTTGCCTTAGAAGGGAGGCAAAAGCTAGAGTAGATTTCCCTAGAGAAAAAGTGCATTCCTCTTCCTGTGACACTCTGGGAAAGGGGAACAAGTTGTGCTGGGCTTTATGATATCATGTGTGACCTATTGACAAGTAAGGGGATGATTCCCAGCAAGAGTTATGACTCAATCCATCTTCTGTGGATGTGTGGTTGTTAGCAGCAAAGCGAATTTGTTTAGACATACAGTCTCTTTTTCTGTTAAGTCCATCCCACTGTGGTGAGATAGTTAAAGGGTTCAAGAGACACAGTTTCTGGGCATTGATCATTTTATTAAAAATACTAGCGTGTTATTAATAAAAGATTAAATGCCAAAGACCCCTCATGAAACCCACTCAACACTTTATATGCTCTTGGAAGGGGGCACTCTCGAGGGTGGCAATCAACTCTGATTGGTTAACAATTGATGAGAAAGTGAATATTATAATGAGATGTGGGCTCATTCTAATGAGGATCTTGGGGGATATGTGACATGTCACTCAAGTCTTAGTCAAAAAGACTTATCAATTTCAGTATCACCCATCTGACAAAAGGGAGAATCCACATTATCCTAGACCTGTCTGTGTAAACAATGAGCAAGAATGCACCCATTTACCTAAATTTAGAATTTATTTTACTGTCTGATTAGATTTTAGCCTCAGGAAGTCTTTGCCCAGATTTCCCACACTAGTTGATTTCTGCAAGAGGAAGTAGAAAGGAGGTTGTATTTCAACAATTAGTTATTAATATGAGAAAGGAATAATCATTTCTCTCAATGGGATTTCTTTACATCCACCCTGCTATGGAGACCTGACTTGAGTCAGGATGTATGAGAGAACAGATGACTAGACTAGGAATAAGCAAGATCTAGTGTCTAATCCTAGTTCTGTCTTTAATTAGCTATATGATCTTAGGCAAACCATGTAGTCTTTCTGGGAACTACCTATAAAATTAGAAATTTGGAATAAATTCATCCACCCATCCACCCATCCATCCATCCAATCCATCCATCCATCCATCCATCCATCCTTCAATGGTGCTTATTGAGGACTGACAACATGCAAAGGCCTATTCCACTGATAAAAAGAATGAGACATTGGGGCGGCTAGGTGGCGCAGTGAATAGAGCACCGGCCCTGGAGTCAGGAGGACCCAAGTTCAAATCCGGCCTCAGACACTTGATGCAAAAACTAGCCGTGTGACCTTGGGCAAGTCCCTTAACCCCAACTGCCCTCCCCCTCCAAAAAAATGAGACATGGTCTCTGCCCTCTAGGGGCTTACAGTATGGCAGTAGAAATGAGGCCACATATACAAACCATTGTAATCCAGATAGGAAGTGAAAGTGTAGTGGGGGCTCAGAGGAAAAGCAGGACAGGACGTCTTGTGGGGAGGGAACAATCAGGAAGGTTCCAATAGAGAAAGGATAATGATAAACTAAACTGTCCAGAGCAAAGCAGTCATCAAACAAAGGACCTCAGGATTGTACCATTGGGAGGTCAAGCCAAGTAGCCAACAAGAATGTATTAGCATCTGCTATGTGCCAGGCTGGAGGAACTTAGAGTATTTAACCTAGAGAAGAGAAACTTTGGGAGGTGGAAAACAAGATAGTTTTCTATAAGTATTTGAAGAACTGACCTGTGAGAAAGGGATTAGATTTTTTCTACCCAGGGGGCAGAACTGGGTAGAAGGTATAAGAGATGTGGATTTTAAAAAGCTTCCAAATACTTAGAGCTATCCCAAAGCTGAACAGACAACCCCAGGAGGATGTTGATTTCTGGATGAGGAAGTAGAGAGAGAAAGAGCACTGACTATGGAATCACAGGTTCTGGGTTCAAATCCCACCTGAGTTGCTAGGCAGGTCACTTTTCTCTGGATCTCAGTTTGTAAATCTGTAAAATGAAAGGGTTGGATCTAATGGCCTCTGAAGGTCATTTGCTTTTTTTTTTTCCTTTTTGGAGGGGGAAGGTAGGGCAATTGGGGTTAAGTGACTTTCCCAAGGTCACACAGCTAGTTTTTGTGTGTGACGTATTTAAGGCCAGATTTGAACTCAGGAACTCCTGTGCTCTATTCACTGTGCCACCTAGCTGTCCCTGGGTCATTTGCTTTTAAAGCAAAAGTTGAATGACCATTTCTCATGGATGTTGCTCAGGCATGAGATGGGCTGGGGAGCATTGAAGTCTCTTCCAGTATTGAGGAAGATGAAGATAAAAATGGGGAGAAGAGGGACAGAAGCTAAGAGACTGCTCAGGTAGTAATGACAGGACTTTTTGTAACTTATTGGGTGTTGGGTGGAGAGAACAAGAAAGAGGGAGGAATCAAAGATGACAGGTTTTGAGGCAAAGATGGCTTGGCACTAGAGGAAATGGAGATATCATTGGCAAAAAGAGAGGAATGGGGAAGATGATGAATTTGGTTTTGGACATGTTGAGTGGGAGATGGCAGTGGTTCTTTCTTCCTTCAGGATTCAGCTGAAGCACTGCCTTCTATATGAAGTTTTTCCTGACTTCCCCTATCCCTTTCCATACCCTGCAACTGCTAGTGGTCCCCCCTACCACAATACCTGATAGCCAACTGTCGAGATCAGAGTTGGGAGAACTGGTTCAGATTTTTGAAAAAAATTCAATCAGACCTTCTCTTTAGCCAAAGGGAGCTTTATTAACACAAAAGCATGCTGGCCTGAGACTTAGCAAGGAGCTAAACTAAGGCAGTGATATATAAAAAGGACCAGACTTACATAGCTAGAAAGCTACACGGCCTATAGGGTTTCTAATGGGAGTTCTAATTAGGCTTGAAGATTTAGGGACAGGATGAGGAAGATGGATGATGCAAGATAAGGGAGATAGGGGAAATTTTATGACCAAGGATGGGAGTGGGGGGAGAAAAGGAATTTTATGATCCAGGACAAGGGGAAGTTTACTTTAGGACAATCTCAGACTCAGGAAGGTCTCCCAAGGTACTGAGAATGCAACCTTTAATGTTATTTTTAACCCTCTGTATCCACATCACAATTACTTTGTGTATACACACTCACACACATTTATTTTCATATTGTCTTCCCTGTTTGAATGGCCCTGATGGGTAGGGATTATTTCATTCTTTGTACTTGTATTCTTAACTCTGACCTAGTGTCTGGTATATACTAGGTGCTTAATAAATGTGTGTCAATTGAATGATTGATCCAGGTGGAAACAGACATACAGGCTGTACTATATGTACAACTGGAAATGGAGACCCAGAGCTTTGGAGAGAGGTAAGGGCTAGACATACAGATTGAGATCTTTTCTGAATAAATTTGAATAGGGTGATTATTGAAGGTCAGAGAAGGGCAAAGATCCCTGAAGGAACAAAGTTGTAGAAGGAAGAGGGAGCAGCACCTTCCCCATGAAAGGAGAAGAGGTGTCAACAAAGGAGAAAAGGGGGAGAACCATGAGAGTGTACTCCTCCTGAATCAAATATTCTTAACCTGAAAGTCCACAGGCAGAATTCAGGAGATCTGTGAACTTGACTGGGAAAAAGTATTCCACCTTTGTTTTCGTTAACCTTTGGATGCCTTTGTGATCTTGTGTATTTTATGTATCGTGTTTATTCTGGGGTGGGGCCCAATGACTTCACTAGGGGTTCACAACCCCCAAAAGGTTAAGGACCCTGCCCTAGCTGATCCCCAAGGTTTCTGCCAGTGTTAAAATTCTGTAAGAATGTTTAGCAAGTTGGTCCGCCAGAGGGGAGTTTCTCTTCTGTCTGTCTGAGATCTCTGCCCACAGACCAAGTTCCTGCCTCCTTCTCTAGGGGCTGTTTCTATTTTCAATCTGGTTTCAGAATCCCCAGGATCCTTCTCCTCCCGTGGGGCAAAAAACAAACTCCTTCTCAGCATTGCTTTAAAAGGAAAAACACAAGAGAAAACACAAGAGGACCGGCCAACACAGCCTCCAACCCAAACTGTTTTGACCCTCTGCTCTGCTGGAGGGTGGACTGTGCTGAGACTGGGCTGTGTCTGCTTTCCAAATCGAAAGAAAGCAGATTGGGGGAGATTAAAGGGTGCAGAAGGAAACTTCAGGTCCCAGAAGCCTGGAGGGGGGGATAGAGGGTAACAAATGCCATGGGCCACAGGGGACAAGGCCACAGGACATGTGGGTGAAACAGGAACGTATCAGAATAAGAGACTCGAAGCAGAACTACAGGGGAGGACACGCTTAAGTATGGGTGGTTCCTTCTTATGCGGAATGGGATAACGACTCCCAAGTAATTCCTGTGTTGAGTAAGAGTCAAATGACCCGTTCACACGTGCACTTTGAAAACAACATGCAACACACATGTAACTGTTGTTGTGTTGTTACTATCCATAACCTTGTAGATCAAGAACTGGAAGGGACCTTAGTGGCCACTGAGTCATTTTACAGATGAAGAAATTGAGGCCCAGCTAGGAAAAATATCTTGATGAAAGTTACACAGGTGGCCTCATAGATCTAGAAGGAGAAGGGCCTTCCGAGGCCATTAGATCCAACCCTTTTGTATTACAAATTTACAAACTGGGACTCAGAGAGAAGCGACTTGCCCAGCATCTAAGGTGGGATTTGAACCTAGGACCTGTGACTCCATAGTCAGTGCTCTCTCTCTCTTTTTCCTTCCTTCCTTCCTCCCTTCCTTCCTTCCTTCCTTCCTTCCTTCCTTTCTTCCTTCCTTCCTTCCTTCTTCCTTCCTTCCTCCCATCCTTCCTCCCATCCTTCCTTCTATCCTTCCTTCCTTCCTTCCTCCCATCCTTCCTCCCTCCCTTCCTTCCTTCCTTCCTTCTTTCCTTCCTTCCT
>CM053598.1:40601935-40640172 GCA_028646575.1 Pseudocheirus occidentalis | reverse complement strand
CATCCTTCCTTCCTTCTTTCCTTCCTTCCTTCCTTCCTTCCTTCCTTCCTTCCTTCCTTCCTTCCTTCTTTCTTTCCTTCCTTCCTTCTTTCCTTCCTTCCTTCCTTCCTTCCTTCCCTCCTTTCTTTTTTTTGAAGAACTATAACACATTTATCATTTTTTCATATGAGGATAACCTAGAGAGAGGAGGAAAAGGGTAAGCAGTAAACCTATATCTCCTGCAGACACCTCTGAAGAAGAAGAAAGTTTAGCAAAGGCAAATGATGGGAGGATGGATGTGTCTCTGACTCCTAGAAGTGATGGACAGATGGATGAGCTGGGTATTCACTCAGGGTTCTATCCTCAGGTCAGGATAATAAGGGGGTGATAGTAGAGCCCAGGGGAGCAGGGAAGTCAGTGTTCTTTACATTGCATTACTCCAGGTGCCGCTATCACTGTTGTTCCATCCTTCCCACATCTTATGCCATCATTCATTTAACAAGCATTTATTAAGTACCTACTATAGTCAAGACACTGGGCTAGTCTTTGAGAATATAAGACAAAAATTAAATAGTCTCTGTCCTTAAGGAGATAAACTAGTAATATTAGCAGATATTTTCCTCTGGCAGGACCAGCAAAATATCACTGGCTGGTGTTTTTTCTTCCTATTTTTCCCTTTCCTTGTATCAGATCCCTTGTAGCACAATCACCATTGGACCATTGTCTTTTTGATCCCCCTTCCTGTCCTCAGCCCTTAGGGACTCAAAGGCACAGAAGATCTTCAGGTGGCACAAGGCTAAGAGGGATGGTTAATATCTCAGGGGTCACCAGAAGTTGTGACAAAAACCAAGATTCCAAAAAAATCTCAGCAGGCTCTATGGTGGTGGTTCTCAACCTTCCTAATGCTGTGACCCTTTAATACTTGTATGTGGGCATATCTGCATGTGGGCAGACCTGCCTGGAGATGGATAGAGGAGCAGTGTCTTGGTTCCTAAGACCAACGGAAATATGTGTTTTCTTAGGTCTTAGGCGACTCCTGTAAAAGGGTCATTTGACCTCCAAAGGGGTCACAACCTGCAGGTTGAGAACTGCTGCTCTATGGGATGACACTAATAATATGAAATCACCAGAGATAAATGTCAAATCCTGCACATGGGTTTAAAAAATCAATTGCACAAAGCCGGGAAGAGGTAAACTTGAATGAGGAAGCAGTTCCTGGGTGAAAGATGAGAGATTTTTTACTCTACTGTAAGCTAAATATAAATAAACAGTGTGTCATAGCTGCCCTCAAAATGAACTCAGTCTTAAATCTATTGACAAGAAGAAGCCCAGTGAGAACAGAGGTAAGGAAATAATTATTCTTCTGTACCCTGCATTGGTCAAAGTACATCTGGAGGATTGTTTTCAATGTTGGGCAATGTATTGTAAAGTGATAAGGGGGTGACGGTCTAAGGGAGGTAAGGAGACTAGAAACTTGTCTTGCTGCTCCTACTAGATAGGAAACCTCTTGAAGGCAGAACCTTAATATCATGTATCTGAAATAGTGAACCAAAGGACTTGGCTCCTTGGAGGGAATCAATCACTTCATTGAATTGCTTTTGAAAGGAGCATCTTTCATAATTCTGCCCTAATAATAGATCTGTGGATAAGAATGCCAAACCCTATATAGGAGGTATGGAAATGGGTGATTCATAAAATTATACAGAGATGTTGGCTTTATGACAATAATGGAAAGGATAAAGTTGTTGGGTTGGAGTTTTGTGCCTGGTCCTCCCCCTTCTAGGCTAATTATTACACTTTCCTCTCTTCTGACCTCCTTTTTCGAATAGGGATTGTAGTATCATAGATTTAATACTGGAAGGAACCTCAAAGGCCATATAGCCCAAACACCTCATTTTACAGATGAAGGAACTGAGGACTAGAAAGGGGAAATGACTTGTCCAAGGTCATATGGTCAGTGGCAAAGTGAGGACCCTACCAACCAAGGTTAGACATCATTAAAAATATATTAGGAATGATCCCTACAGAATACAACCCAACCGAATGTAAGCTTCTTGAGGGCAGACTCTTTTAATTTTGCATTTGTATCCCCAGTGCCTGGTGCATATTAGGCATTTAATAAATGTTTTCAGAATTGACTTAAACCCCTCCCTCCCCATTTCCCATTAAAAAAAAAGGCCCAGAAACTATCAGTCCAAGATCACACAACAACCAGAAAAACAGGATTCAAACCCAGGCACTCTGACACCAGACACAATCTTCATTCCACTAGAAGGAACAGCAGAGACCATCTATTCCAACCCACATATGAACAAGAATCTTTCTGTCTTTATCATGTCCAGCTTCTGATTTTCCCACCCCTACCCTCATCCCCAGCCTGAACCCCCAGACAGTTCTATTCTTTAATCTCTCTTCAAATTCCCCCACACAAATCTGCTACTCCTTCACCAGGGGTACAGCTCCACTGTTATATCTAGGACAGTTCAATATTTAGTTGGATAAATAAGATTATCTTCCTCTCTAATCTTCTAATTAGCCCAAACTTCTCAGTGGGCATCAATCAACCAAGCAATGGCATTCCCAGCTCCCTAGGCTTGCCTTGAAGGTCATTTTTTACATTTTCTCCCTTCTTTACCACTCCATCTGGATGCTTTTCCACACCCTGACAATAGTTCCTCAACATCCAATACCATGGACCTTCACGATATTCTTGCATCCAATTGCTTTTATTACATTTTTCTCTCCCGGTTTTCCTCTCCAAGGGACTGACCTCTCCTTCTTGGTCACCCAGGTTTAACATCCTCTCCCACTTGTGAAGTGCAGGTGCCCCTCAAGGATCTGTCCTTGATTCTCTTCCTCCTTTGGTGATCTCATCAGCTCCCATTGCTTCAGTGATCCCTTTTACACGTATGACTCCAAAAATCTACCAATCCACCCCGACTCGATTCCTTGGGTTGTAGTCCTATATCACCAAGCCTTTGGGGCTTCTGAAATTGTGATGCCCTGCCAGAACCTCAAATTCAATTTGTTCTGGATTGAACTCATCATCTTTCTCCTAAACCCAGCCCTCCCTACAACTTTTTTATTTCTGTTGATGACAACATCTTATGTATCATCAAGGCTAAGAAAGGAAGGAAAAGGGGAGACAGAGAGAGACAGAGAGAGAGAGACAGAGAGAGAGAGAGACAGAGAGAGAGAGAGACAGAGAGAGAGAGAGACAGAGACAGAGAGAGAGAGAGAGAGAAGGGAGGGAGAGAGAGGGAGAGAGAAGGGAGGGAGAGAGGAAGGAAGAATAAAGATAAAGGAAGACAGGAAGAAAGGAAGGAAAGAAGGAAGGAAAGAAGGAGAAAGGAGGAAAGAAAGGAAAAAAGGAAGAAGGAGGGAGGGAAGAAGAAAGAAAAGAAAGAAGAAAGCTTCAGATAAACATAAAATGGTAACAAGATCAAAAGCACTTCTTTGTTTATGTTGTTTTGCTCCTATATTTGTTTTTATTTTGTTAAATGTTAAGCATTTAAAGTCATCTTTTGATCTTTAGATAAATAATGAAAAAGGAGGCAGGGGTTATACGTACTTTACAGTCTTGCAGTGAGGAAAATGTTCTGTCATTCTTAAAGTGCTATGGAAATCTGAGTCATCACCATCATCATTATTCACCCTAATTTCTAGACTTGCTTGCTGCATATTCAGAGAAAATTGTACACTTGTAGGATGGAGATTTTAATAAAAATGGAAAAGAGGAAAATAAAAATATCTGATTGCTTATTTTGTATGATTATTTGATTGTTTTAATTGTTACTAAGTTTATAGCAAAAAAAAAACTAAAATAAAATCAAGTGGATTCTATAATTGTCCAGAACTGTCCCAGAAAGATTCCTGGCCCTTCTATCCAACACGTGACCACTCAGCACCCAGATCTTTAGCTGGGATTTAGTCCCCTGACTGATAAAAACATGTGGTGTAGGCGCCAAAGCCCTCTATCTAGGAGCTCTGGCTGGTGCCAGGCTCGCTCGTGTGTCTGACACATCACCAGGGTCCAACTCTTTCATAGCAAGGCTGGCCACAGGCTCCTATTGCACTACAAATTACAAAAAGGCTGGCTTTTAAACTGTTAGTTTATGAATGTGTCCCAGGACCCTGATAAAGTAAGAGAAACCCTGCCAGGCATTGCATCAGTCAAGAAAACTCCTCAACTCAGTCCAAAAGGCAGGAAATACATTTTAGATTGTATTATCAGCTGTTGTTGGCTATATGTATCTTTTCCGATGGCCTGGGAAGAAAGATCAGAGAATAGAGAGGGAACGGGGCCAAAGGAACGATGGAGATGTGTGAGGCTCAGCAGATTCAGGGTCATGTCCATTCCACAAACACTTATTAAATGCCTGCTATGGCCCCTGTGTGAAGTCATGGGGGGGAGGGGTTGAAGATGACCGGTAGATGTTAACACAGTCCCTGACAATCTAGCTGTAATGACACAATAGATATAAAAATAATTGTTGTGCGCTCTAGGACAATAGGTTTTGAGTTACAAGAGTGAATGATGGTAATGACAATGAGAACTCATTTCTATAGAATTTCTGGTTGACCAAGCACTTTCTTCACCATAACCCTGGAGAGCTGGTAGTGTTCCCTACCTCTCCATCTAAGGATCAACAGATTATACATGATCTCAACTGATGCTGACAATGACATTGTTGGGAGGTGTGGACCATTCCTGTCCCCATGTTACAGAGGAAGAAAGGTTAAATGAGTTGCCCAGAGACACACAGCTAGTAAGTGTCTGGGACGGCTCTTGGGCCCAGGTCTTCCTGAAGCATCTGACCTACTAGACCATGGATCTGATTTCCTAAGGTACCAGATAAGGGGAAGTTAAATGCATTTCTTTAATACCATTGTCCAAAATGGAATGAATGGAGGCAGTTCAGCCAAATGGTTTGTGAATTGAATTAAAGAGAGGGCACTCTGGGCAGAAAGAAGTTCAGTGGATAGAGCATTGGGCCTAGAGTCAGGAAGAACCAGGTTTAAACCCTGCCTCAGATACTAGCTGGGTGACCTTGGGCAAGTCACTTACCTTTTGTTTCTTTATCTATAAAATAGTGATAACAGCCTCTACTGCACAAGGATTACAGGAAATAACAAATATGAAGAATGCTTTGTTGAGAATAAAAATTCCACTCTATTAATGCTGGGAAATGAGAAATGCTCTGGGTGAGACCAGTAGTTGATCCAGCCTGGATTCTCTCTCACCTAGCGAGGGACATCTAGAGATGATTTGGGTGGAAACCAGAATGGCTGAACTGGCCTGTTCTCAGGACCACAGACTGGAAGGGGAATCATCTGCCCCAGCTGCCTCATTCTTCGGCTAAGGAATTCCTGTCCCAGAGAGAAGGGATTTATGCATAAGCACCAGGCAAATTAATGGCCCTAATCTGGAATGAAACCAGGTCTCCTATCACCAGGGCTAACATTCTGGACATTACTCCTAGCTGCCTTAAAATCTCATGGAAGATGGCCACCCTTTGGAGAGATGGGCCCCAAGAATCCTCACCCTCCTCAAGTCTCAGTTTCCCCATCTAGATAGTAGGGAGTACAAGTCCTGACCTACCCATTCCTCCTAAGAAAGAATATAGCCATCATAGAGAAGCAGTCGGGAAGATCTGTAAAAGGCCAGGTCTTTACAAGAAATGTGAGTACCTTTCATTAGGGGATGATGCTGGTTGGAGCCACCCTGTGATGAGTTCTGAAGGCTGGCTGTGGCAGGAAAGGCAAGGTGGCCGCTCTTGACCCTTGGAAACAGAAGTTGAGACCTGCTTGGCCTTCAGGTGAACAGAGGAAGATGATGAAAGCTGGGACAACTTAGAGAATCAAGCTGCTCTGAGCTCCCCAGCAAGAGCCCTGAGCCCAGGCCTCTTCTGTGAAAGACGCTTTTCTAACTGAGATTTCGGTTTGGTTTGGGGACAAGAGTGGGTGGGACTTCAGGGTGTCTTCTTTCTCTTTGCAGATGACATGTTAGTGGCTTCATCTGAGCCTGCTCAGCTGTGGGGGTTTCACATCCTCTGTCAACCTCAGACCTGGAGCCCCAATAGACTAGCTTGTCACCTTCCAGGGGCCTTAAGAGTCAGGGCCTAGCCTGTGGCTCAAGAATTAGTGAGAGACCAGGGGCCAGAAGGAACCTTTAGAGACCACTGAGTCCAAGTTCAACCAGTTCCTCCATTTGATAGATGAAAAGAGATAAGTCAGAGACAGTTTAAGTGACTTGTCCAGAGCCACATAGCAAGTAAGTATCTAGGGTAGGATGGGAACCCAAGCCTTCTGGATTTCAGGGCCATTTCTCTATCCACTGCACCACACTGCCTCTAGACCAAGTTTCTCATTCTACAGATAAGGAAATGGGGGGCTACGGAAGAGTGAGGGTGTGGCTTGCTCATGGTCCCATGGGTAGTGACTATTCTGCAACTAGAACTCAGCTCTCTCTGTCTCTGTCTCTGTCTCTCCCTCTCTCTCTTTCTCTGTTTCTCTGTCTCTGTCTCTCTCTGGCAATTGAGGTTAAGTGACTTGCCTAGGGTCTCACAGCTAGTAAGTGTCTGAGGCCAGATTTGAACTCGTGTCCTCCTGAATCTTGGGCTGGTACTCTTTCCACTGAACTCATATCTCTTGACTCTCAGTCCAATTCTTTCTCCACTCCAATTTGTTAGTTCATCAGGTAAATTGGGATTTCTACAACAACACACTTTAACTATGCTATTGCAGACACAGCTCCAAACCATTCTCCTCTTTGAAGCCTACCCTTACCAGTCTAATGCAATCTAACACATTTATTAAATGCCTGCTGTGTACGCAGCATCATACAAGGCATTAGGAGGACAAAGACAAAACGAAAGGCCATTCTTGTCTTTGAGAAGTTTATATTCCTCTCCGCATCACAGAGCAATTGTGTGGACCTGCAAAGAAGTCCCACTTTTGATTCTTATTACCTGTGTGATTTTATATAATGTTTGTGAAGCATTTATGTGCAGGTACTAAGAAAGGCAAAAGATAGAGCCTGTCCTCGAGGAGGAGGAGTAACGGATAGTGTGCCAAGCTTGGAGTCAGGAAGACTCATTTTCCTGAGTTAAAATCTAGCCTCACTTATTAGCTGCGTGACCCTGGGCAAGTCACTTAACCCTGTCTGCCTTAATTTCCTCATCTGTAAAATGCCTTGAGAAGGAAATGGCAAAACCACTGCCAAGCAAACCCCAAGAGGGGTCACAGAAAATTGGACAGGACTGAAGAACAACAATATCCCCAGGGGGCTCACAATCTAGTGAAGTTGTTCAGCCCTCTATTTCCTCACTTATCAAGGGTGGAGCTGCATTCAGTAACCTTTGAGGTCCCTTCTAACAATAATAACTAACATTTATGTAGCACCTAAATGTGATCACTCGGGGTCCTTATAAGTGCTATTATTATCCCCATTTTACAGATATAGAAATTGAGGCTGAGAGACATTAGGTGATTTGCACAGGGTTCTAGCTAATAAGTATCTGAGGCAGGATTTGAACTCCTGTCCTCCTGACTCCAGGTCAGGCACTCAATGCCCTATGCCATCTCATTGTGGCCTATCTATCGCCCCATATGGGCTTCTTAACCTGTTTTGTGCCATGCACTGCTTTGGTCAGTGTCTGGTGAAGTTTTATGGCTCTGTTCTTAGAACTGTGTTTTTAAATGCATAAAATCAAATGTGTAGAATTACAGAGGAAACCAATGATACTGAAACATAATGAGTGAAACATTTAAAAATGACTCAGTTCACAGACACCAGGTTAGGAATGAGGGGGTTGGGCAAAGGGACCTCCAAGATGAGAAGCCTATGATCTGCATGGGGAGAATCTCTTAAGAGATCTCTGTCCAGGAATCATGCGATACAATGGTGAGAGCCCTGGCCTGGGTACAGGATTCTCGGCCACTTTGTCCAAGTGTACATATGTGTTCATGCTTCTATCTGCTATCTGAGAGCCAGAAGGAACCTCAAGAGAGCACTGGTCAGGCACCACGCATTTTGATGGGTAAAATGCTCTGTCCTTTTTTATGGAGGAAGGGACTGAGGCTCAGGAGGGATAGGGAGGTGGAAGGAACCTTCGAAATCAACTTAGGGCAAACTCTTCATTTTATAGCTGAAGAAGCCAAGGATGAGAAGGGGTGGCAGTGACTTATCCAAGGTCATATAGTAAGAAAATCATTGAGTAAAGACTAGAATCCAAGTCTTCTGCCTCCAAATACAGTATTCTGTACACCACACCACAATCCTTCTGTATAGAAATATTCTGCCTTGTCACCTTTCACCTTCATAGACATGACCATTTCTGTAAAAATAGCCCAAGGTCCATGGAAGGAAGGGGTCAGATAAATCCATAAAGAGGGGAAAAAGCTAAATAAGGATGATGATGGTGATGGTGGTGGTGGTGGCGGTGGTGGTGGTGGTGGTGGTGGTGGTGGTGGTGGTGGTGATGATGGTGGTGGTAGTGGTGATGGTGGTAGTGGTGGCGGTGGTGAGATGATGATGATGACACCTAGTATTTATATCTTGCCTTCAGGCTTGCAAATGCTTTACAGATTTTATCCTCGAAATAACCACCGGGAGGTAGGTACTATTATTACCTCCATTTAAGACCCAAAGACACTAAGTGGCTTATCCATGTTTACACAGCTAGTATTTGAGATGGGATTCAAAGTCAGGTCTTCCTGACTCTAGGTCCAGAGCACTGCCCACTGGGCCACCAGATGCCTGACATATTCTCTATCTATCAGCCTAGTGTCCTAGCCACTGAGCCACCTAGCTGGACCCTAAGTTATAAATTTATCCCAGGCAGAATCATGACTGGACCACAGTACTGTAAGTCATAGAGTGTCTGTGAGCTAACAGCCCAGGAGCCTCCCTTATCCAGGGTTCCCCTAACCTTCATTGCCCCATTAAGAGTCCCATTATGGTCCCATTAAGATCACACTTGCCTTCTTCCCAGACTTGGGCTTTTAGAGATTCCACAAGTGAATGCTTGCAAATGACTTGAAAAGCAGCAGGAAACGAATGCCTAGGAAAAACTGGCTCCTTGTACCCATTACTGCTTTGATACAATCATCCTTTCCCAGCTGGCAGCACACCAGGGTAGTTTGGGGGGAGTTCACAGAGTCCATGTGGCATTCATCGGCCAGATGGAGTCAAATTGTTTGTGTGAGCTTGGTACAGCCCCAGCATTGCCAGCAAAAGCCAATCCATCAGACACCTGTGAAAACTCAAAGAGTAAACTCTCCCTTCTGACTCTTGGCAGAAGAAGGAGTACATGAGGTGCTCAGAATGCCAGGCCAAGGTCCCTACCCTTCTGGGCTAAGAACAAGCTGAAATGTGGGGACTTAGGGAATGGTGTTAGTGACAGCCCCAAGACCCATATTTCCAGGTAGCTCCTGGTAGCCCAGTTACTCCATTCTAACTATTCTCCTCTCCCAAGAGACAACCTGGAGAGGGGAACGTCTTCCCCCTGAGGGGTAACACACAGCATTCTAAAAAGTCCCCTCCAATAAATCCTGCATCTTGTCACCTGTGTCATGGGCTCAAAACTCTGCTGGTATCACAAAAGCAGAGAAGGACAAAGGGAGCTTGGAGATCATTTAGCCCAGCAGTTCTCAATCTGTGGGTTATGTTCAATTTGTTACAATGAAAATACATTCTGCACATCAGATACTTACATTACAACTCTTAACAGTAGCAAAATTACAGTTATGAAGTAGCAACGAAGATAATTTTGTGGTTGGGGGTCACCACAACATGAGGAACTGTATTAAAGGGTTGTGGCATTAGGAAGGTTGAGAACCACTGATTTAGCCCCATTGGGGAAACTGAGGCTCAGAGAGCCTCAGTCAAGAGGGGAGAGAGTCAAGATGGCTTGCCCAAAGTCACACAGGACAGAAACCAAGCTCTTTGGCTCCCAGACCAGAGTTCTTTTCATTGTAGTTCAAATTTAAAATTATGATATAGTGGAAAGTGACTCAGATTCCGATAACCTGGGTTCAAATCTTAACTCTAGCTCTTACCAGCTGTGTGACTTTGGATAGTCATTTAACTTTTCTGATTGTTGGTATCCTCATCCATAAAATGGGAACGTTGCTGTTCGGTTGATTCTGACCCTTTGTGATCACACTGTCCCTGGTTTTTTCTTGGCAAAGATACTGGAGTGGTTTGTCATTTCCTTCTCCAGCAGATTAAGAGAATCAGAGATTAAGGGGCTTGCCCAGAGTCACACAGCTAGTAAATGTCTGAAACCAGATTTGAACTCAGGTCTTCCTGACTCCAGGTTCAGTGGACTACCTGCTGAGCCACCTCGCTGCCTCCTAAGATGGGAATAATAAAATGTAATTCATTTCCGTACCGAGAATAATGTTCAAATTCCTGAGAATGTAATTCAAAGGCCTTTGCAGCCTGGATTCTAGGCAATTACTAAGTGTTAATTGACTAACGGTCTATCTTTCCATCTCTGTCTCTGCTCCCCTTTATGAATCTTCCATTTCAAACTGTATTACACCTGTTTCCCGTGCCTTTTACTTTTTATCTTTACCCTTTCACCTCTATTTCGCCCATCCAAATCCTGTCCAGTCTTCAGGACTTGGCTCCTCCATGGAATCCTTCCTGACTGCCACCAGACTCCCAGATCTCTGCTTTGCTGTGGTCTCCTTTGGTGCTCACCATTTATGGGGTTTGCTCAGCATCTTTTCATATGTCTGGATCTTATACCAAGAGACTCCTAATCTTCTATTTTCTTGTATTATCTTTACTGTATCTTTGCATCTGCTCTATGCTCAGTATGATCACAGAATCATGGAAGTTGTGAGTTGGAAGAGACCCCAGCATCCATCTGGTCCAGCCCACACATGAAAGGAGCCCCCACATTAACAGGACAACAAGCCTCTGCTAGAATACTGCAAGGGGGGAACCTAGCCCACTCCCCTTGTGGGCAGCTCTCATTTGGTAAGAAATTGTGCCCGATATTCAACTTAAATTTGTGTTTTTGCAACTTCTGCCAATTGCTGCTGGCTCTTCCCTCTAGGGAATATGTCTAGCTGCCCTTCCACATGACAATCATTCGATGACTTAGACACATTAGTAATACCCTCCCTGTGGTTTTTCTTTTCCAGGATCAACCCTCCCAGCGCCTTCATATTGTGATGGAGACAATCCTAGCTATACAATTTAATAGCAAAACAGGCATAATGAACCCCATTTGCTTGTGTAGCTCAGATTGTCTCTCTAGGTTATAACTCATTAACCATCTCAGTTTTTGGAGAGCCGAGCTAGGTCAAGCCAGGACTCTGATCCCCCAGGAAAAGAACCTTTCAGGAAAAATCTCCAGTTAATCTTTCACGGTGGGACTTACTCACCAAAGACAGAAGGTCAGACTCCTGCTCTGGATCCTGATTTCTTCCAAGCTCTGTTAAGGTCAAGGGTGTAGTTTTAGATTAAGTCTGCCTCAGGGAGTGGGGTGCTTTATGACACTGTCTGTGCTAGAGTCCCTTCCCTCTCTTGGCTACCCTTCTTGGGTCATTCTTCCCTGATGCCCTCTGTAAACCCTGGAACTCAGAACAGAATACAATACTCCTGATGGGAGCTTCTAGCCAAGGACAGAGTACGGGTCCAAAAACCAATAAAACAGAGCCCCTAGTGAGTCCTCTTCCGTTGTTACTGGCTGGAGTATCTAGACAATTTAAGCCTGTGTTGAATACTCTGACTTTTTTCAGAGTAAATACTTTAGGTCCCATGAAACACTCAACTAAAAGGATAAAGAAGGCTGTGGTAACACAAATTGCCCATGATCATTAGACTCCTTGAAATGAGAGGCGGTGTGCCTTAAAGGAAAGATCACTGGCTGTGACATGAGAGGACCTGGGTTCAAGGTCCAGGTTTGATATTGGGACTAAATGATTGACTGAAAGCCAATCATTTTTCCTCTCCAGGCCTCAGTTTCCTCCTCCACAGAATGGGTACAATAATGCTTCCACATCTTATTTCATGGAGTTGTCATTAGGAATGGAGGCTCCCCCTCAGTCAGAGGGAATCTCAGAAGCCATCCAGGTCAACTCTTCCCTGACAATCAACAAGTGTTTATTAGGGACCTTCTCTATGCCAAGTACTATGCTGGGTGATAGGGGATTCAAATACAAAACTATGATGTCCTTGGTGACATAACTTATGAGTAGCTGTCCAGCCTGTGTTTCCAGACCTTCACTAGACTTGGTTGTTGTTAAATCTTTTCACTTGTGTTTGATTCTTTACAACCCCATTCGCAGTTTTCTTGTCAAAGATACTAGAGTGGTTTGCCATTTCTTTCTCCATGATGGACAGAAGATAAATGGCTGGATGGGGAGAGATTTATACATAAAGCAGTTACTAAACACCTTCCAGGTACTGTGCTCAGTGATGCATGCAAATGTAAGCAAGGTATTGTCTGTCCTTAAGGTGGTTGCATTGTAATGCAGTAATTGTAATAGGAGTGCAATAGTAAGGTGCCATGGAAGAGAATAGGGGAAATGCTATCGGCAAGAAAAATGAGATGAGTCCATTGAGAGGTGGATCGTGTCTGGGATCCTTCTTCAAGTAGCTGAAGACAGTGAATCTTGCCTCCATGCTTCAATCCCCACATTCTCCATTTTACCAGTGTCCTGCCTAAAATATGGGGCCCCCAATGGAACCGTAGGATTGGGTGCTGGAAAGGAATAGAAACACTGTTGAATTGAGTACAAATGTACTACAGAAAGGTGAAGATCACAGAATGGTTTTTAAGTGTTCTTATAACCTACCATGGTGGGAGCTTCACAATTCTCTGCTGACAGAGACTGCGAGGGGCTGCTTGAGGGGCTGCAGGTCTGACACTGAGCCAGGGAGCAGTCTCTAAGAACTGCTGCCCTGTCCTCAGACATGGGAATACTTCCCTGTCCTCATTCCTGCCTGACGCCTGTCCCAGTCTGTTGACATAGCCACTCTACACACTGAAAGAGCTCCACGCTTGTTTGTGCATCTTAGCACCTTGTTAGTGTAAGTTGTCAGCAAACCTCTCAGATAGAATGTGTGTCTGGGAAGCTGTTAGGAAGCTCTGGGATTGATGGCTTTTTGGCATTCCACCTGAGCTGGGCAGCTTTCCTGAGCCCTGTTCAGCGTCTCCAACATGACTACCCAGTGTCAGAGTTTTTGAGACGGGAGAAAAGAGAAAAGCCAAATTGGGTAGCAATTTGGATGCTCCAGCCAAGAGGGGACTTTGCCATGGAAGTAAGAAGTTCTAACATATCAGAGCTGGAGAGTGTGGTAGAACCTGTTGTAGAGAGGAGACAACGGAGTCCCCAAAACCGGAAAGGAGTGAGAAGAACTGTTGGCAGGTGACATTATAACAACATGTTTCTTAGAGGTTGCCTTTTCTAGTGAACTTGTTAAGAACCTGTGTCCTATAGAAATTCCTATGATTTAGGCTCTGTTGCTAAAAAAATGAGTTCAGACAATGATTAAGGCTCATCTGTCTAATACAAGTATCAGATTTGTGCATTGTGTCACAAAGTGTCAATTATACTAATAATGACATGACCAGACCATCAAGGTCACTCCTACCTAGACCACATGCATCTTCCTATGGGATTGTTCCTCCTGTGCAGCAAGACAGCTTATACCCACACATCAGCAAAGGGCACTGGTGGACCCTGTGCCTTGGGGAGAGTCAAAGGAGAGACAATCCTTTCCCCTTATCCCAAGAGAGCTACTGATGCCTCCATATTCAGACAGAAAAGGAACTCCTGGCCACTACCAGAGAGTTGTGAGCACAGGATCAATCTCCTTTCCAAAGCTGAGTATATTTCTCATGCCTCCTTTTTGCTTGGTATACCAGGCCTATCCACAGTTACTTACAGCCACCTAACCAATCTTGCCTGTGCCCTCGCCAAATCTATCAATCTTACTTCCTCTATAATATCTGCCCTGAACACAGAATCTGGAGAAATAAGAAGAGCAGCATTAGAAAACAGGGGTGCCCCTATTGATTGTCTTTTGCTTTGGCATAACCCTGGTGGCCAAGACTATCAGGGTGTGCGTTACTTTAACATTTCCAGATAAAAGTCATCTTCCTGAAATCCCCCAGGGGATCTACAGCAATCCTCCATTGACCATGCTCTGTGGGTCCTGTTGTAGTTATGACTGGCTGGCACTGAACAGCATAAATGGATTCTAATGGGGTTTGTGATGTTGTGAGCATATGTATTGTGCTTTGCTATGGCTTTCAATGCCTGGGAAGTCTCTGTGGTGGGTAGTACAGTTATGTCCCTGTACAATTCTAGGTCTCTTAACTAGACAGCTACTGATGCTTATTCAGTTTGATTCTTCTGATCATGAGGTGTTGGGAGAAGTTTGTCACCAATATTGTCACTATCTCTCCTTAAAGGGATTATATCCAGCTTTTGACAAGTTGGATAATGAGGATCCTTTCATGATTCAGGCGATTTTTTGAACTCCCTTTGATACCACAACCCAGCTTTTTTGTTTCTGTAATTATGCTTCTGCTTATATGAAAATGTTAGGCTTTAATAAGCCCAAGAGGGAAATTTGGAAAATGCTTTATCATATTGTTCAGGAAACTTCTTATTATATTGTTTAAATCTAACGTTGTATGACTAGAGATTGTTTGAACCCAGAATGTTGTTCTGACCTCATTAACTCTCCAATAATTATGGAGATGGTTCCAAAGAATTTAGGGCTCCCCCAAGTCATAGATCCACTCAATATATATTGTAGGTCCTCTCAGGTTTTGTTTGGGTCTACCCAAGCTTGAGTTTTGGCCCATATTTTATTGAATGTCTGTACTTACCAATATCCATCTCAAACAACTTTACCTTCAAGCTGCCCTATGCAAAATTGCTTGCCTGCATATTTGGGGGTCCACATAAAGGTGCCCTTGTCTAAATCCTATATAATGTAAACCTCCCACCCTTTATGGCTTGCTGTCTCCTGCCAAATGAACAGATAAGTTTCTTTCTAAAATCTTTTCAGGTTTCAGGTTTTTCTCATAAACATGAGTCAACACACAGACAAAATTCCCCTTGATGTTGCCCCACCCAACATTATCTCATGATAAAACTGTGAATAGATTACTACCAAGCCCTCACCATCCTGTTTTAGTCCTTTGACTAATGGCCCAGTCCAGGGCTCTCCACTGGCTGCCATCTTGCTTGAGTCACCTCATACTAGTACCCCCCTTCCCCCTCCCCCAGTTAACCCCCTTCCCCAGGCTTCTTCTTGGAATTCAGGCCCTTGTCCCCACCCTGACCATTTCCCATTTCCACCCTTTGCAATGTTGTTTCTAGCTGTGTGACCTTGGATGGGTTCTCTCTTCAGCTGGCTGATGGTTAAGGTTACCCCTTTTCAACATCCTCTGGGAAGACAGGTTTAGACAGCTCTCATCCTCCACTTGTCAGACAAATCTAGGCTGACATAACCAAGGCTGAACAGGCTGCTGCTGCTGGAGTGGATGTTTAATTACTGACGGGGCTCAGAATCAAGCCTGGCAAGGGCAAATTGTGAGTCATGCATCAAGGAGGGGCACCAAAAGGGCGATCCTGGCAGGGGGAGGTTGAAAATAAGTGCTTGGGAAATTTCTGGATCCTTACAGTTTGAAGGATCATTTTGCCTACAAAGTGACTCACTTAAAACAGACTCCCATATTGAATTAAACCAAGGAGGATTTTCAAAAATGTAGACACTAGACGTGTGATTTTATTAGTCCTGCTGAGCCCAGCTGAACTGAGTCTGATTCTAGTGAGTTCCATCAATGGAGATCTGCTCTGTGACTCAGACAGTGGCCTGTGGATACTCAGAGGTTAAATTACTTGCCCAGGATCACACAGCTAGCATCTTGTCATGGGGAGGACTTGAATCCAGATCTTACCAACTCTGAGAGTAGGTCTCGATGCATCACATTGCCCTACCTCTCTAAGACAAAGAATTGTGGAAATCACAATTTGTAGGAATGTTTTCCCCTGAGCTGACTCCAGGTGTTCTCAGCAGGGAAAAAGAAGCCTGACTGCTTGTCTGGGTCTTTATAGGCTTGTTTTCTAAGCTCAGATTCTTCCATCGGGCATAGGTGAAAATGTTTCAAACAAATCCTGACTCACACACAGAGGAGGAACTGGGAAAAGCTTCAAGGCCATTTAGTCTACGTTCCTCACTTTCTAGATGAGGAAGGTGAAGCCCACAGAGGATTGCCTTAGGTTCCTCAGATTGTATCAGATATGAGATTGGAAACCAGCTTTTCCTGACTCTGGACCTGGCACTTCATTAGATAAAAGAGGAGCTGTGTTAGGAACCCTCAGCCTTGTTACCTACATGAGAAAGACCAAAATTCTTAGCTTGGCATTCAAGGCTCTCCATAATCTAGCGTCCACCTGCCTTTCCACTGCTCCCTTACACAAGCCATCCTTTTCAGCCAAACTGTCTCAGTGAGAAAAGCCTGGTGAGAAAAGGTGGAATTCCTTAGCCGTGTATTTAATGGCCTCTGAGGTTCAGTACCTACCTCTATCTTTTCAGTCTTTCTCATTTTGTTACCCTGCTCATAGACAGCCCCTGAATGTATCTGGTGTTTCCAGGCTTTTGATCATGACGTTCCCTGTGCCTGGCCCTCTTCCCACTTTGTCTGATGAATTTCTGGTTGTTGTCAAGTCATTTTTCAGTCATATCTGACTTTTCATGACCTCATTTGGGGTTTTCTTGGCAGAGATACTGGAGTAATTGGCCATTTCCTTTTCCAGCTCATTTTAAAAATGAGGAAACTGAGGCAAACAGGGTTAAGCGACTTGCCCAGGCTCACATAGCTAGTAGGTGTCTGAGTTCAAATTTGAACTCAGGAAGATAAGTTTTCTGGACTCCAGGCCCAGCCCTCTATCCTAGCTGCCTCGTTGAATTTCTACCCAGCCTTTAAAGTGCAACTCTAACGCCAGATGCTCCAAGAAGCCTTCCCTGATGCCCTAGTTTTTCTCCCCTTTGGTCTCATATACTTGTTTGTTAATGTGTGCTTTTCCTGTATTTCAATTATTTGTCTCATTCCCTGACTAGATCGTAAGTTCTGTGAGGGTAGACGCAGTGTCTGTACCTTTCCCAAGACTCAGCAGTGTGCTCTATACACAGTAGGTGCTTAATAAATGCTTGTTGAATTAATCTAATTGCCCCCATCCCCAACACAGCATTTCAAAGCTGGAAGAGACCTCAGAAGACATCTAGTTCAACCCACACTTGCATATGAATCCCTTATAGTTCAGCCATGACAAGGAGTCATCAAGGCTTCTCTTAAAGGAATAGAATATAAGCTCCCTGAGGGCAGGGCCTGTTTCCATTTTGTCTTTGTGTCTCTGAGGGGCAGAGCATAGAGAGCTGGCCTTGACTTCAAGTCTCTCTTCTGACACATGTTAGCTGTGTGACCCTGGGCAAGTCCCTTAACCTCTCAAGGTGTCAAACTTGGGGGCTCACAGGCCTCATGTGTTCGAACACAATTTTGGGGAGTTGTTCAACAAAAGAAATAAAAATACATCATAGACAGCATCAATGTATGGTTTTCTAAGTTGATATACAGCATGCAGGGATCGTCTCTATTTGAGTTTGAGACCACTATCTAAGGCAGGAGTAAGGAACCTGCTGCCTCAAGGACACATGTGGCCTTCTAGGTCCTCCAGTGCAGCCTTGTGACTGAGTCCAAGTTTTACAGAACAAATCCACTTATTGAGGGAATTTGTTCTGTGAAGTTTGGATTCAGTCAGAGGCCTGAGCTTGAGGACCTAGAGGGTCATGTGAGGCCTTGAGGCTGCAGGTTCCCCAGCCCAGGTTAACACCATATGTCTTACTGATCTCTCCCAGGAGTTCTCTGTCCCATGGAATCAGGTTAATTCCCTGTTTCCTACAGCACTCGCACAGTGCTTAGCAAATGTCTCTTGGCTTGAATTGAAGACTTCTAGATTTGGGGAGCTCATTACCACCCAAGGCAGTCAATACAATTCTGAATAGCTCTAAATGCATGTCCTTTCCAATGTCCCCAGCAGAAGGCCCTTAACATGCTCCTTGATTGTCTCATCAACACCCGTGCCTGCAACGCCCCTCTTTACACTGAAAGTTGCCTCCTCTTCCCCTATCTAAATCCTACCCACTTCTTATTTCTTCCAGAAGATTTCCCTTTCTCACCTTTGAACTTCTTCCTTCTTCCTTCTGACCCTTCCTGAAGATAATCTTCATCAGGGGCCTACTACATACTGACTTGTACTTTTAGCTTTTTGGTGGGTAATCTTTTTTTGTGATTTTTTGTTGAATTTTTGTGATTATCTTTTCTTCTCAGCTAGAGTTTAAACATCCTGAGGGTTGGGGAAAATACTAAGGGGGGGCTCCTCTGCCTGGGGTAGAAGCACCATCAGTAGTTGAGCTGGGAGTAAGGGGTAGAGATGAGACGTAGGGGAGAGACAAGGCCCCAGAGGGAGAGCTCCCACAAAAATTATTACTGGGGGGAGTCACTGCCCTAGGCAGGCCTGAGGTCACCTAAGATGGGGCCATGATGGGCAAGGGAGGTAGTTTTCCTCTTTTAACTAATTATTTTTGCTAATTGTTAAGCTCGTTTGTCTCTATTTGCTGAAAGAGTGTTCTATCAATCAAGCATTTATTAAGTACTTACTACGCGCACCAGGCACTGTGTAAGCTCTGGGGATACAAAAAGAAGCAAGAGACAGTTCCTGACCACTAGGGGTTTACAATTTAATGAAGGACCTTCCAATTTGATCAATGCTTTCTAAATGTTGGCACCCTGAGGCAAAACCCCATTTGCCCTACCCTAGTTGGCTCAGGGGCCAGATCTTTTCCTTGGTGGTCTTTTTATGCCCCAGAACTATTTTTCAGTTGCTATTTGACAGTTGATTGGAGAAAATGAGATTAAAAACAAGAAAGCTCAAGCAGTCTCTTCTTGGGCTCCTGCTCCTGAGACCAGACATCCTCTAAGAGGCTTGCTATTAGGCTGAGCTAACACTCCTGCCCCCGGCTCTCTGGGAGTGATCAGCTTCTGCTCCTTGCTGCTGTCAGAAGGATTAAAGAAGGCCAGTACAAGGCAAAGGAGACAGCAGGAACTTTCTGAAGATTTAAGGATGGGAGCTAGCCCATCCTCGCAGCAACTGCTGCCTGAGGTGTGTAGGGGGCAGTGGGAAGGGGGGACACCATTCCTCCTTTCCTAGAAGTTCATTCAGAGCTCACGGGGACCATAGGGCAGAAGTAAATCATAAATGGTCCATTGTTAATGGGAACAGAGGGTCTCTGTGCACCATTTAACACTCCCCTCCTCCGGTAAGCTGCTCCCAGCTGAGGGCTTGCTCCTAAATGAGGAATTTTTAACCATGAGCCTGGGAGCTGATCTGATGGGGAGGAGGTCAGGAGAGGGGGCCCTTGCCCTGGGCTGGGAGGGGGCAGGGGGCTGTATGCCTATGTGTGATGTTGGGAGTGTGCTCTTGATCTCAAGGAGCACTGTCATCAGTCAGTAATTTGGCCAGTCTCAGGAGGAGGGTGCTAGTAAGTAAATAAACTGGAAAGGGGCTACCAAGGGCTGCACTTGAGGACCTAGAGGGCCACATGTGGCCTCGAGGTCATAGGTTGCCCTTGCCTGGTGCTAGCCTACAAGACAAGAGGACTGAGTCAGGAAACCCACCTGGGGTCAGCCATGAACCGATGGGGACATCTCTGCTCAGGGCTGGGTGGGTGCACCATACTCTGCTCCCCTTCGTACCCCTCCCATCCTCCAAAAGAACACAACTGGAAATGCAAACTGCACAGCATAAGTGGGTACCTTCCCTCTGCTGGCTTTTTCTTTTTCTTTTTTAAAAAAGCTCTTTTTCCCCAGGTGATCCAGGGCTCTGGACACTGGCTTGGGATTTTAGAGACAGTGACTACAGACAAATCTTTTTTCCTAATAATAGTAGTTGCCTTTTATCTTTATATTTGTATAGCACTGTGCCAAAATGCTTCACAAAAGTTTTCTCAACTATTCTCTCAGCAGTTCTGTG
Source organism: Pseudocheirus occidentalis (assembly GCA_028646575.1). NCBI lineage: Eukaryota > Metazoa > Chordata > Mammalia > Diprotodontia > Pseudocheiridae > Pseudocheirus > Pseudocheirus occidentalis. The sequence goes on along the minus strand of CM053598.1, from coordinate 40,620,120 downwards.
AGGAAGGCAGAATTCTTCTAATTTGATAGATATGGAAACTGAGGTTCCAGAGGTTAAGTGACTTGTCCAGGGTCATGTAGCTACTGAAAGTAAATGTTTGTTGTTCAGTTGTGTCTCACGCTTTGTGACCCCATCTGGGGTTTTCTTGGCAGAGATACTGGACTGGTTTGCCATTTCCTTCTTCAGCTCATTTTACAGATGAGGAAACCGAGGCAAGCAGCATAAGTGGGTACTGCTGAAGTGACTTGCCCAGGGTCACACAGCTAGCAAGTGTCTGAGATCAAATTTGAACTCAGGAAGATGAGTCTTCCTGACTCCAGGCCTGGCGCTCTATCCACTGTGCTATCCAGATGCCTCTGCTCCTGGGGAGACTGAGGTTCATGGATCACTTGAGGTCAGAAGCTCTGAGCTGTAGTCAGCAGCAGTCAGGAGTGGGCACCAGGCTACCTAGGAAGGGGATAGGTGGATCAAAGCTTCTATGCCCATCAGCAGGGGGAGGAGCAGATGCACATCCAGCCTGGGCAATATAGGGAGACCCAGGGTTCCCTCAAAAAAGTAGATGGCAGAGCTGAGGTCCAAGGCTAGGCTTTCTGGTCTCACCCATGGCCTCTCTTGGAAAAGCCTCATAGGGGTAATGGTGTATTAGCTATGGAACCCTCTCCAAAGAGATATAGAACATAAACAAAACCATAAAGACAAACAACAGTGAAAGGCTTAAGAACTTTCATTGACACAATGACCAGCCATGACTCTTTTTTTTTTTTTTTGCTTTTTGGAGGGGGGAAGGCAGGGCAATTGTGGTTAAGTGACTTACCCAAGGTCACATAACTAGTAAGTGTCAAGTGTCTGAGGCCACATTTGAACTCAGGTCCTCCTGACTTCAGGGCCAATGCTCTATTCACTGTGCCACTTAGCTGTCCAAGCCACGATTCTTAAGGGCTGATGAGGAATACACGTCTCTCACCTCTTAGAAGAAGAGGCTCAGATGCAGAATGAGGCATATATTTTGTAGACATGGCCAATGGAGAAATTTGTTTATTTGACCATGGATATTTTTATATGATTTTTTTTCCTTTTCTTTTTTTTTCAACGGTGAGGGCTGGGGAGAAAAATAGATCTTTACTTAAAAAAATGAATTTTAAAAAATATTCTATACTTAGATTTTACCAGTGGAAACTCTTGCTTAAACTGCTCTCTCTGCCCAATTAGTTCTGGATCTGCCATTAGCTACATTACCTTGGGAGTTATACCATCTGGGATTTTTAAGGCCTCTTTCAATTTCTAACATTACATGATTCTCATGTAAGACAGAGCCTTACTGTATGTGCCTGCTGACCAACAGATAGTGAATCTAACAGCTAGCTCAGCCCTTTCCTTTCTTTACAGGCATCATTCTATCTTCAGGAAAAAACACAGCCCTTGTAAAACCAAATAGGCCAGTGGTTCTCAACCTCCCTAATGCCAAGACCCTTTAATGCAGTTCCTCATGTTGTGATGACCCCCAACCATAAAATTATTTTCACTGCTACTTCATAACTGTAATTTTGCTACTGTTATGAATCATAATGTAAATATCTGACATGCAGGATATATTTTCATTGTTACAAATTGAACATAATGCAAAGGTTGGGAACCCACTGATCTAGGCCTATCCGTTTGCATTGGACACATAGCTCCAAGAATCACTGACCAGAAGCACCAGAAGAGACTCTCCTGGAAAGCCCTGTGCCCCACCATGCCTAGTGTTCCATCTGTACCTTGTACTACTTGGCCTTTTTCCAGGGTGAGGGATAAGCTATGACTGCAGCTGCTGGACACTCTGTCTTAGTGAACTGGTTTCCTTGAAATTTTCTTCAGGGAGGCCATCTCACCCTAATCACTGACCAGACCTTGAAGGCTGAAAAGTCAACTAGTTTTTGACCTCCTGTGGTATTTAACCAGTCCCTGGCTCCTTTGGGTTACTCAAAGTTCTTAAGGTGCCTTGGAGAGGGTAATCTGGAAAGGGGGTTGGAGGGGAGGGGGGACTAATGTCCAGGTGAGAAGGTATATATAGGAAGTGGTGAATTATGTTAGAAACCACTTGGTTTTGGTCCCTGAACCAGGCAGGATGAGGTGCCTGTTTTTGGTCCTCAAAGTAGCCTGGAGGAGAAGCAACCTGAGATTTGGAGTCTGGGGCCCCGGGTTCTGATATTGTGCGACCATGACCGGCTCACTTCTCTGAATCTTCACTTCCTTATGTATGAAAAAGCGGATTTGGTTCAGGTAATCTATCTCTAAGGTCCTTTCCTACTTCTAAATCACTGATCCCATGATCTGCCTCTCAGACCAGACCATGTCACAGACTTAAGCAAGGAGAGCAGGTTGTGGGTACATGCAAATGCACTAGCCCTGTACCTGTTCCTGCGCTGGCTACCCTGCCCTCTTGAGTCCTGAACACTCTTGGAAAGGGACTTTCTTTCAGGGAAACTGGAGAGGGTGAGCTGCCTCCAGGGACGTTACTGGGAAAAGAGATAAGGCATCTTAATGTCATCAGATAGTCAGGTACCAGCCCTATAGATGCTGACATCTATCTGGGGACCTCAGCCAAGTTCTTCATCTCTTTCCACCTTGGTTTTCTCATCTTTAAAATGAAGGGGTGATCCTTGATGGCCCCTTCCAGCTCAAAATCTGGGCTCCCATATTTCTAAGAACACCTGAGTTCTAAATTTCTGTCAGTTTTCAAAATTGCCCATGGGGAATCAGGGAGGTCCTGGTAATTCCAAACAATAGAGAGCAAAATAATGGATTTTTTCTTGGTTTTGCCATAATGCTGTCTGGCAGATTCCCAGTTGTTGGGCCTAGATAAAATGTTAATGAATTTGCATTCATAGAGCAAGCTTTGACACTTGGAAGTGGAGAACAGTTCAGAAGCATTCTGGGTAGCAGGGAGAAGTAAGTTCATGATTAAAAACTTGATTTTGATGGACAGCCCCTATATGGGATTAAGTTCAATTTAAAAACTGCTTTACTGAGTTATCTGAGCCACCTCAGTTTTGCACATAATGCAGACATTAATGGACATGTACCTTAATGTGCACATGCTCAGATCAGGACATGTCAACCTGATACACCTTCAAAACTTAGTTCTAAATGATTAGGGGACAGCATGATGGTGCAGTGGACAGAGGGCTGGGCCTGGAATTAGAATACTTATCTTCCTGAGTTCAAATCTGGCCTCAGATACTTACTAACTCTATGACCCTGGGCAAGTCACTTAACCCTGTTTGCCTCAGTTTCCTCATCTGTAAAATGAGCTGGAGAAGGAAGTGGCAAAGTGCTAAAGCCTCTCTGCCAATGGGGTCAGGAAGGGTCAGACACAACACTGAACAACAACAAGGACAAATTTGTTCATGTTCTAATACTGAGGCACCGAACCTCTGAGAATGCCAACTCATTGAGAGCTCTTTCTCCCCAGCATTCCTGCTGGTGCTCACCATATGTGGTCTTGTACGTTCAATCATCTTGTCATGGCAGCTGAAGTTGCCAGCTTTAACTAGATTATAAACTCTCTGAAGACAAGTCTTTGGATTCCTATTTCTTTGTGCCTAATATAAGGCCTTAGATCAGTGGTTCTCAACCTTCCTAATGCCCGGACACTTTAATATGTGTATGTGGGCATGTCTGCACGTGGGTGGACCCACCTGGAGATGGATATCTTGGTTTCTAAGACCATCAGAAATACGTGTTTTCCCATGGTCTTAGGCGACCCCTGTAAAAGGGTCATTTGATCCCCAAAGCGACACACAGGTTGAGAACCGCTGCCTTAGATGATGCAAGGACTCAGTGAGCCATTGGATGGGGGTAGAGCTTTTATCTTGGGAAGGAGACCTGAGGGCATCTTGTCCCATCTCCTTGTTTTACAGGAGGGAACTCAGTCCCAGAGAGGTTAAGATAGTCACACAATAGCAGAGTCAAACTTCCAACTCAATCATCACCATCATTGTTTACATAGGTTTACAAAGTACCTTCCATGTCACAACCACCCTGTGCATACAAGGGCCACATGCCAGGACTCATTCAGATCCATGGTATTTCTAATGATGTCGCAATCACATCAACAGCAATACCACCTTCAAGAAGCATCTGTGATTTCTTTAGCCCATAGTCATCCTTCCACTGTTGCTAGTCAACAACTCTTCTAACCATTGTCTCCATCTTACAGATAAGTAAACTGAGGCTAGGAGAGTTTAGGTGCCCTGCCTGTGATCACAGAACAAGTTAGTGTCTGAGATGGGCTTCAAAAGAGGCCTCCTAAGTCTAGGTCGACAGTGTGGGTCCTTTTTCTACTAGAATAGGCTTTCTCTCTGGCTTCCAAAAGATCAGGCTCAGAGCCACCCAGCTGCATGTGCATGGATGGGGAGGAATGCACCTTGTCTGCTTTCCTGCCCCCTTCCATCCTTGGCCATTTAGGAGGAGGAGGAGGAGGAAGAGGAGGAGGAGCAGGAGGAGGAGATAAGCTTGGGGAATTTCATCATGGGGGCCAAGCCATCAGGAGAATGTTACACATGTAAGCTCAGGTCCTGTATGGGCATGTGGCTGCATGACCCCTTGTAAGGGTAATAGTGGAACCTCCTGATGCTTTCCCAGAAAGTGCAGCACTCCATATGGTACTGAGTCCCAGATTCATTTGGAAATATGTAAAAATCACTTATCCCCACTGAGCCTCAGTGTTCTTACCTGTAAAATGGGGGCAATAATACTCACATTAGATTGTGAACTCCTTGAGAACAGGATTATTTTTTGCCTTTGTGTCCCCAGGGCTTGTCATAGTGTCTTCCACACAGTAGGGGCTTAATACTGCTTGCTGACTTGACTTCATTGTACTATTTTAAATATCTAATGAGACAATGTGTGTAAAGTTTGTCGTTACCAGACCCCCACAATAAAATTGTGCGCCATCATTAACAATGTAAAGACAATAGCCTCGTGGTGGGATTGGAGGCAGAAAGACCTGGGATCAGACCCAACCTCTGCTTAGCCATTCTCACGCTCCAAGGCTGTCCTTGCCAACCTCAGCCTTACTCTTGAACTTATAAACACACACGCATATGAAGCTCGAGGGGAGGAGTATGAGGGTAATGACCAGAGTGCAGGGCTTGGAGTCCGAGAGATCCAAGTTCAGGTCCGGTCTCTGACTCTTACTAGCTGTGTGGTCCCAGCTAGACCACTTTATTTCTATGTGCTTATATGTCTCAAATAAATCTGGAGGATTATCATAGACAGGTTGTTGACTAACCACAGTGAAAGGATTGCTCTAGACTAAAGAAATCACTGCTCCTGGCTTCTTCCGAAGTTGGTATCACCATTATTATGGTAACAATATCTGAGTGAGTCATAGCTTTTGACAGAAGGAAGGCAAGTTAGATCAACATTTCTTATTGATGTATTCAAGGTGGCAAAGGTAATGATAAGGAGACTGTGAGCTCTGATAAAGTCATTTGAGGCTTATAAAGTGCTCAAAAGAGGGAGCTAAGTGATTCAGTAGATAGAGTGCTGTGCCTAGAGCCAGAAAGACCTGAATTTAAATCCAGCCTCAGATACTTAATAGTTGGGTGACCCTTGGTGGGTCACTTAACTTCTGTTTGCCTTAATCCCCTGCAGAAGGAAAAGGCAAACCATTCCAATATCCTTGCCAAGAAAACTCCATGGACAGTAAACTTTGGATCAGAAAGAAATGGACATGAATAAACAACAATGAAAGTGCTTTAAAAAGAGCATCATCTCTGTAGACAGAAGACCCAGGTTCAAATCCTACTTCTAAATCTCACTGTCTGTGTGATCTTGGGTAACTCATTTACCTCCCTGGTCATATCTAAAATAAGGGGGTTGGATGTACAGCCTGTACTAAATTGCTTGTCTTTCCAGTGGGGGTGGGTGACGAGGGACGAAGGGAAAGAATCTAGAATTTAAAAGTTCTATAATCAAACGTTAAAAATATATATGTATATATATATAATTATTATTATTAACTACATGCAACTGGGAATTAAGATATACAGGCAATGGGGTAGGAAGATCCATCCTGCCCTACCAGAAAGTCAGAGAGACAATGGGGGAGGACATAGGAGAGAGCAGATTGGGGGAGAGGTTACACAGTGGGATGCCTGTTTTGAGGCAGTGGGTAGGGGAAAGATGGGGAGAAAATTTGTAACTCAAAATCTCGTGGAAATGAGTGATGTAAACAAGAAAATAAATTAATTAATTTAATTTTTAAAAGGAGAATATTCACTGAAAAAAAAAGGGGGGTTGGCTCCAATGACCTTGAAGCCCTTTCAGGTCTGGATCTATGATTCTACTATCTCCTTTGATCCTTACAAGAGAGATGTGATTATCCTCAGTTCACACATGAGAAAACTAAGACTTGCCCAGGTCACAGACATATTATTGGTAAAGCTGGGGTGGGGGGTGGGGGTGGGGTTGGGCGGTCTTCTGATGCTCTCCCATCCCTGTTGTCACTTTTATTTTTGAGTTCTACCAGGTCACTGCATTGGAGTTAAAAGGCTTGGGTTCCCTTCTCAGCCTTGCAAGTTACAGGCTGGACAACCCTGGGCAAATCCCGGTCTCAGCTTCCTCATCTGTGGAATGACAGTCTTGGCCAAGAAGATCTCTGAGGCCCATCCTTGGGCTTCTAAATCCCATGATCCTCCTCTCTCTCTCTCTCTCTCTCTCTCTCTCTCTCTCTCTCTCTCTCTCTCTCTCTCTCTTTCTCTCTCTCTCTGAGGCTGGCATTCTCTCCAGAACTAGCTACTAGATCCCGCTTCTTCTCCCCCCTCCTTGATTTTTATCCATGTTTTCAAACCTGGCAACATCTCCCTGGAGGACATAAGGTACAGGAACCTGGACTAGTGGGGGGCTGAATTCAGAGCCTTGGTCGCCACCCTTTCGGTAACTGCTACATCATAGAGTTAACTTTTCAGCTGAGGACAGGATTTCAAGAGTGTGGCTTTGTTTCTTCTCTTTCCCATTTTGGCTTAATGGATCATGAAATATTAATTTTCTTCTTCCCCCAGGGAGACTCATGCTGAGCATGCAATACAGTCTCCTCTAACCCACTGCTGCTGCCAGAAGACCCCAGGATTACGCCTAACTCTCTCGTTAAGTCACACCTTCAGTGTCTGCCTCAGTTTCTACAGCTGTATAACAGCTACGCCAGTGGAATGCATGCAGTATACTTCCAAGATTTGTTTCAGAGAAAAGGGGTCTCAAGGCACACTATCCCACTACACACCAATAGAATGGTTAGGAATATCTGAATTCAAATCTGGCCTCAGACACTTACTAGCTGCATGATCCTGGGTGAGTCTCAAGTCACATAGACTCAGTTTCCTTCCTGATCTGTAAAACAGAGATCATAACAACACTTACCTCCCAGGGCTGTCGTAGGGAATCAAATGGGATAATGTCTGTAAAGTGCTCAGCACATACATAGTAAGTGCTATGTAAATGTTGTTGTCATTTTTATTATAGCAAACTCTCTCTCCTATGAGGGCAGCTAGGTGGGGCAGTGAATAGAGCATCAACCCTGGAGTCAGGAGGACCTGAGTTCAAATTCGGCCTCAGACATTTAATACTTACTAGCCATGTGATGTTGGGCAAGTCACTTAATTCCAATTAATTCCAATTGCCCCTCCCCCCCCAAAACCCCAAGAAAAAGACTTCTTAACTGTTTTTGTGCCATGAATCCTTCTGGGGAAGCCTATAGGACCCTTTCTCAGAATCATGTCTTAAAATGAATAAAATAAAATACATAGAACTTCAAAGGAAACCAGTCATATTGAAATACAGTTATCAAAAATGTTAAAATGGGACGTTCAAGTGCTCGAGGTTTAGACCGTCTGGGCTTTTTTACATTCCCTAAGCCCTCTGCAGTCCAACCCCCAGGCTGTTCCTCTGCTTCCCTCCTCTCTCTCTCTACATGACACGCCCACCTCTCTTTCTGATCCCAGAGCTCCTCAGTAATACCTATTCACCGCATTTCTGGTATGCAAGCCATCTTTAGTAATAAGCTGTAGCCTGCAGCCTACAGCTGCGCACCTCTCAAACAATCACTTTTTAAAAAGAGAATTGAAATCCCAAGCTGGCGGGCAGCCTGAACTGACTTCGATGGCCAGCCCAAACCCCAACATGGCCTCAGATTTTTCCTGCTTTCCATGCCCCTGAAAGAAACACTGCAGAACACTGAAAACTGTATATGGGCCTATGCTCCATTTAGCTCTCTCCCATTCCTGATCCTCTCGGGACCTGGAAGGTTTCCAGAGCCTCTTTGTAAGGAGAGACCCAGCTTGGCCATCTAGCCCTCTTTCTCCCCTCATGCTCCCCTTCCTGAAAGTTCCAGGCTTCAGCTCTTGGGGGCATGGGCAGGGGTGGGGTCAAGGAATGCATTGGTACCAAAGGCATGCAAGATGGATGTCACCTGCCACAGATGACGGCTGCAAAAAAGGAGAATGGGAAATAAAGAACGCTCTGGGAGAGGAACAAGATTTGTTAGACAAGAAAGAAGGGTTCCCTGGCTAGCTCTCTCCAGGGATTGACAGCCAATAGAGTCAGGGAGTAGAAGCCACCTGACTGGCTGGGAAGTTCCTGCTGCCACAAAGTTTGCTAGGGAGAATGGAAGGAAGGTGGTGTTGAATGAGACACTATCCCCCAAAGGATGCAGTGACAGCTGCCTCAGCTTCTATCTCAGAGCACTTATCTCCATCCCTCCCTTCTTATGACTTTGTTCCATTCTGCACTTTGCTCAAATCCAACTCAAGGGGGGAGAGGGAAGTATGATCAGCAAAGCAGTAGCCTGAGAGCCAAAAGATCCAAGGACCAGACATTCAGAATCAGAAGATATTGTAGAGACCATTCAACCCAACGCCTTTATTTTTCTATTTTAAAGAGGAAGCTGAGATCTAGGGGCTAAGTGACCTCTCACAGTCACACAGGAAGTATCTGAGGCAGGATTACAAAGAGTCAAGTCTATCTCTCTAGCACTGAGGTTAAAGTTCCACCTACTCTGCTTAACCACCTAAACAACCTTGGACATATCTCTTATCTGGGTCTCAGTTCCTTCTTCAAAAGTTGGGAGACGAGATGACCTTTTCACCTCTAATTTGTGACCTATAACAAGAAGCAGAAGCAAGTCTGTAACACACATAACTCTTGTTCCAATCCTATGAATGCCAATATTTGGCATGGTGTTTCAGGACCACTGATTATACTTTGAATTCTCCATGGAATGAAGGAACTAGACAAGAGCATAGATGGGTCAGGAAAACCTATCACCATTTCTACAAACAATTCAAATCTGACTGTAATGCTTGCCCAACAGATGGTGGTGGTTTGATAATGTCATCTTTGTAAATGAAGAATGATATATTATTTCCTGTAGACTTCCTTTCCATAGAACAGAAGAGAGAATCATCTTTAAAGTTTCTAAAGCAGCGGTTCTCAACCTGTAGGTTACGTTCAATTTGTAACAATGAAAATACATCCTGCATATCAGATATTTACATTATGATTCATAACAGTAGCAGAATTACAGTCATGAAGTAGCAACGAAAATAATTTTATGGTTGGGGGTCACCACAACATGAGGAATTATATTAAAAGGTCACGGCATCAGGAAGGCACCAAATCTAAAAAGGAACATGGGTGGTCAAGGTTATGTTGTCTGAACAACCCAGAGTCAAATCAAGCTACCAAGATCGCTTGAAGGCTCGTTCCATGGGCATGATATTGTGGCGGTATAGCGGAAGTGATCTGGGTACCTTCGTCACTTACTGCCTATGTGATCTTGGCTTCTATCAGAGGCAAAAGAAAAAAGGGTGAGATGGTGGGGGCTGACGGTGGGAAGTGAGATCTCTCTTGGTCACTACATCCCCATCTGTAAAATGAGAGTCTTTGACTAGATTGCCTCCAAGGTCCCTTCTAGATCTATGAATTGGGTTATCAATATTCCCGATGCCTTTTCTTTAAGTGCATAAGAAGTCCTTACACAGTTAAGGAACCCCAAATCTGAAGGGGTTCCAGAACAGACTAAGGTGCCTCCTGCTAATTCTTCAGAGAAATTTACACCGCTGTCAGAGATCCTTCAAGGATACATAAATCCCTGTATTTACATACAATATCCATGTCAGTTAAATCCTCCCAACTTCTAAGATTTCTTAATTGATTTGCATCCATAAATGGCCCCAGGCAGTGGCAAGCAAATGCACTGGATACCGTCAAGTGAACAATATTCAAGGCATGGCGGTGGACCCTGTCAGTTACTGTCTTTGCTTCCTCCAATAAAGGAGAAGAGGGGAATATCATCCATAGACTTTATGTAGGAACTTTCCACCCTGAAATCTGCTTAATCTTCAGTTAATAAAGGGTCAAAGATACAGCCTAGCTTAGTGTATAGAGGAGAGGCTTGGAGTCAGGAAGGCCTGACTTCATATCTTGTCTCTGACACATACTGTGTGTCCATGGACAAGTCACTTAACCCCTCAGTGAGTCATGAAGCTTTCTAAAACTATAAATTACCTACCTGTTGCCTACCTGCTTTGATGGAAGGCATTTCCATAGAAGGAGTTCCACACATTAGTGAAATTTAAAAACGGACTAAATCTTTCTAAGCAGATATACAGGGAAGGTAGGTGATTTGTCCAAAGAGGAAGTAAACATAAGAGGAAAAATTTGAACCTAGGTCCTCCAATTCCAAAGCCAGGGTTTTTCCCCACAATACCATATTCCTGCCTTAAACCTTTTGTCTTCCAAGGTCAGTACATTTTTATTTAAATTGGAAGAAATTTTCTTCTCCCCCTTCTCCCCAAGTGCCCATACAGCAGACCTAAGCCACACCTCTAGCAAATCAAACCCATTTCCTTTGGTTTTGTCCTTCTACGTGCACACATGAGACAGAACGAAGGTCTTGCACCAGATGCGGCTGTGCAACTGAAAAAGTGATTCAGACATTTGGGGCAGGGTCACCCAGGGGCCACCTGAATCAGGCTCAGGAAAAGCTAAGTTTCACAAGCTTCCTTCTTGCAGTGCCCTGACTTCATGCCCTCAGTGGTCCCCCTTCCACAGTCAGAGCCAGCTCTCTGATCTCCAGATCTCCTGAAGCCGTGTGGGTCCAGCCATGAATAAGAGAGGTTCCTCTGCTATCTTAGACACTTGTCTTCTCTGTAGGCTGCTCATTTTTCCTGTTTGCTCTCAATTACAGAAGAGAAGTCTTAGAAACCTTTTCTGGGTCCCTCCTTCTGGTCCACCTCCCTCTGGTACTTCTGAGACAGAGAGAGAGACAGACAGAGACAGAGACACAGAGAGAGACAGAAAGAGAAAGAGACAGAGAGAGACAGAGAGAGAGGAGGTATATGGAAAGGAATAACATTTCTAGAAATAGCCAAGGAAGGGATGAGCATTTGCAGATCAATTGTGGTTACTGGCATTTTTTTTCTTTCTCAACCAGAAGATGGCTTCCAGTCCCTGTAATCTTGCCATCTCTTTCATGTATACCACTTATCCCTTCAGGGGTGGGTTCTTTCTTCCTTTCATCTCATTCCCCGCCCCCCAGCTGAGCCCAGGCCTAACTTAGCCCTTCCTAGTTGTCCTTTACCCTGGAAAACCAGGGCTGTAGTTCTCTGGAGTTGTGAAATTCCTGGTAAAAATCACCCAAGCAAGAAAAAGTCAATCATTTGCTTTTAACGTATTTCCTAAGCTCAAGTTGGCTGAGTAGGGCATGTTAGCACATTTCAGAACCTTGCGGACTATGAGAAATGAGGGAAAGGGAATGAGAAGGGGAAGGAAGAACAGATCTGATGAAGCTCAGTTGTGTGTGAAGCAGGCATGTGTGGGCATGCATGTTTACATGTGTGAACACCAATGTGGAAGACAAAAATGGCCCAACCTCAAGGCAGCACTCAACAGCAGACTAAGGCATTGTACTTGGAGTCAAGGGAAGCCTGAATACTGGCTCAGACACTTAGGAGTTGTGTCATCATGGCCAGCTCAGTTCCTCAGTCTCCTCACTTGTGAAGGAAACTTCTCAGACTATTTCCCCTAGTACACACACACACACACACACACACACACACACACACACACACACACACCTGGAAGACTTTGCTGCATTAATACTTTAGTTAATTTAATCACTATTATATACATTTAGAGGACCAGCTCTGTGGCACAGTGGATACAGCTCTGAGCCTGGAGTCAGGAAGACTTAAGCTCAGACTGGGCTTCAGGCCCTTACTAGCTGTATGACCCTGGGCAAGTCAATTAACCCTGTTTGCAACAGTTTCCTCATCTGTAAAATGAGCTGGAGAAGGAAATGGCCAACCATTCCAGTATCTTTGCCAAGAAGTCATGAAGACTTGAACATAACTGAAAAACAACTAGACAGTAACAACAACAAATATATTTAGAACTAACTTGTCGTTTCATTGGTATAGGGAAACCCAATAAGGAAACCACCTCTTCCAATGTACCTGCACTATAACTTATAATCTTACAAAAATTGCCTAGAGACCTGAGTGGTTGTGATTTGCCCAGGGTCACGCAGCCAGTGAGGCTGAACTAGAACCCAGGTCTTTCTGACTATGAGTCAGTCTAACTGTCCACTACACCAGTGGTGTCAAATTCAAACAGAGATGGGGGACCACTAAAGCCATAGATAAGGATCCTGGTGGGCCACATTTTGACTTACTCTAAAATGGCATGTTATCTATTTTATTGTATCTTTATTAACTATTTCCCAATTATATTTCAAACTGGTTCAGCCCAGGCAATACCTCTATCCTACTCTACTCTCCTATCTCTGCATTGATTAATTTAAATAACCATTTTTTTCTGTTTTAAAGTAATCCTTTATTCTTCCTGACATTGCCTATGCTGTGTTTCAATATCATAACTTCTTGGGGGAAAATATTTCTGAACTTTAATTTCTTTATATTAAGGCTTTAAAGAAAATGTGGGGGATATGGGGGTGGACTAGATAATATCTAAGGTCTCTCCCAGTTCTGAATCTATGATCCTATGAATTCTGAATAATTTTATGCATCTAAATATGGCACATCTGAGAGCTTAAAAAAAATACTAGCTTAATTGATCATATACACTGATGTCAATTCATGAGATCCTGGATCCAGACCAGGGAGGGACTGAAGAGGTGCTCTAATCCAACCCCTACTCTCACCATGTTACAATGGAGGAAACTAAGGTCCAGCAAGGTAAAATGACTGATCCAAGGTCACACAAGTATTAAACATCAAAGACAGGATTTGAACCTCAGACCTCCGACTCCTTTCAGAGTCAGGATTCCAGCCGCTTCACCTTGGCTCAAATATATCTGTGCTGAGAGTGTTTGTCTCTCTACCTTCCTGCTCTGTGGACTGAGTGGTCTGTGAGAATGCTTATGAGCATTCATATGTTGGTAAATAGCATAGGTGGATTTGCAGGTCTGTGGACACTGATAGCGTGTTAGCATCTGCAAGGATGTGTACGTTTGCAGACGTTTCTATGGGTGAGGTGAGGACGTGTGCGCTTATTCCTCCTCCCCATGCCTCTGATGCATCTGACATTCCAGGCAGCCTCGTAATCTGGTTGAACAAGGTTGTGTCTATCCCTGAGGTTTCCCCTCCAGCCCGAATCCACACACACCTGGGGCTGTCCTAAAGGAGTGCTAAACTCCCTATAGGAGTTTTTGAAAGGTCCAGCATCTTGAACCAACTGCATAAAGCTGGAATGTGGGAGAGTGGGAGTTTTCATGACAATTGGTGTTCTAGTTGTTACCCCGTGATATCCCTTTGCCAGAGACTAGAGTGAGGGGGCACTTTCTCTGTTCTGATGGCTCCCAGGCTACCATGCCTCCCATGGAGGGGAGCCCAACAATAGCTCCAGAGATGTGACAGGTAAATGAAGAAGTCAGCAGCCCCCTGAACTGGAGATAGGCTCTCTCAAGGGTCAGTTGGGGTACAGCAGAAAGAGCACTGGCTTTGGTGTCTGAGGTCCTGTGTTCACAAATGCCTCTGGGGCTCCATTCTGTGTGACCTTGGACAAGTGACTTAATTGCCTTGAGCATCAGTTACCTCATATGTAAAATGAAAGGGCTGAGCTAGACGGTTTCTGAGGCTTCTTCCAGATTTAGGTCTACGTTCCTATGACTCCCCAGCCCGGCCCTTCAAAAGACAAGACTGAAGAAGACTCACATGCTTTCTAACCCTCTCCACTCATCCAGACTCATCATGAAACATTTAGATGTTTGCCTGTGTGGCCAAAGAAGGATTCTTCTCTAGATTCCACAAAACCAGAATTTTTAAAAATAAAAGAAAACAAAACTTTGCCCTAGATCTTTCAAAGCCAAACTCACAAACAAAGGCATAAACCCAACTCTGTCTCGGGAGGGGAGAACTCTTGACGACTTACCCGAACCAGTCCCCATCATTTATTTCCACCCCTGGTCTCCCGACTTGAGCATACTGGCCGGGGCAGCCTATTTTCCAGCTGAAGGGGCTGAAGTCTGAGTCACAAGAAGAGAAAAGAAGGACTTGCCCCTCCTCAGGGTGGCCGCCCGAAGATGAGAGGAGCAGCCGAAGAGAGAGCTGGAACCCAAAAGCAGAACTCCCAAGCTGGGCTCTGAGGTTTTCTTCTCTAGACTGTTTACTTGGGGAGGTCAGGCTGGGACTGGCTTGTTTATTTTCCACACTTTCCCTCCAAATCCTTTACTGAGAACCCTCCAGATCCCTCCTTGATAAATTTCCTGGGAATTGGAAAAGAGGACAACCTCCTGAATAGACAAGGAACCTTTGTGAAAAGAAGGAAGGTAGGTGGTGTGTTTGTAAAAGACCAGGGAGGACCTCGATGGTAAATGCGGGGAGAGGAAAGGAGAAAGAAAAGGAAGATACTTACATAATCTAAAGGATTAGCCTTAATCTCTAAACTTTCCCTTCCACATCCTGAAGGGATCTGGGTGAGGATGAATTCCTTGAGGACGTGTATTGTATTTGCTTGTCTTTCCTCCCCATAAAACTAAGTACACACAGCAAGGTACAATTGGAAAGGATATTCACTGCTCTTAGAGAACCAGTGTTAGATTCCCATCCTCTGATGTTTACTACCTGTAAGCTCAAATTGCTTAATTTCTCTAGTCCTCAGTTTCATTATCCGTGAAATGAATTGGTTGGATTAGATGACCTCTGATGTCTCTTCCTGACCTATCCTTAAAGGAGGAAGTAGATTCAGTTTGAAGTGACTTCCTTTGCTTGTAAAAAAGTTGGGAGGACCTGAGTTCGGATCTGGCCTCAGACACTTAACTCTAGCCATGTGACCTTGGGCAAGTCACTTAATCCTAATTGCCCTGCCCTCCTCACTCCAAAAAGGAAAAAAAAAAATTAAAAAACAGCTATGGAGTAAAAAAAAAAATCTTGGTTTAGTCCAGAGGTTGGAGGGAGGTTCTACTTCTAAACTCTCTTTAGGCATCCCAAGGTCCCAGAAATATTCACCCATCCCATTTGTAATAAAAGAATAAGAAGGAAAAAGAGAATTGGTCTTAGCAGCTCTCCTCTGGCCCTTCCATTAGGGTGCTAGGCTTCTCCCCGGCTCCAGCTGGGGCAGCGCTGCTAATGCCCATTCTGGAAGGGAATGAGAGGGACACGAAGGGCTTGAAATATCTTTACAGCTGGGTTTCCACAGTTCATGAGGGTGAGGGGAAGGGAGGGAGAAGGGAAACAGGGAGCTCCTCTATAGTAGACCTTCAATTATGCCTTTAAGCAATGTGACTGTCCCTGAATGTCTACTGCCTTTTTTTTTTTGTTTTTTTTTTTTTTTGTTTGTTTTTGGTTTTGGAGAGCAATTGGGATTAAGTGACTTGCTCAAAGTCACACGGCTAGTGTGTCAAGTGTCTGAGGCCGGATTTGAGGTCCTCCTGACTCCAGGGCTGGTGCTCTACTCACTGCGCCACCTAGCCGCCCCTCTACTGCCTTTTTTTAAACCAGCGCCACACTGGTTTAACCAGTTGCTCTCCAGTGGGGCTGGGGGATGGGGGGAGATTAAAAGTTTCCAGGCACACTTTCAAATTTAATCTGCAGGCTCCACATTTTCTCCATCACTTTTGAAAGTCCAGCCCATCAACAACAACAATAACAATGACCCTATAGAGTCCCAATTGTCACGTGCGGATTTCTAAGGAGCAAACGTTTGCTCACACCCAAAACTGACCATAGGCTCCTGAGAGCAGATTCTGCTTTTAACCTGGGGCCAGTTGCAAAAATAGCCTGCACTGCCATGACACCTTACCATTTACAAAGCACGTCCTTCGAGATAACCTCCTCAGGTGCAGCAACAGTGTCATGTGCCTGAGGCCACAATCAGAGAGACAGAAAAACTTGTCCTGAGTCACACACCTACGAAATGGTAGATTTGAACTCAAGTCTTCTGTATCAGCATGACATGGTGGGAAAGCACTGGATTTGGCATTTGAGGACCTGGCTTTGATACTACCTGACTGACTTTGGGCAAGCCCCCTCCCTGGGCCTCAGTTTCCCCAACTGTAAAATTAGAATGTCAGATTGGATGACCTCTAAGGTCCGTTCCAAGCTCAGAATCTGTGATCCTATGACTCTATGTTCAGGAAGGCTCTTGCTACTATATTATGCTGACAAAGAAATGCTATGTGGGGATGGCGGATGG
Source organism: Pseudocheirus occidentalis (assembly GCA_028646575.1). Lineage (NCBI taxonomy): Eukaryota > Metazoa > Chordata > Mammalia > Diprotodontia > Pseudocheiridae > Pseudocheirus > Pseudocheirus occidentalis. Next base: position 40,603,425 of record CM053598.1, on the reverse strand, counting down.
CATGGGGAGCCCCCTGCGCACAGTCACTGCAGATGACAAAGCCCGGCATAGCACCTGGGCTTTGGGACTTACAGTCAGTAAGAACTAGTAGGATCAAATGTTGCTTCTGATGCTTACTAGTGGGGTTGAACAAAGATGACCCCCAAGGTCCTTTCCTGATCTAAAGTCCTGTGATTCCAGGTGGCACAGTGGGTACGATCAAGTCAAGAAGATCTGAATTCAAATCTGACTTCAGACAATTACTGGCTTGTGACCCCAGGCAATTCACGTAATCTCTATTTGCCTCAGTTTCCTCACCTGTAAAATGGAAATAATAATACCTACCTCCCAGAGTTGTTGTGGGGATCAAATGAGATAATATTTTTAAAGTGCCTGTACATAGTAAATGCTTAATAAAAGTTTGTTTCCTTCCTCCTTCTCTTCCTCTTTCTTTTCCTCTTTCCCCTCCTTCCCCTCCTTCCCTTCCCTCCCTCCATTCCTTCCTTCCTTCCTTCCTTCCTTCCTTCCTTCCTTCCTTCCTTCCTTCCTTCCTTCCTACATTAAGAGGGACCTGGTTAGGATTTTTAAACTGCTGTGGGGACCTCTGAAGAAGTGAGAAATATCTCCAGTCTTGGGATACAGATATTATCCCAGGATAATGGGATAATATCGATAGTCTAAAATAACACCCTGAAATTGGGTTTTGCCAGTGGGTGTAGGTGTGACTGTGCCTCTATTTCCATCAAGGACTGAAGATTCTGCCTCTTCCTAATTTCCACTCCAAGGCAGGTTTACATGCCTGAAACTACAAGCAAATCCCAACAGCAATTCTTTGCCAGGGAGTTGAATTCCTTATATTTTCCTACCTAAGCCTCCCACACATCTGGGGAGCCTCTGGTCCAGTGTTAGGAAAGAAACACTCCTAAAATCTCCTGGCACCCAGGGTCCCTGAGGCTGGAATGTTTCTGTTTCTCAGAAACTCTCCTAACGCCTCCAGAAAAAACTCCAGGGAATGGAAGTCAATGCAGAGTCTGTTTGTTCCCCAGAGCTAGGCAGGCTTGTTTTGAGGCACCTCCTTCCCTGCCTACTCTCTTGTCCTGCCCTACACTAGGGGCTGGATGCCCTTGTACAGATGCGGCAGCCTGCTTGGACATTCCTGTCGTTTTTGTCTTCAGCAGAGAGGGCCAGAGGTAATGACTGTCTATCTCTGGCACATGACCCTGGGCAACTTCCAACCTCTCAGTGCCCATAGGCAATGCTCAAAAACCATTCAGTTAGAAATGGATGGCCAGTTGCTGGTGGAGCTGTGAATTGATACAACCATTCTGGAGGGCAATCTGGAACTATGCCCAAAGGGCTATAAATAATATCATACCCTTTGACCCAGTAATACCACTTTTGGGGTTGTATCCCAAAGAGATCACAGAAGTGGGAAAGGGTCCCATATGTACAAAAGTATTTATTGCAGCTCTCTTTGTGGTGGCAAAAAACTGGAAATTTAAGGGATGCCC
>CM053598.1:40564181-40601435 GCA_028646575.1 Pseudocheirus occidentalis | reverse complement strand
AGACGATTGTACAATGTGAAGGAGTTTGCAGATCCTATACATGACTGTATGCCACGATGGGGGGGTCGGGTGGGGGGTGTGGAGGAAGGGGAGAAAAATCTATAACTGAAGTGACTATGGAACAGAATCTTGTAACCTAAAAGTGAACAAACAAGTTAATAAAAAAAAAAAAGAAATGGATGGCCAGTCTTCATCAGTGAAGGGAATTTCCATACATGGAAGTTCTCCAGAACCAGTGAAACTTCAAATGAGAGAATACTGGAAGAAAACACTTTCCTTCCAGCAATCAGGTGAGGCTAAAAATTTTCTGCCCTCAAATTCCTCAGAAAATACTCACACAACAGCTGTGCCTCTAAGACAAAGCAATTTAACCCCTTCTTCCAGCTCCCACTTTAAAACCCAGTGAGCACATGAATGGATCTAATGATATTGATTCCTTTCCTCCTGCTGGATCAGTAAATCAGTCCAAAAAGTGGTAGGGATGGATGGGTCCTATTAATAATATTAATAAGATTTTCCTGCCTCTCAGTAGGAGCTGGTCTCTGGAGTTTGTCCTAACAGGGCAACACACCTCCATAGTGGTTACTGTGTACAGCCCAACCTCTGAATTTTACATCACCCTGAAAGGTGATGCTTTGCTTAAGATCACACAGCATTTAAAACCCTATGCAATCATCTCAGATGCCAACCTATCTTTCCGGGCATATTACACATTATTCCCCTACCTCATGCACTTGGTGTTCCAACTAAATTGGCTTACTTGATGTTCTCTATTCAAAACAGTTCATCTCTCACCTCTGCACTTTTGCCTATGCTGTCCCCCATACCTACAATGCTCTCTTTTCTCAGCTCTGCTTCTTGGAGCCCCCAGATTCCTTTAAGGCTCAGCTCAAGTACCATTTACTCCAAGGCTTTTCCTGATTTTCCTAGATATTAGTTCCCTATTAAGTGATTCTTTGTTTATCATGCATCCCTTTGCCTGCCACACAGTAAGCATATAGTAAAAGCTTATTGATTGACTGATTTTGTATTTCCTTTTCTGTGTACAAGTAGTCCCCACCTCACAGTAAGACTTTTTTCTAGTCTTGAATACAGTAGGTGCGTAATAAATGATTATTGAATTGGATAGCTAAGGAATGACTAAACCAGAATGTGAGTCCTGGTCTTCTGACTCCAACTCCTGTATTCTTTCAATTATCCTCACACAGCAACTAAATCACAAGGAATGAGTGGCCTTTTGCCTTTGGTATACAATTCCTAAATAGAGGGCTCATCTTCCTAGTCTACAATATGGCGCTTTAGAATCCCAGAATGACATCCTATCTAACAACCAATTTTTTTCACTACTTTAGCCACAAATGAAAGGATCTTTCTCCATGTCCAAGAGTGTGAACAGGAATGAATTGAAGGACAATTTCAAACACAAATGAAGGATAATTTCAAACACAAAGGACAAGGCTCATGTCAAGTCTTCCTGTTTATACTTCTCCCCTTCTCCCCCAGATCCCCACATCAATCGATTTCAGGACTTGCACTGGATAACAGGAAACCTTAACTAAGTTTTCCTCTGTTTGACCCCCACCCCCAGTTCCTGCTTAGAATATACTCACAAGAAAGCTGAGTTTGTAGGCCCCACTCTGGCCTGGATTGAAGCATTTGTCCACCAAGGCAGCAGAGAGGACAGATGTCAAGTCCCCGGTGGGGTTCTAAATCTGGTGGATCAACAAGGAAACAGAGGTGGGTCAGGATAGATGTATACTGGTCAGGGGTGCAGATATTAGAGTAAAAAAGGATAGAGTTGAAGGAAAGAGATCTACATGGAAAGCCCCCAAAAGACTGGAAAAGCATCCAGCACCAGTCTCCAGTCATGGACTTCTCCAACACTGAAATCTTCAAGTGGAGGCTGCAAGCCCTTGTGGAAGGTGCTGGTGGACCAGAGGAGGTTTACTCCAAGGTCCTTTCCGTCTCAGAGATTCTGTGATCTGAAATCTCCTGATTTGCCTTAGAGTAGCTACTAGGGGGAGGAGATAAGAGGCTATAAGGTGGTGAATGTGCAGTATCTGGAAATGAGGTATTCATTCCTTGGCTGACCCAGCCCTGACTGACCCCAGAGGAGGCCAGCTCTTTTCCTTAGGGTATCATAAAGTCATTGGCAGAAAAGAGAAAACCAGTTGTAGGGGCTGGTTAGAAGAGCAAGAGGTCAGAAGTGCCGGCCATGGCCTCTGGCCAAGACCGGACTGGGCCTCTCTCTGTGGGACCTTTTGGTCTTGCAGGGCCCCTCTCCAAAGGCAAGGCTCCCAGGGCCCCCAACTTACTCCCAGCCAGGAAGACACCGTAACAGGGAAAGAGCTGAGGCAAGTTAGGGAATTCGACCCAGCCTCTCGTTTGCTCCAGGTTTCTACTTCCATGGCGCAGCATCAGCCGTCCGGCTCTGCCTGCCTTCCCCACTCTGGTGACGGACCCCAGCTGCTAGGCTCTGGGATTTGTGAATCACTCCGTCGGCTCCCCTAGCTCCCCTCCCTCCCTCTGCCTGCCTGCCTCGCCTCACCTCCGGAAGCACTGCGCACACCCAGACACATCGCCCAGACACCAAGTTTCCAAGACCCAACTGCAACTCCGAGGCCCGGCCGAAATGCTTCTTTTTCCCCTCCACCCACCAGTTTGGGGGCCTGATCCTGACTTTACAGAGCTCTGGCCAACTCCTCCCCTCCTCGGCACCCAGCTTGTTCCGAGCACCTCCCCACTGGCTCCAGCCCAAGAAGCCGGCTTGATCGGGTGGGGAAGGGGTTGAGGAGGGAGGAGGAAGGGGGCGGGAACGTGCAAGGGGTGAAGATCTCAGAGCTCCTAGCTCCAGGGCTCCAGGGTGTGCTAGGCTGAGATAGGGAGTGCGTCCTGGAGCAGTGGAAGGCTCGCCTACTCCCTGCCCCAGCCCTGCAGCCCCCTCCTCTCTCCTTCGGTCTACCCTGAGCCATGGCACTCAATCCGGTTTGAGAGTTTCGAGCTCTCTCCGCTGCCCCGGGCCCAGGGGGCTAAGCTGGGGGTGGTACGGTGGGGACCGAGAGGTCCGAAGCAAGGGGCGCACGGATTGGCCGCGACTCCCTCTCTCGCCTCTGACTGGCATGGGAGCCTACCGGCAGGGCTCCCTCGGGAGCTGGGGCCCCCTCCTGCCCCACATCAGCAGTGGGCCAGGGAGGGAGGGAAAGAAGGAAGGAAAGAAGGAAGGAAGGAAGGAGGGAGGGAAAGAAGAAGGCTGCCTTACTCTGCCCAGCCTCTTCTGGCCGGGGCGAATGGCTGGCTTTCTGGGGATGGAAGCGTGAGGGCTAATGGCTGGCTCTCCGGGGATGGAAGCGTGAGCAGGCAGCATCCGCTGGCAACTTTCTCCTCTAGGCTCCCGCTGAAAGGAAGGTCCCCCCGGGCCTGTCCCCTGCGCTCGGAGCCCGGGAGCCCTCCCTCTCGCCTTCTCTGTCCCGGCTCCTCTCACACCTCCCGGGCCCGGGGGCGGCTCGGGCTGAGCGATCACCGAGCCAGGGGGGGAGGTGCCGGCGGCGGCGGGGGAGCCGAAGAACGGCCGCCTCGCCCGGGTCCCATGTGCCCGGGGCTCTGAGGGGGTGCCGGAGCCCGTCCGTCCCGCGCAGCAGCGTCTGCTTCTTCCTCCCCGGCTCAGGCCTCTACTGATCTATCCCCGGGCGGTGGATTCTTGTATCCCTTCCAAGACGCCTGGGGATCCCTCCTCCTCTTCCTTCCCTCTCCCCCACCCCCACCTCCTTTCGCGCCCGGCAACTTGGGAACGGTTCGTAAAGTTGGTGCTCCAGGATGGGCGCCGCAGGAACCGAGGCATCCGCGGCACAGAAAGGAGGAGACCAGGGAAGGGAAGGAGTTTCCCAGAACCGTGCCCCCCCCCCGCCCTAGGCCTGCCCTCCCCTCCTCCCCCTGAGCCCTGCGCCCTAGCTCCCAACCCAACTCCCGCCTCCGGGGAGCGGAGAACGAACAAGGACCCCTGTGTGGGCCTTTGTTCTTGCGCGCCTCCCCGGCTGGCCGGCCCTGCACCCCCCTCCTTGGTCTGCCTCTCTGAATCCTCTCGCTGTTCTTCCCCGCCCCTCAACCGTACATCCAACTCCTTCGAAGGGTACTGGGGATCCCTGACGGCCAGAGAAAAAGGGGGGTCCTTCACGCCTACATCTTTCTCTCCAGCCTCATTTCCTCGGGTCCTTGTGGGAATCCTCAGGGCTCTTTGAAAGTTTCAAAGTCTCCCCAGTCTGAGTCATGTTCTCCCACCCACCCCAGTTTCCCTACACCGAGGCCGGAGGGTCTCTGCTGCACTCTGTGAACTGTGCTCTCAAAGACTAGGGCAGAATCTAACTGTCCTCTGCCAAAGACTTTTTCTCAGACCTGTTTGGGAGCGTGTTTGGGAGGTGACCCTGGGTTGGTGAAGGTGAAGGTCACATCAAGAGACGGTAAATTCTGGTGGGCCCCACGAGACTGGAAAGTACGCTTTTCTCTAGCAGGTGCTTAAATAAATATTGGCTGGATGGACGTATGGACGGACGGACGGATGGATGGATGGATGGATGGATGGATGGATGGATGGATGGATGAATGAATGAATGGATGAATGAGCTCCAAGGCCAGAGTCCACATATGCCTATTAGTCCAGGTCAGTCGGTTCATTAGAGGCTCATTACCGGATGCTATGCAGCAAAAAGATTTTTTTTCCTGGCCACAAAAATTTACTTTTAAGTCCTGGAGAAGGGAGACTAAGTCAAATCTCTGGAAGGGAAACCTGTCTCTGTCACTTGCTTTCTGTAGGACCTGGAGCAAGTCACTTAATATCTGAGACTGTTTCCTGAGTTGTAAAATGAGAAAATTGATTCAGAAGACCTCTAAAGCCTTTAACTTTCAGCTCTAAATTCATGATCTCCCTACCCCCATTCACCCGGAGCACCTGGGGAGTTCGGACTCTTTGTCCCTCTGGTCTCCAGGTTTCAGTGCCTGCTTGGGCAGCTCTCAAGGTCAGCCTTCTAAGTCATAAGACTTCCTTAGCCACAGGATGGGAACAATAGAGGGTTCAACATTTGGGTTCTGAGGTTCCCAGTGCATTAGCTGAACTGGCAAAAGGCTCCTAAGAATTAGCAACATTCTTTGTATGTTTTTCCTTAATGCCATTAGCACCAGTGTTAACATCAATGATTCATTTTACTTATATCCAACTGGTATATTGATTTAATTGTAGACAGACATGGTCTAATTCATTCATCTATTGAGGATTCCTGTGATTATTTACTTCAGTGCATCTGAAGCTTCATGATATAGTACAGGGTATAGTGGTAATAAATCACATATTGTCTATGAGAAGTACCAAGAGTAAACAAAGATAAATTGACCAATACTTTCCATCATCCATCAGCATAGTAGGTATAAGTTCTATTTCCAAAATAAGAATTCTCTTAATGCTTTTGTTTTTAACATTGAAATATTTCTGGATTCACCATTCTTCTTCCCCCGTACCAAAATTAGAGCTGAGAACAACAAAATAATTAAAACAGTAATTAAGGAAAAACATTGCAATGACAATTGATTCGACAATCTGATACTTTGCCCCCAAAGTTTCTCCCTCCATTCTGTTGAGAAGTGGGAGACCCAGTTTCATTATCTGTTATTTGTGACCAAGACCAGCTTTTCAGCTGGTGTTTCTTTCCTTTCCTTTTTTGTAGTCATGGTATATATTGTTCTTTGTTCTGTGTCAGTTCATGCTGATCTTCTCACATTTCTCTAAATCCTTTGTCATCATCATTTCTTATTGCACAGAAAAATTCCATTCAGATTTTCCAATTTGGTCCCTCATGCCCCAATAGTTTTATATACTCCTTGTTTCACAAGAAAGATATTGGTTTCATCTTCTAGATCAGAGTCTTTGAGTTTGGCAGCAAAACACACTGATCACTAAACTAAATTGACTCAGGACCACAGATTTGGAGTGAAAAGGGACATTAGAGTTATCTAATTTTACAAATGAAGAGACAGAGGCTTGAAGAGTTCACAGGTAATAAGTCTCAGAGATGGAAGAAAATAAAGGCAGCCTGTTTTCCCAGGTTCCGAGTTCTCCAAGTAACCTAGGAAAAAAATGTTCATGATTTTGTTCTAAAATAGCACAAGGCTATGACTAATGATTGGAGGCAGTACAGCCTAATGGAAAGAGCAATTATTTATTAAGCAGAAGACTTAGGTTTTACCCTTGACAAGTCATGTGACTCTGGACTCAGCCCCTGACCTCCCTATGTCATCATTTCAGAAGCAACTAATCATCATGAGACAACATGGCATAGTGGAAAGAGAATTGGCTTTTGGAAAAAAAAACAAACCACAAAAAAGTACGTTTGAATCCTGACACTACTACTTACTAGGTTATTTTAATTCTCTGAGACTCAGTTTCTTCATCTGAAAAGTGGGAATAATAAAACTTAGTCTATGTCTCTCACTGGATTGTTCTAAGGAAACAAAATAAAAATATTACTATTCTTCACATTTCAGCTTCTTTTTCATCAGCTGGCCAGACAGAAGGCAGAGAGGGTTCTCTCCCTTCAGGCCAGCTCTGAGTAGCAAGGGTGGCCTGGCTGCTGAGCTTCACTGCAATGTTGCCCAGGAATGACATCAGAAAGGAAGCAAAGGGTATAGGTTCCTATGGTAACCAGAATGCCCTGGGCTCTTAAAAAAATAATAAAATAAAATAAACCATCTGATTCTAATTATCAAGCTGAAGATTTAGATATCTGCATTTTGGTCCAAGCTGGTGATGTGTCTACTACGTCATTATTTTTTTTCTTAAGGCACTAGTATTAGGAAATTAACTCTTACTTTGCTGGTGTACCAGTATACTATTGCTACAATTACTAGTAACGGCAACAATAATAGCCAGAATTATATACTAGAGGGGTAACTAGGTAGCACTGTGGCTAGAGCATCAGCCCTGGAGTCAGGATGTTCAGTTTAAATCTGGCCTCAGATACTTATTAGTTGTGTGACCCTGGGCAAGTCACTTAACCCTGATTACCTTCAAAAAAAGGAATTGCATATTAGAAGTTCACTAGTCTTTGTAAATAACAAATAGCAAATCATTGAACTACAAATACATACCTCAAAGGCAGCTAGGTGGTGCACAGGGCAGTACTAGATTTGAACTCAAGACTTGGCTTAAATGCTTGCTTAACAGAATGACTGTGGGCAAGTTATTAACCTCTGTGAATCACAGTTTCTTCATCTCTAATATGAGGAGGTGAGACTCGGTGGTTTCCAAGGTCTCTCTCAGTGCTAAATCTATGATCTCATGACCCAAAATACCCCTCAAAGTTCAACAGATAAACTCTTCTGGACTGAAGCCCTATCAATTATCTTTATTGCCTAGACACAGTATGGATAGGTAAAAATTTTTAAATATTTTAAATAGATGCTGCGATATTGAACACTTATAGTCTCCAAACTGTGTGAAATGAAAAGCTCTAAAAATACAGAGACTTAGTAAAGGAAACTAAAACCATGCAGAAAAAGGAAGATGGTACACAAATATTTGCTATTTCATCCACTCCTGGAGTTGTCCCAATGATGCTTTCATTAAATCCACAAAAGAGGATCCTGTAACCCAATACTTTTAAAAATCCATCATATGATTCTCCTGCATAATCCAACATGAAGATTAACAGTAGGATATTGATTTATCCCAGAACAGTTACTCTTTGAGCTCTGCAGAACATAGGGAGAAAATGAGATCATGTATAATTCATACTTATATATTATTTATGACAAATAAATAATAATTGGCATCCATATCATGCTTAAAGGTTTGTAAAGTGCTTTCTGCACATTATCTCTTTTGAGTCTCACAACAACATTGTGAGGTAGTTGCTACAAGTACTATTATCTTCATTTTATAGATGAGAAAACTGAAGCCTAGAGAAGTTAAGTGAAATGTCCAGGGTCATACAGTTAGTGCCAGGAACAGAACCCAAATCCAGATTTTCCTGCCTCTCACCCTTTATCCACTACACCATGTTATCTTCTCATTATCCCCATTTCATATCTGAGGAAACTGAGGTGAAGTATCTTGCTCATGGTTATACAGTTGATGTCGGAGGTGGGATTTGAACACAGGTCTTCTTAATTTAGTGTCCATACTAGCTCAGAAAATACTGGTTCTGAGGACTGGTGGCCAAAGTTTTTCTAGAACTGGTCTGGGAGGAAGCAGAGAGGGATTATTTGCATGTTCCTTCACTGTTCCATCTTTCTCCACCTTCTAGTGATACAATAACAGGTGCCTCCAATCACACAGAGACTCATTTCTCCAAACTCTGCCTAGAGCCTAAACACCCTTATGTGCTAAGTGGTCCTAACCTGCTGGGAGGATGTAGTCTTACCTTGGCTCAGTGCCTATCTTTTAATAATGAATGCGATCCCCTAGACAATGGTAGCCTAGAACAGAGAAGGGTCCTGGAAGATTAGAGGCAGAAAAAGCAGACTGTATTCAGAAGACCTCAATTCAAATCCCGCTTCTGATGCTTACTACACATGTGATCTTGGGGCAGTCTTTTAATTCCATTTTTCTTATCTGTAAAAAGAAATGGCTTGGATGGCCTTGGAGGTCCTGATTTTAGCTCTATGTCAGTGTTGCTTTCTCTGTAGCTCTCTGCTCTCCTTAATTTCTGGCCAGGCTGATGAGAATGTGGTCAGCTCACCCAGGTCATTCTATGCTGCTTATACTGGGCATTCCAGTGAATTTTGACTTATCATGTATTTTCATCTCTCTGTGGGACTAGCTAGTGTAGGCATTTTGTCTCATAGAGAGTTAAACTTAGGTTAACAATGTGGATTTATGGGGTGTGAGAACTAGAAGGGAACTTTGAGGACATACAGAACAACTTCCTCATTTTGAGGAGGAGGAAATGTCTTGGTGTGATACAGCCCATCAATGAAAGAGACAGATTCATTCTCCTGAGCAGAAGGGGCAGAAAGGTCTGCCCTTCAGGGCTTGGAACTGGGAGATCAGAGACTTTAATCTTAGTTCCAATTTCTGTTACCTAATCTTTTCTCTGTCCCCTCTGTCCCTCTAGTTGAATAATGAGACTCAATAGATCAATCAGCTAGTACGAAGTACTTTCTATGTGCCAAAGCTGTGCTAAGTACTGGAGTTACAAAGGCAGAAGTGAAACAGCACCTACCTACGAGTGGCTTACACTCTAACAGGAAAAACAATGTGTAGGGCCATAAGTATATACATGTGGAAGTGGAGATGCCTCTAAAAAAGAAGTATCAACATCTGTGAAAATGCTGGCCCCTAGCCCCCTCCATAAAGGTCCCAAAGAAGAAATGCCCATTCTTTTGTAGCTACAGTAGATCAGTGAATCTCTAGAGAGCCCAGAACAGAGTTATAACTAAGGTGGAACAACTGGGGCTTTGTCCCACAGTGCAAAAATTTAGAAGGTGTTGACAATACTTATCTCCTTCAGCTGTGTATCAACTGTGCTTAGCTCAAACTAATTAGGAAGAATAATTTGTTAAAACAAAAACTGGAGCTACCAGATGGAGTGATTTCCTCCCCCCTTTTCCTGTGCAAGGTCATTGCATTACATGAGAGTTCCTCTTCTCCATTTTAAAAAATGCTAGTGAGGGTTGTGTATTTATTATTCTTTTTGGACAGTCTACATTTATTAGGAATCTGTGTGCAGATACTTGCATTAGAGTTAGAATGTGAAGAAGGGAGGGGATCTTTAGAAATAATGCTAAGTCCCAGAAGCTAAAAAGGCATAGGGTTGATATTAGGTAAACAACCTTTTGGGTCTCTGACAGTATCTTTGTGTACCCCTGCAAGCCTCATCAGGACTTACAGCTTTGGTGGAGGGGCACAAGAGCCAGACATTTCTTCCCACTGTATAAAACTTAGTTAACCAAAGAACTTGGGGGTGGCTGACTGAAAATTATTTGATTCAATATATACAAAATGACCCTCAGCTTAACTTCCTTTTTTTCTTTCTTTGAGACAAGGGAGTTAAGTGACTTGTCCAGGCTCATATAGCTACTGTCAGAGGCCAGATTTGAACTCAGGAAGTTGTCTTCCTGACTCCAGGCTCTGTGTACTATGGTGCCATCTGGCAGTCTTTCTCTAAACCATAGGCATTTTGTGCATTGAATCAGGTGAGGGCCGATCAATCTGCAATTAAGATACAGTAGCTCAGTGTGGAGTTGTAGAAATGTTTTATCAAGAATGAGGGTTTGGGGTCAAATCCTGATTCTGCCCCTTGCTACACTTACTACCTATGTGGCTCTAGGAAAGTAATTTCACTTCTCTGGACCCAGGTTGAGTTACATGACCTCTAAGGTTTCTCTAGGCTCTAAACCTCTGATGCTATAAAAATGGAAGAATATTGGCTAACATTCAGTTGAACAAAATGTTGAGGAATTTACTTGCTTATGAAATGAAGCAGGTCTTATGCACAAAACAGATTCTGTATGTAGAAATGTAAGGGCACGCCAACCCATTCAATCAACAAGTATTTATTAAGGGGGGGGGTAGGTGGCACAGTGAATAGAGCACCGGCCCTGGAGTCAGGAGGACCTGAGTTCAAATGCTGCCCCAGACACTTGACACACTTACTAGATGTGTGACTTTGGGAAAGTCACTTAACCCCCAATTGCCCTCCAAAAAAAAATACCCCAAACAAATATTTATTAAGAGTCTACTGAGTGCTATGTGCTGTGCACTGTACTAGACACTGGGGATGTAATGGCAAAAATTCCTTAAAGGAACTTACATTCCATTGGGGAAGCAGATGTAATATAACAAACTCAATATAATGGATGCCTTTTGATTTATTAATACTATTTATCATATAATATTATGTTATATATAATAAGTGTTATTTAGTCACTTGAGCACTAGATTGAGGATCAGAAAGACTTGAATTCAAATCTTGTCTCTGAAACTTGCTAGCTGAGTGACCTCATGCAAATCACTTAACTTCTCTGGGCCTCAGTTTCCTCATCTGTTAATAAGAGAGCTGGACTTTATGATTTGTGGAGTATCTCTTCCATTTTCGATTGATATTTTTTGTTAAATATTTTATTTTCCCCCAATTACCTGTAAAAACAATTTTTAACATTCATTTTTTAAAATTTTTGAATTCCAAATTCTCTCCCTCTCTTCCTTCCCTCCCCTCTCATTGAGAAGACAAGCAATTTGATATAGGTTATACATATGCGGTCATGCAAAGTGTATTTCCATATTTTTCATGTTGTAAAAGAAAACACAGACTAAAAAAATCCCAAGAAAAATAAAAAATATTTTTTTAAAAGTATGCTCTTTTTCTGGAGGTGAATAACATTTTTTATCATGAGTCCTTTGCATTTTTCTTGGATCATTGTATTGCTGAGAATAGCTCCATTATTCACAGTTGATCATCCTTATAATACTTTTGTTGCTGTGTACAATGTTCTCCTGGTTCTATTCACTTCACTTTGCATCAGTTTGAGTAAGTCTTTCCAGGTTTTTCTGAGAGGATCCTGCCTGCTGTTTCTTGTAGCACAATTGTATTTCTTTACAAACGTATACCATAACTTGCTCAGTCATCCCCTAATTGATGGACATCCTTTCCATTTCCAATTCTTTGCCACTAGTAAAAAACTGCTCTAAGTATTTTTGTATTTATGGATCCTTTTTCTTTTTGTCTTATATCTCTTTGGGATACAGACCTAGCAGCAGTATGGCTGGGACAGACTGTGCGTGGTTTTATAGCCCTTTCAGCATAGTTCTAACTGCTCTTCAGAATGACTGAATTGGTTCACAACTCCACTAACAGTGCATTAGTGTCTCATAGATTTATAATTCTGTGAATATAAAGTGTTGGCATTTCCCAAAGTCATAAGTTCACTTGAAACTTTCTCCCCGACTCTCCTCCCCCACCTCTCCATCATGTCTAGTTTTCTAATATCTAGAAGTGACTGATTTCCTATGGGAAGCATCAAAGACCAAGTGAAGGATGTGAAACCCAAGGGAAGGAGGAACATCTGCTGGGGAATTATAATGTCAGTGTGGCCAAGGTTACAAATTACAGGGCTGGCAAACAGACTGGTGTTTGGGACAGATAAAAATAACCTTCTGATTAGGGTGTTTACAGTTTCATTTGGAGAGCTAGTGGGGAACATGCGGAAGTTACAAATTTGTCCTTAACTGGGAATGGATGGCCCCAGTATCACAGGAGCATTCATTGTTTAGAGCATTGAATAAGAGAGCTGGACTTTGAGTTTAGAGCATTCACTGCAAAGAGGACACGACTCCTGTGTGCCTTCCTATTTGAGCAAGTGGAGCCTGAGACCCTTGGTCTATAACCAAAGGATGCCTCCCTTCCCCCACCCCCAATCCAGGCCATTGGCACTAGCAACTGGTAGTCTTCATCAGGTTAGAAGATAGCCACCTGCTGGAAGAATTTGTGCCTGGTTCAGAATGCCAGTTTTATTTATCTTACTACCTGAGAGAATTTCCTGTGCCTGTTTTTGTTTGCTTTTTAAAAGATCCTTGAGGTTTTCCTTAATAAAAAATGAGCTCTGCATGTGGAAATGCCGCATGCAATCAGTCTTTGATATAGTAAATTCTTTTTGATTACTATAACAATGAATACCCAATCTTCGGAGTAGCCATAAGATTACTTGACATTTTTGTTTCCACCCATCCAATGACAACCTTCTGTCTCCCCAAAGATGAGCCAAAGAGTAGTCTTCATTGGCTCAATGTCAGTCTAGAAGGAGGTCTTTAGTTGGAATGCCCAGGAATTCAGGTTGGCATGCCACTCTTTCCTTTTTCAATGATTTCGATAAAGGCATTGATGGATTAGAGAGACATAGATTTTTGAGCTGAAAGGGACCGCTCAGATTGTCTAGTCTAACCCTCTCATTTTATAAATGAGGAAACTAGATCCCAGAGAGGTTAAGTGCTCAAGGTCATGCAGAGGAGGAGATGGAGGATATGAGTCGTCTGAGTCCAAATCCAGCAGAGCACCAAGCTGTGCTTACCACATTTTCAGATGCCACAAAATTAGATGACAGAGTCAAAATTCAAAAGTGACCTAACAGACTAGAACACTAGACTGAATTGACCAAAATGAAATTTAATGGGGATAAATATAGCCACCAGCATCTGGGAATTGGAAGGGATTTCAGGAGCCCATCTAAGGCAACCCGTACTGAAATATGAAGCACCACAACAACATGCCTGGCAAGTGGACATCGAGTCACCATTCAAAGACCTTCAATGAAGGGGAACATTTGCAATACCCCATCCTCACCAGCACACACACGTGCATGAGTATACACACACACACACACACACACACACACACACATACTCCCAGCATCCCATTCCAAATCATAACCTTAATTATTGGTAAGTTATTCCTTATATTCCTGAATACACAACTTTGTTCTACCCATTGTTCCAAGTTCTGTCCACTGGCGCCCAGCAGAACAAGTTTAATTCATGCTGTGTGTGACATCCCTACAAAATACTTCAAGGAACCAAGGAAGCCATCAAGTGCCCTCTGAGTGCTTTCTTTTTTTTTTGGCTAAATATCCTGAGTTTCTTCAACTAGTCCTCAAATGTCATGAATTCAAGATGCTTCACCATATTGGTTGCCTTACCCAAGATGGGATTCCCCCTTCCCCCCCCCCCCCCCCCGCACTGAACAGAACCCATAAGTGAATACAATGCTTCATCTGTGGTCTGACTAGGGCAGAGCACATCAGTTCAATTTCTGGAAGCCATGCCTTTTTTAATGCAACATTAGATCTTGTTAACCTTTTTGGTGCTATCCTATTCCCCTTTGCTGCTGTCCAACACCAACCCTTGATCTCATCTCCTGATTCCTCTAGGATCTTATTCCTTTGATTATCTTGTCTCCCTCACATAACTTTCATCTTCTCCTCATTCACTGAGTCCTTCCTATCATCAAAGCTACCCCATTCTTAAACAAAACAAAGCAAAACAAAAACAAACCTTTTGCCCTTTCACCTTCTCATTCCCTTAAGCTATTGTCCTATAACTCTTTTTCCTTTCATAGTCAAATGCCAAGGAAAAGGTATCTTTACTCAGGGACTCCACTTTCTCACTTCTCATTTACATCTCACCACTTTGAAATCTGACTTCTGTCCTCACTGGACTGAAATTATTTTCTCCAAGATTACCAAAGATCTTTTTACTGTTAAATATAAAGGTCTTTTTCTTCATTCTCATCCTTCTTGACCTCATTGTTGGCTATACCTTTATTCTGGATCTTTCCTCCTCCCTAGGTTGCTCTGTCATGATTGTCTTTCTACCTTTCAAACCAGTTCTTTTTGGTTTCTTTTAAAGGCTCACCATCAATATGTTCTACCCCAACTCCCTGCCATAGGGGTCTGTCCTAGGTCCCCACTCCACCTTCTGTCTCTTGGTGATCTTTTCATAATCTATGGATTCAACGATCATCTCTTTGTAGATGACTGCCAGATCTTCATATACGTTTCTCATTTCTCATTTGTAGTCCCATATGTCCAATTGCCTACATACCTGAATGTCCCATAGGTCTCTCAAATTCATCATGTCTGAAAGAGAATTCGTTGCCTTTCCCCATAAACCCTCCTCTCTTTCCATCTTTCCTATTTGTGCTTAGGGTACCAACAATCTTCCAGGTCATCCAGTTTCACAATCTAGGAACCATCTTTAACACTTCACTCTTCTTCAGCCCCCTCTAATTAGTCGCCACATCTTGCAAATTCATCCTCAGTATTGCCTACGTCTGTCTCCTTCAGTCTACTCACACTATAACTAACTAGCCCAGGGCTTCATCACTTTTGCTTAGCCTATTGTAATACGTTCCTAACTGATTTCCTTATATCCAACTTCTCCCTTCTCCAGACCATGCGTCACATCACTGACAAATCAGTATTCCTTAGGCACGCATCAGACTAGGTCATTCCTCTATTTGAGAAGTGGCAGTCACTGCAAGGATGACTTGTGTCAGAGTGATGTTACCCTGCACTGAGTTTACCAAGGTGAGAAAGAAAGGAAAGGTGATTGGTATAATCTGATCCCAGGTCTCCAAGAAGGCAGCAAAAAAGAGCCAGGGAGCAAATCCCTTAGATGAGCCAGCCATTCACTGAGAACTAGATTTCTAGTCAGAAGACCTGGGCATTCAGCTCCACTACTTGCTACCTGTATGACTTTGGGTAAGTCACTGAAACTCTCTGGCCTGTTTCTTCCATGTAAAATGAGAGGGTTGGACCAGATGCCCTATAAGATTCTTTTCATCTTTAATTCTCAGATCCTGTGAACACAAAATATTTCTGGGCCTCACAGACATCTCAAAGCAGTACCTGCAGTACTTAGAAACACATATTCCATTTCTCCTCGTTCACGTGCAGCTGTTGAATACAAAAGTTTGTGATAGTGATAACTGATGAACCACAAACAATGAGATACAGCAAGACAGAGTAAGTACTGGGCTGTTCCTGAGACTACACCATTGGTCACTCACACATTCCTCCCTCCTGGTGTCCTGTCCTATTGTCTTAATATATTGGAAGGAAAGCAAACAAACAAAAATGAGATTGCTCTACTCTGAGGCCAAAAGCCATAATAATACTCTTTGGAGCTTATTCCAAAAGACAACTCCAGCTGTCCCAGACTGTTTGTCTTGGAAGCTCTCCTTCCACTGTTTAGCCTAGATTCCTTTTCAACCCTGGCAGCTTGGCAAGGTACCAGCAGCACCATGTTATCAGGGCAATGAATGGTTAGAGCACATTATCTGTGGCCATCGGATAAAGCAGGGGACTTTCAGGGTCAGCGTAGCAAAAATTTATCCTGATAGTCGGGGTAGAAAAGACAAACTTTGTAAGCTTTGGTCCCAGATTGTAAGGGCCTGTCCTAGCAGGGGCATATGTGGTGAAGCACTTCATGTATGGTTTTGTTGGGTTTTTTTTTTGATGAATAGGAATGAGAAGATAAAGAGGAAGAAAAAGAGTAGGAAGAAGAGAAAAAGAGAAAGGAGAAAGAGGTGGAGGAGGAAAAGATAGGTGTACATATGTCAAGTACCCTTGTGAGGAGAGTCTTCACTTGGTCCAGAGGAAGCTAATGTTCATGCAATCATTGTTATGAAATGAGCAGTGCTGTGAAATGAACACCGGTAGGGAGCCCAAGAGGTTTGGAAAATATTGGAGAAAGTTGGTATCACGTAGAAATGCTTTAAAATCTCTACTAAAGAAGAAACAGGATAATGAATTAGCTTCACCACAAGTCTATAACAACATTAACTACAAATGTCTCGAGCAAAACCCCTGAGACAAAAGACCTGTAATAAAGAAACTGACACATTGAAGCAATCTTGGACAAGAGTGTCTAACTCAGAGGCTTCCCATGCTCTAAAAAGAATGACAGAGAGAGGTACTGCTTTGAGTAAATCAGACACTGCAAATAGAGCCCCAATAGTCTGGCCTATGACTAAACAGGCTGCTGATCCAGGTTAGGGAAGATGGACTGTAGGAGGGTTATGCTAGAGCCAGCTACAACCTACTTGGGAGAGCTGGTTGTTAAATTTTCAGGCTTTCATTTACATCTCAGAAGCTACAAATCAGGGATTGATTTATTGGTTTGATAAGCTAGGATTAAAAAAGTGATGGAGAAAATGTGTACATTTTCTTTTTTTTTTCCAGAGAGTCAGGTGTTTGACAGTACCAATACTGGACTGAGCCCAGAGTCAGTCTCTTGCCTCTGTCTCTTGAGCATTTCTTCAGTTGAAGAATCCTTTAGAATAAAGAAACAAAGCATAGAAGGTTAAAAAAAAACCAACACCCAAAACAAAATAGCAAACAACCGAACAACTGATTATGAGCCTATAACACCCACTCATTTAGAGTTGTAGAAAAATCAATTGGTCAGAAGACCTATCCCTTCTATAAAAAGGCTACATTGTGATTGGTGCAGTAGTAATCACTCCATCAGCTACTTGTAATTCATTGTGGAATGATATGCAATGTTTCACACTTGGGGTGTTAAGTATGTGTTACTATTCTTGTTCAGTTGTGTCCAATTTTTTGGACATTTGGGATTTCCTTGTAGTGGTTTACCATTTCCTTCTCTACAGATGAGGAAATGGAGGCAAATAGGGTAAAGTGACTTGTCTGGGGTCACACAGTTAGTATCTGGGACTGGGTTTGAACTCAGGAAAATGAGTCTTTCTGACCCACTCCCAGCATTTTATTCACTGTATCACCTAACTGCACTATTAATATTCTATTTAACTATTATTAATATTATTTTACTCTATTGTATTTTATTATTATGATTACTTTGCTGCATCATTCCTATATTCTTCTTCTTCTTCTCCTCCTCCTTCTCCTCCTCCTTCTTCTCCTCCTCCTCCTCTTCCTCCTCCTCGTTCTCCTTGTCCTCCTCGTCCTCCTCGTCCTCCTCATCCTCTTCCTCCTTGTCCTCCTCCTTCTCGTCTTCTTCTTCTTCTTCTTCTTCTTCTTCTTCTTCTTCTTCTTCTTCTTCTTCTTCTTCTTCTTCTTCTTCCTTCTTCATCATTTGAGATTGAGTCTCCCTATCTCACCTAGGCTAAAAGTACTGTATTGACTCACTGGCCTGACCCTAATAATGATGAACATTAAAGCTTGAACCTATTCCATTTTTCTGACCTGGGCCGGTTCATGTCTCTTTAGGTAGCCTGGTGGCCCTCCAGTCCTAGAAGCTCATGATCTTGGTGCCAGTCTTCATGTGGGTGAGAGAAATGATTATTTCTCTTTAATAATAATAACCAATGATTCATTGAAATTAAGATTTCCTCTTTTTTATTTCCTCATTCAGAAATCAGCCCCCTTTAGGTTATTCAGCCAGCATCTGAAGGACATTGCTGATAAATGAGATAACCCAAATCTTCCCCTATACTTACTTTTAGATCTTGTTCCAGACCCCATCCAACTGGGCAAGCTTAATTCTGATGAATGAGTAAAAATAAACTAATTTAGATAAAATTCAGACCCATTGTGCTTTGTTCAGACAAGCTTGGGTAGAGGTCTATCCCTTTGTCTATATTGCTAGGCTGGGCAGAGAGGAGTAAAAGTGACATAATCCAAACCCCCTTCCCTCTCCCCCAGTCCCTCATTAGGATAGGTCCTCTTATAGTATTCATTCTCTCATTAATTGTTAGCCAATCAAAGTTGATTTCTGCCTGTTGAGAACATCCACTCTTCCAATGATATACTTGCATCAAGAGACTTCCATGTGGGGTTTATGAAAGCTAGATGACCACTTAAAAAAATTATTTCCCAGTCATAATTAATGAAATGACTAATTACCCAGCAATTATGTTTCTTGAATTTTCCATTTGTCACAACAGGTCTCTGATCAACTATAGCCTGACCACAGCTTAGAACTCCTCAACTCACATACCTTGCTAGCCTCAGCCTTCCCAGCAACCTACACATGGGCATCTACCACTTCACCTACCTTGTTCCTCAATATTTAAAGCCATCACACCAAAGGTGCTTTGCATTATTATATATGTATTGAATATAATATTAAGATGGGTTTGATGTACTCTTAATTGGTTTTTTAGGGTACTGAAACTTTTTAATGGTGGTTAGGTAGCACAGTGGATAGAACACTGGGCCTGAAGTCAGGAAGACCTGAGTTCAAATCCAGCCTCAGATATTTACTAGGTATGTGACTGTGGGCAAGTCACTTAACCTCTGTTTGCCTCAATTTCCTCATCTGTGAAATGGAGATAGTGAGGACAGTTCCATGGTTATGGTGAGGACAAAATGAGACAGTGTTTGTAAAGAACTCAGCAAACCTTAAAGCAGCATCTAAATCAATGGTTCTCAACCTTCCTAGTGCTGGGGCCCTTTAATACCCTTATGTGGGTGTGTCTGCATGTGGGTGGACCCGCATGGAGATGGATAGAGGAGGTTCCTAAAACCATGGGAAATATGTGTTTTCTGATGGTCTTAGGCGACCCCTGTGACCCCTGTGAAAGGATTGTTCGACCCCAAAGGGGTCTCGACCTACAGGTTGAGAACCACTGATCTAAACGCTTACTCTTGCTTTGACCTCAGAGGAAAATGTAGCCTCTGTTTCAAATGTCTATCTCATCATGACTAAAGATAGTTACTAAAACTTCAAAAGGCAGAGAAGAGCTCAAAGGCAAAGATTTAAGAATGAAACTTGATATTAAATATCCTTTCAGCTGTAATGCATGAGGGTGTATTAAGATTCTATGGTAAAGAGAGAGAAAGAAGATGAAGACGGACTTCTTTCTTCTGAGAACTGTCTTTGCTTATGAAGAAATCCTGTAAAGAGAATTCTATGAAGAGCTTGAGAGAACCTGAAAAACTGTTACTTGTATTTACTGAAGAGAAGACAAAGCAAATCCTACCCCCCGCCCCGCCCAATAAACCAAATAAACCAATCTTAAAGAGGAATGTGAAGGTTTTTTTGTTTGTTTGTTTTTGCTTTTTGGAGGCGGGAATGTAAGGCAATTGGGGGTAAGTGACTTGCCCAAGTCACACAGCTAATGTGTGCTAAGTGTCTGAGGTCAGATTTGAACTCAGGACCTCCTGACTCCACAGCGGTGCTCTATTCACGACACCACCTAGCTACTCCCGAAGATTCTTAATTCAGGGAACTGAATGAAGAAAAATTTCTAGCCGAGTGAAGAAGAATCAACTACCATTATATAGAGGGGTTTGAGGAGACTCACGCTGTGAAATTGGCTACAAATAATACATATAATTATATACGCTTTTATATTTGCTTTTCTTGCTCATTCACTAATAAGCTGTATTACAGTAATTTTAATATTTACCT
Organism: Pseudocheirus occidentalis; assembly: GCA_028646575.1. Taxonomy (NCBI): domain Eukaryota; kingdom Metazoa; phylum Chordata; class Mammalia; order Diprotodontia; family Pseudocheiridae; genus Pseudocheirus; species Pseudocheirus occidentalis. The sequence continues at coordinate 40,581,562 of CM053598.1, read as the reverse complement.
AATTATAGGTAAACAAGAGTGATTGCTCTTAGGAAAAGAAGCTTTTCTAGGTCATTAAATAACTAAACTAATATTTAATGAACCAGAGTGTGATATCTAGCTAATTAACTAATGAAAAGAGATCACTAAGCTTTTAATGAGAAAACAAATTGTCCAGACATACTCCTAAATTGCCACAGAGTTTGGGAGCATAAAATTTTAAAGACTGAAAATGTTAAATGGAAGGTCAGTGCTGGGTGAGATTCAGCTGGCATCCATTTATACATAGCCACACACAACCAGTTCTATTATATGTCTTTTTTTCATTTCACACACCTCTTGCAAATTTTTTTAGATAGAGAAGAGGAGGAGAGGTGGTAGAAGAAGAGATGAGCTTGAGGAAGACAAAGAGGGATGCGGGAAGAAGAGGATAAGGAGGAAGGAAGAGGAAGAAAAGGAAAGAGGAAGGGGCAGCTGGGTGGAGCAGTGAATAGAGCACGGGGCTTGGAGTCAGAAGGACCTGAGTTCAAATTCAGCCTGAGACACTCGACACACTAGCCATGTGACCTTGGGCAAGTCACTTAACCCCAACTGCCCCTCCTTCCCCCCTCCAAAAAAATAAGAAAAAAGAAAAGGAAAGAGGAGGAAGAGATTCCTTTACAGCCTGGAGCCTGAATAAGAAAAAGAATAGAACAGAAGTGATTGAAGATGGAAAAGCTGGCAGACCTATGCCAATCACTAGTTACATACCTCAGCATTCTTCCATTTAAAAAAAAAAGGCAGAGACTTGTATCATCTGTTTCCAACAGTCTAGAGGTCAAGCTCCATTACTGGCTACATACCAATGTAGGTTGTCTTCTATAAGAAAGAGGATTGGCTTTTTATGAACTTGGTTCAGTTTTTTTTTTCAGTTGTGTTCAACTCTTCATGCCACCATTTAGGGTTTTTTTTGGCAAACACTAGAACTACAGTGTTTTGTCATTTTCTTCTCTAGATCCTTTTACAGATGAGGAAACTGAGGCAAAGAGGGTTAGGTGACTTGCCCAGGGTCACACAGCTAGTCTGAGGCCAGATTTGAACTCAGGAAGAGGAGCCTTTCTGACTTCAGACCTGGCACTCTATGCCTGGTGCCACCTACATGCCTTTTTTATGAACTTTAGGCATCATCAGATTGTAGGGTTAAACTGGTATGGTTTGGGTTTTTTTTTTAGGTTTTCCTTATTTGTATTTCCTTTTGCTTGGGGAGAGACAGAATTTAGAGAGTCTGTAATTAGGTTGATCTGTGGATTAAACACCTAAAAGTCCCCAGGCCTTCAGGAAGCTTTCTGACTAAGAGTGAGGCTTGTATTGTAGAATGGACTCTGTAGGGGAAGTGGATGCTTCAGGCCTAGAGAGGATCACAGCCAGGTAAGGCTTGGGAAGCATTACTAGGTGCTTAATTCTCCCCCAAATGTCCCTCTTTCTCCTGAGGGCACCACTGTAAATATCCCATCACCCAGGTTTATAACAGTCACTCTGGATTCTCTCTTCTCCCTCACCCCTGACTTCCATATCCAATTGGCTGCCAATCCTTGTCAGCCATATCTCCAAATCCATCACACCTGAAACCCCACTCATGAGGCCCCTGTCCTAGCTTGTGTCCTCAGAGCTTCTTGCCTAGATTCCTGTAACAGTCTCTTCATTGGTGCTCCTGCCTCTCTGATCCGTTGTCCACATAGCCACCAAATCATGTTCCTAACACACAGATCTGGCTGGTCATTTTATGGTTTAATCCTCAATGGCTTCACATTGTCTCTATTGACCATACAAATCCCTCAGTCTAGCATTTGAGGCTCTTTTCAATCTGCTTCCAAGCTACCTCCCCCATCTTGTTTCATACTATTCCCCTCCATTAGTACTATCCCCCTATGTAATTATTAGCCATGTGGACTACTAGCCATTTCCTGAAATAGATACTCCATGTCCTGTCTCTTCCCATTTGTAGAAGTTGTCCCTCATTCCAGCACCATATTCTCTCCTTAACTCGGCCTCCCTGTCTTCTTTAAGGCTACCCTCGGATGTTCCCCCTTACACAAAGTTGTCTTTAATTACTCAGTTGTCTGAGCTCTCTCTCCTCAAGTGGCTTTGACTTTCCTAGACATGTCTAAATCTATAGGGCATTCTCCCCGCTCCACATTCCCTCTATGGAACTTAAGCTTTTTCATGGTAGCAGCTTTCACCTTTACATTCTTGTATTCTTAGCACCTAGTACAAGATTTTGCCTCTGTCCAGATCTAGGATTGTGTGTGTGTGTGTGTGTGTGTGTGTGTGCGCGCGCGCGCGCGCGCGCGCGTGTAGGGCACTCCCAGTGGGGAAATTCTCTCTACCAAGACAGATCTGCTGCTTTGTACTTGATTCTTACAGAATTTCCTGGGGCCGCTGAACAGTTCAATGACTTGCTCAGGGTCACACAGACACCTCAGAGGCAGCTTTTGAAATCAGGTCTTCCCATGACTCTGAGGTCAGCTCTTTGGTCACTTAGTCCATGCTGCCATTCTCCTTGTACAAAGCGAGTGCATAATGAATGTTTATCTAATTTAACTGTCATGAATTGCTAGAGAGGGGCAGCTGGATGGCACAGTGGATAGAGCACGGTGCTTAGAGTCAGGAAGATCTGAGTTCAAATCCAACCTTAGACATTTACTAGCTGTGTGACCCTGGACAAGTCACTTAACCCTATCTGCCTCAGTTTCTCATCTGTAAAATGAGCTGAAGAAGGAAATGGCAAACCCCTCCAGTATCTTTGCCAAGAAAACCCCAAATGGGCTCACATAGAGTTGGATAGGACTGAACAATAACAGTGATAGTTAGCATTTGCGTGTCTTATCTCAGCTGATTCTCACAACATCTCTATAAACTAAGTGCTATTATTATCCTATTTTGCATATAAGCAAACTGAGAGAGAGGTTAAGTGCTGTGCCCGGAGTCACAGAGCTGGTAAGTGTCAAAAACCCAATTCAGACTTGACTCCCTGAATCTAGATTCAACATGATATCAACTGCGCCACCTAATGGTCAGATTAGGCCTAGACTTCTTTAGCAGGTTGGGATGACTAAGCTTACAATTGACGGTTGTTTGGTTGTTTGGGGTTTTTTATTTTTTGCCTTTTTTTTTGGAAGGGGGAAGGCAGGGCAACTGGAATTAAGCGACTTGCCCAAGGTCACACGGCCGCCAGCAACTATCAGCATATTCTCTACGATTTCTAGTCCTACAGACTCGTCTTGGGCACTGAGATGCTCAGAGACACATGACCGGTGGCAGTGGCAGGATTTGAACCTGCATCTTCCTAGCTCCAAAGCCAGCTCTCTCTCCAGGATACCATGATACAATGATACCATGGGGATTCTTTTTTTTTTTTTGCTTTTTGGAGGGCAGTTGGAGTTAAGTGACTTGCCCAAGGTCACACGGCTAGTTTTTGTGTTAAGTGTCTGAGGCTGGATTTGAACTCAGGTCCTCCTGACTCCAGGGCCAGTGCTCTATTCACTGTGCCACCTAGCCACTCCATACCAGGGGGATTCTTGAGCACCTACTTAGCCTGACTTATTAGTTGAGAAAGGAAGTTATGAGATGACCTGCTTCCTCTCTTATTTTGGCCAAACTCTAGGAGAACGCGTCTCCAGCTTGGTCTTGTCCCTCTGCTGGGGACAGCCTCCCTTGAATGGGGTCTTGAGATGTCTCTGCCCACAGGACTCTGCTGTTGTTGTTTGTCCTTCAGGTTTGAAGACGAACAATGACTTCACAAGGATGATGTCTTGCCTTGCATGTGAGTTAAATTTAAGTGAGCCAGAACTACACAAGATCATCAGTCTCAATTTCTCCTCTAGAGTCATTGAAAAGCCCAGGATGACTTGTGATAGCCCAGGATGACTTGTGATAGCCCAGGATGCAATGGGTGACCTGGGCATTTCTAAATTAGGTCTTTCCCAGGTCTTAGCTTGTTCAAGGCTATGCCCTTTCCATGATTAATGGCTAGGTAAAAACTGAGACAAAAGATGCCCCAGTCCAAGGTCTCTCTCCCTACCCTTCACCCCCACCCCTGCCACTGCCAGAATGGCTACTTACAACTCTGAGTGGAGCCCTATGGTATATCAATGTTATGGAATACTATTATGCTGCAAGAAATGAAGAAATAGATCATTTCTTTCTTTTTAAAAATCCATAGAATTTTAAAATGTTATTTTCAGTTTCCAACATCCACTTTTGTAAGATTTTTTGAGTTCTAAAATTTCCCCCTTCTCTCCTTTTTACCCTCCCCAAGATGGCCTGTGGCCTGATACAAGTTATACGTGTATACTCACATTGCACAGAGAAAGAGACTATTTCAAAGTAACACAGAACAGCCTGTAAGACCCAAAGCGGAGGGAAGGAAGCAGAGCCGAGTGAACAGTTTATGCATTAATGACGACATTGCAAAGACAGAATGGAAGCTGTAAATGCTCTCATTGGCCATCCAGGAATGACCAGCCATGGTGCCAGAGGGTCCACTTCCTGACAGCTGATGGACTTAGGATGCAGAAGGAGGCATGACGTTAGGTCCTGATCCGCGTGGAGAATGAGTGCTGGGAAGCAGACGGAGCATTTGAATTTGCATTTCATTCCTTCCTGCCAATCAGGACCCGACCATATATTTTTGAGCACAACCAGTGAGGGAAGTTTTTGTATTTTTTGTAGGGGATTTGTTTTTCTTTTCTTTTGTCCCCAATGGGGTGAGGATGGAAGGGAGGGAAAGTAGATTTCTGTTAATTTTTAATAAGTTTTTAAATGAAAAATTGCTACACCCATGCCCATGAGTATTCCTAGTTTACCAGCCCACTATGTTTTACAAACTTATTATTCCCTGCAGGTCAAAATGATTACTTTAAAAAAATTTGTCCAGCATTTATAATTATTCACATTTCCCACATGTAGGAAGATACATTCATAGTAACTTTTGGGGCTATTAAGATAAGAATGAAGAGCCAGTGTGGCATGGCAGATGGAGAACCAGAGTCAGAATGTCCTGGGTTCAAGTCCCACCACTGATGCATACTGGCTGTGTGCCCCTGGGCAAGTTACTAGACTTCTCAGTGCCCCTCCTCCCCCTAGGCAGCTAAGAGGGTAGATTGTAAAACAATTGCTTATCTGCTTTAGCGGAAGTTTCTTCATCTGGGAGCCCCTCATACTGATAAAACCAAATGGATCAAAAACTGATGAGGATGAATTGAGTTCTACAGATTTGAGGGTTGGGTCAGGACATAGAGTCCTACCCCCATTATACAGGTGGTGGAAATGAGGCAAAAAGACAAGAAGGAATACAAGGCTTGGCAGAAAATCAAAGGGGAATAAATCTCATTCTAATCTCTGTTCCCTGTTATTACTCCCAGAGTTGGAAGAGTTAAATTCTCTCCATCTGTTGCTTGGCTCTCTATTGGGACAGCCTACCATGGGCTTTTTTCTCCCTTGGTTACCCAGGTGGAAAAACAATACATTTATTTAATTGGCAATAAAATACCAGGCAGAAGTATTTAGACTTGGGGCTGCCAAGCTCATAGGTCACCTCACTAGCCCAGTTTGAAATTGGTATTCCATAGCAAGGAAAAGAAAAAGAAACTTATCCAAGGCCTCGTTTGACTTGGAAGGTTCTGGTGCCAGGGGGACATAAAGTATTTCTATTTTCTGTGATCAGCTTGAAAAAGTAGGAATTTGAAAAATGAGGGGGACTTGCATCACCTTCCTCTGCCTATGAAGCCTTCTCTGATCCAGCTTTTCTCCTCTGCCTGGCTCCTAACTAAAAGTATTTCCTGCTCACTCAGGTTTTCTTAAGGAACTTTATCTGGAATTCTCCTGTCCTCCTTCTTTGGATTATACTGCTCAGTATACGAGTCAGATGGCTAGAGGGTGTTGTAAGCTAAGTGTCGGGCTTGTAGCCAGGAAGACCTGAGTTCAAATTCCACCTCAGATGCTTGCCAACTGTGTGGCCTAGGCAAGTTACTTAATCTTTCAAAGTCTCAGTTTCCTCATCTGTAAAATGGAGATAATAATAACACCCATCTCATCTCATTGTGAGGGATAATGTGTGTAAAGTGCTTTGAAAATCTCAAAGTGCTATTTGAATTCTAGTTCTTATTAATTATATTTTCCCCTCAACATACTCCTGCCTTCCCCTACCAGGACTGTGGAGCAGGCTGTTTGGCAGCTTCCAGTTTTAACTTAATTAGCCTTGCTCAGTTGTATCTAGGCTAAAGAAGGAATGGAAGTAACATCCTCACCCTCTAAATTTTGGTGCCCTGAGGCAAAGTCCCAGTCACCCCATCCTAGTTACAGTTCTTTTTGGGGCCTATATGGTCATGAGTGACTCTTACAGAGCTAAGGATCCAGAATGTCTGTCTTCTCCCATTCTGCTCTTCAGGCAGTCATTATGTTTCCAATGGGACGTTTTATGAAATGTAGGAAAAGATATGGATTTATTTTGCTTTTCCCAAAGGCTTTGAAGAGGGAAGGGGAATGAGAGACAGATTGAAAAAGAGAGACATCATCATCATGTGTCAGTGTGTGTCAGCAAAGAAGGCTGGGAGTGGAGTGAGCCCAGAAGAAATCCTTCCAAGTCTGTTGTTGAGTGACTAAGCAGACGGCAGGGCTGACAACTGTCTTGGCTTCCCTCAGAGTCCTGACTCACTGTCCTGGGTGGATTCCCTGGAGTGCTGAAGCACAGAGCTCCACACAGCAAGAGTTTCAGCTCCTTTGGGACCATGTTGTCCCATAGTTACTGATAGGTTCCTGGGATTCTCACCTGAGCCTTTTTTTTTCTTTTTGGAGGGGGGAAAGCAGGGTAATTGGGGTTAAGTGATTTGCCCAAGGTCACATTGCTAGTAAGTGATAAGTGTCTGAGACTGAATTTGAACTCAGGTCCTCCTGATTCCAGGGCTGGTGCTCTTTTCACTGCACCACCTTGCCATGCCTACCCCTGAGTCTCCTACAAAATATGGGCAGAGTGGTCTGTTTTGGGAGGTAGTGAGTTCCCTGTCACTGGAGGTGCTCCTAATGATAGGACCCATCTCTCCAGATCTGTGCTTTAAGTACAAAGCAATCCCATGATTTAAGCTCTCAGTGTCTTCCCTTGGAATCTGTCCCCGGTTTATCCTGCCTACATCTTGTTTGTCCATTGTTGTTGTCATGCTGCCTTCCCATTAGATTGGGAGTTTCTGGAGAGCAGGGGCTGGCTTGCCTTCCTTTGGATCACCAGCATTTACTTTAGGTGCTTAATTAAGGCGCTTAATTAAGAAATGCTTATTGACTGACTGATCCTGGGGAAGTTATCTAATCCATCAGTTTATTCATCTGTAAAAATGGGAATAAAGATAGCTCCTACCTCACAGGGTAATTATAAGGCGAAAATGACTATACACACATATACAAATACATATCCATACATGCACATGTCTTTGTACACACATATATGCAAATGTGTGTACATGCATGTATATAGGGAGGGCTATTACTGTGAACTAACACTATCATTACTCTCTAACATCAACAGCATATCATATATTAATATATTAACAACAATAATATATACTGCTTTAAGTTTTGCAAGTGCTTTTATATTGTTTATGTCATTTGATCTTTACAACAACCCTGTGAGGTAGGTACTATTATTATCCCCATTTTACAGATGAAGAAACTGAAGTAGACTGAAATTAAATGACTCGCTCAGGACCACACAGCTAAGGCAGGATTTGAACTCAGATCTTCCTGACTCCAACTCTAGTATTCTCTCCACTGCTGTCATAGAGGCTTCAGCCCTTAGCATTTAATAAAGAGTAGTAACAGCTAAGTGGCACCATAGTGCTAGAGCTCTGGGCCTGAAGACTAACCACCTAATCTTCCTGAGTTCAAATCTGGCCTCAGACACTTACTAGCTGTGTGACCCTGGGCAAGTCACTTAACTCTTTCTCAGTTTCCTCATCTGTAAAATGAGCTGGAGAAAGAAAAGGCAAACCAAGATCTTTGCCAAGAAAACCCCAAATGGAGTCACAAAGAGTTGGACACAAGTGAACAACAGCCGGTACCTATCTTTATTTTGTCCAAAACTGTGATTTCCTTAGTGGAAGGACTCCCTGCACCAGCCATCAACAGCTCTCTGTAACAGTCCCAGAGAATCACCTGGAACACTGGGAGGTCACCTTGGTCACACAGTCAGGCTATGGCCAAGGCTGTATTTGGACACGTCTTCCTGACATTTCTATAACTCTTTCAAGTTTACTAAACACTGTATATATGAGATCTCATTTGAACTTCAGCACAGCCTCCAAGGGCAGATGGTAAAGGCTTTATTATCTTTATTAGCCTTTTGTTACAGATATGAAAACTGAGGCAAAAGGAGAAAGCTTGGTTTTGCCACAAAGTTCCTATCAAAGGCTAGATTTGAATTCAGGTCCAGCTGACTCTAGGTCTAGCCCTTTTTCCACTATGACCTCAACATGGTGACTCAGGAGAATCAATAAATACAGAAGGTATAGTGAATACCTTCCATAGAACAAATAAGTGGTGTGTTTCACCTACATATTACAACTTTTCATATATGTAGATCTTGTTGGGACTAACAAAATACATTTTTTTGAGGCTGGTTCTCCCTTTCTTGTCTTGGCTAGAAAACCAGGGGCCACTCAGAGTCCTGACCATATTGCTGATCAGTGGAAGTTTTGATCTGCTCCATTTCCATCCCCGGCTTGTTCACCAACCCTTTAGGTAGCCCTAGTGAGGCCCAAAGAGGTTAACACTGTCCAAAGTCACATGGTGGTAAATATCAGATACAAGATTTGTACACAGGTCTTCCATGATTCCAAATCCAGCCTTTTATCTACAACCGAAACTTGCCTTAGCAAAGTATTAGGAAGTAGTAGGTATGGAACAGTAAAAACTTGCCATGGTATCAGAAAGTTTCCTGATTGGCTGAGGGTTTGGTCTTGGATTGGGAAAACGAACTCCAGAGTTCCATTCATGGAGCCCAGGTTGGGGAATCCAAAAGTCCATTGAGCTGAGTAGATATGTCCTGGGGTTGAATTCCCAGCCTAAATAGAACAATCAGCTCTATGAAGCCTGCGGGACTTAAGCTAAGAATTAGGTCAGAAGGTGTTGGTGCCACTCAGTCTGGGACTGGATAGATTTCCTTTACATGGACATCTAATTACCTTAGCCTGATGTATTATTTCTAAATTTGTATATTCTTTTCTCCTTCTGTAAACAAACTCTAGAAAATAGACTTTTGTGGTCTGGGATATGTGGAGACATGATGTAGAGGAAAACAGGAAAGGATGTTAAAACCAGGATACCAGGGCACGGCGGCGGGAGCTGGTCGTGGGCGACAGTGGCCAAAGGTAATCGGCCTTCAGTTGCTCCACACATATGAACTGAAGGTGCTGGCTGGCTCAGGGCATTTGGTGGGGGGTGGAGGTGTCCCTATACAAGGCATGTCCACGGGGAGGGATTCCCTTATTAAGGAGTTTTAGCTGAGAATTGTAAGATGAACAATTATACGAAATAATCTGGGGAAGGAGATCCCCTAAAAACAAGAGACAAGTGGATCAAGAAAGACCTCCTTTAGGAGGTGATACCTGAGCTGAGCTTCTAAAGACACTTCTTTCTTTATACTGTCCAGCAAAGCTCTTAACCACTATTATGAGTCTCTAGATTAAGATTGGGGGGGAATGATACTTTTCCACTCTGCCAAAGCAAACCCTTGCACTAGGGAAAATTCTGGACTGGATCCAAGAGAATATAAACTTGAGGGCAGTGACTATTCTGTCTTTATATTCTCATTTATGAGCACAGTGCCCCACACATAGTAGGTACTTGTGTGATGAGAGGAAGTTGATTAAGATGTTGGATCAATTGACTTCCTTCCAACCCTGTTGATGAAATTGTAGGGGCAGTAATAGAGACAAAGGGGTATGAATGCCTTAAAGAAGGTAAAAATCAATATCTTCATTTTGTTGCCTCTTTATCAGATTTGAAGACCTTTAGTCAAGCATGATGGCTTCTAGCTGGTTGAAGGTTGGGGTCACAACTCTGTTGAACCTTAAAAAAAATCAAGATATGCTTTTGAGTGCAGTTGAAGTAAGATATCTTTCTGAGTTCTACGAGTCAAGAAAGGAACCAGCTATGGAAGAAAAACTAAGTCCGTGAGAGGAAATTATTTCTTGACTCTTGGGGGAAGAAAAGGGAGGGAATTTCTCCCCACTGGTATCATCAGTCATGGTGTTGTGCAGCAGAGCTACTCAAACAGAGCCATGAGTTGTCTTGGTCTCATTTGAACCTTGTATATGTGCCTCTTTACTAAGGTATACTACAGGTATGGCTACTTCTCCCACTGATGCTATATACACTTGTGGGAATATGCATCCTAGATTTATGGGTGGGATGTTTTATTGCTATTGTTCTTGTGATGCCACCATAGTAAATGCTTTTGCTTTGAGTTAATTGTATCTTAGGGGATGGCTATTAAATGTAAATGCATTGATAGGAGCTCAAGAGCTATAATTTTAGGAATGTGAAATTACAGAATCTACTCTCAGATAATGAAGCAGTCTAGTAAAAAGGTCAAACATCACTAAACAATAAAACCAGTGACTCAATAAATACTGTGACTTTAATATTCTTGCAATTCTACATACTTTATTCCTATTTATTGAAAGAAAAATGTGCTTATAATTTCAAAAATACTTATTAAGTGTTAGAATGTTCACATACATTAACGATAAATTGAATATACAAAAAAATCTGTTTCAGGAATTTTTAAGATGTTTACTGATAAGACTTTGATAAATATACATGGGATAGAACCAAGGTAGCGGAGAGAAGCCAAAATTTTTTCAGAACTCTCCCAACACACTCCCTCTACAAAGACACCCCCCCCGTCACCGTCTACAACAACTTTAAAATATTCTGAACCAAATTCTGAGAGGGAAAGCCAAGAATAAGTCACAGTGATTATTTTTTTTCATCATAGGGCAGCTTAGGAAGACAGAAGGAAAGGTCTGTGGACACTGATATAGGGGCTATTTGAGATTACAGCATGGCAGAAGTGGTACTGGCTGTAGGCTATAGGCTGTTGGTGGTACAGGTCCCAGTGCCCAGGGATGGTAAGGAGACTCAACAACTTGTCAAAAAGAGATGTCGGGGGACTCCTGTCCTAGCTCTGGGGGATTTGGCTCCATTTCATAGTCTGTCACTTTTACTGGGATTCAGAGTCATGGTTCCAGGGCAAGAGGAACAGTCATGGTTGTGAGGGTACCCTACCTTGGTAAAGACCAAAGTACAGATCAGGAGGACAGTAACCAGACCTCTCTCCAGATCACATAACTTTAAAAACACCAAAAGCTTACAGGCCCCCACAGAGCTGTAAAAGTAGCAGAACACGAAAAACAGAAGCTTCAGCCAGCCATCTCGCCCCATCCCCTTAAAAGCAATCAGAGTCCAACTCTAATATAAAGTTCAAAGTCAAGAAATACAGCTGAAAAACAATTTTTAAAAGCAAGGAAGAAAAGAGAACTTGATCATAAATCATCTATGGTAACAGGGAAGAAACAAAATCAGAAGAAAATAGTGACTTAAAAAACATCTACAAGCAAAGCCTCAAAGAAAAAAAATGCAGATTGGACACAAACCCAACAAGAAGAACTAAAGAAAGAGATTGAAAATGTTGTTTAAGTATTTTAAAAATAAAAATAAGAATGTTAGAGGAAAAATTGAGGGGAAATGAGAGAAATTATGACAAGATAATTTATAGATTGGTAAAAGAGGCACACAGAAAAAGCCTCTGAAGAAAATAACTCTTTAAAAATCAGAATTGGTCAAATAGTAAAAGAGGTACAAAACCTCAATGAAGCAAATAATTCCTTAAAAATGAAAATTTATCAAGTTGAAGCTAATTAATCCATGAGACACTGAGAAACAATTTTAAAAACTGAAAGACTGAAAAAAGGGAGAAAATGTGAAATATCTTACATTCACAAAACAATTGACCTGGAAGATAGAACAAGGAGAGATAATTTAAGAATTATTATACTACCCAAAAGCCATGAACAAAAGAAGAGTCCAGACATCATGTTCAAGAAATTATACAAGAAAACTGCCCAGATATCTTAAAACCAGAAGACAAAGTAGAAAAGTAGAAGGATTCACTGATCACTGCTGAAAGAAATCCCAAAATGAAAACTCCCAGAAATATGATAGCCAAAATCCAGAGTCTCAGGTCAAGGAGAAAATATACTAGCAACTAGAAAGAATAATTCAAATACTATAGAACTATAGTCAGGGTCACACAAGATACTACCACCATAAAGGATCAGAAGGCTTAGAATATGATATTCTAGAAAGCAAAGGAGCTAGGATTACAATCAAGAATAAACCTACCCACCAAAACTGAGTGCAATACTTGGGGGGGGGGGAAGGAGATAAGGGATGAATATTTAATGAAATAAAGGGGTTTTTAAGCATTCATAATGAAAAGATCAGAGTTGGACAGAAAATTTGACATTCAAACATAAGACTCAAGAGAAGCATAAAAAAAGGTGAATATGAGTAAGAAATCACAAGGGACTTAAACTGTTCACATTTCTGTATGACAAGACAATGTATATAAACCCTAAGAATTTTATCATCATTTGGGCTGTTTGAAGGAGTATGCTTAGAGGGCATGGGAATGAGTCTATTATGTTGGGATTATCTCAAAAGAAGAATGGAAGGGTGAGAAAGAGGGATACACTTGGAGAAAGAGGGAGACGAATAGGGGAAATGATCTCACCTAAAGAAGGCATACAAGGAAGAGTTTTCACAATAGAAAAGAAAATGGTGGGAGAGGGGAGGAGTGAACAGTGTTTGAAGCTCACTCTTATCTGAATTTCTTCAAGGAAGGAAGATTATATGTGCCCAGTCAGATGCATATAAAAATTCATCTTACCCAACAGAGAAGTATGAGGGGAAGGGGTTAAGAGAAAGGGTAGGCGATGATCAGAAACAAAATAGACTTTTGAGGGGCAGGGTAAAAAAGAGAAGGATAAAAAGAAAAGAATAGGATGGCAGGAAATACACAGATAGCACTCATAAAGTAGAAATGGATAGTAGAATAGATTAGAACCCAGAATCCAACAATTTGTTATTTACAGGGGACATCCTTGAAATAGAAAGAAACACATGGTTAAAATAAGGGGTTGGAACAGAACCTCTTGTGCTTCAGCATAATATTTTTTAAAAAGACAGGGGCAGCAATCATGATCTTAGATAAAGCAAAAGCAAAACTAGAACTGAGAGAGATAATCAGGGAAAATACATTTCACTAAATGGTACCATAGATAATGAATTAATATTAATACTGAAAACTTTTGAAGGAAAAGTTAAATAAGTTACAAGAGGAAATAGAAGGTAAAACTATACTAATGGGGTACCTCAATTTACCCCCTCTCAACTATAAAGTAAATAAGAAAGAAGTTAAGGAAATAAATAGAATTTTAGAAAAATCAGATATGATAGACCTCTGGAGAGTATTGAAAGGAAATAGAAATATGCTTATTTTACAGCTATGTATGTTACCTTCACAAAAACTGATCATATATTAAGGCATTAAAAACCTCAGAAAGAAATGCAGAGAAGTAGGAATATTTAATGCACCCTTTGGGGGCCCTAATTGCAAGAAACACTATATTCAATAAAAAATTTTGAAGCATAGATTAAAAATTTATTAAAAACTCAATCTAATTCCAAAGAATGAATTGGTCAAATAAGAAATCATATAAATTATAGATAATATTTATTAAAAATATGACAGCAAGACAACTTGCCAAAATGCATGGGATGCAGACAAATCAGTACTTTGGAGAAAATTTATATTTCTAAATGTTTATATCACTTAAAAAAAAGAAAGATCAGATCAATGAATTGGGTATATAATATTTTTGAACCTAGAAAAACAACCAATTAGCAATCCCCAATTAAACACTAAAATAGAAATTCTGAAAATCAAAGGAGAGATGAATAAAATTGAAAGTAAAAAACCATTGAAGTAAAAAATAAAACTAGGAGCTATTTTGGGAGGTAGGGAGAATCCCACAACAATTAAGTAAACAAACCATTGGCTAATTTGATTTTTAAAAGATACATGCATACATACATATTGTGTGTGTGTGCGCACGCGTGCCCAGAGCATCTCATAAATCTTAGTGTAATTTTAAGTATTAATAGCTTTTAAGCTTTAGTGACTTAAAACCACACTAAGAATTTTGGGACATCCTGCATATACACATGTATAAATGCAAATTCATAACATATTTGAAAAGGAACTACAATATTGAAATCAAATTTTAAAATTATTTATTTAATTTTATTCTGCACTGAGCAAGTTCTCTTGCATTCTGAAACCTATTTCCCTATAGCATCTCATATTCCTTCATCTTGGAGATATCCATTGCTAAGATGTCTCGATAAAAATATCTTGATACTAGATTTAGGAATTATAAAAAAATTTAAAACTTTTCTTAAGGCTCTTCGTTGTTAGCACTATAGGCTAACCTCTGTTTGAAAAAAAATGTATATCCATTATGAATCTGATTTTTCCAAAAGCTGATTACAAAAAATGCATCTTAAAAGATTAATATTTTTCTATCGGTTAAAAAGAAACAAAAACCCTTGAACCTGGTGGTGGGGTCCCATAATCCCTGCCCCATCCAAGGTGCAACTTGCAAGAATGAATTCGTTGGGGATGGCTAGGTGGCACAGTGAATAGAGCACTGTCCCTGGAATTAGGAGGACCTGAGTTCAAATCTGGATTCAGACACTTAACACACACACACACACAGTAACTGTGTGACCTTGGGCAAATCACTTAACCCCAATTGCCCTACCTTCCCCCCTCCAAAAAGCAAAAAAAAAAAAAAAAAGGATGAATTGTATGAGAGAGAATGCTATACTTGAATGAATGAATTAGTTAGTCCTTGGGTGAATGCTTTCGTTACGACTCAGATGACTTTATTCTATTTTTGTTGTTGTTGTTGTTGAGTTGTTTTAGTCATGTCCAACTCTCCAGGAGCCCATTTGGGGTTTTCTTGGGAAATATACTGGACATTTTCTTCTCCATTTGATTTTGCAGATGAGGAAATTGAGGTAAGAGATTAAAATGAGTCTCAGAGAACAGAAGTGACTTGCCTAGAATCACATAGAACAGTCCTGGCCCAACAGGCCTGGCTGCACAAGAAGTAGGAGGCCGGCCAGGCTGTCTTCCAGCTCAGCGCAGAACTGGATACAGCATCGGAGTCAGTGCTTAGTTCTGTCACTCATGGCCAACAGGACCTTGGACGAGGCACTTAAACCCCTAATACCTGTTTTCTCACCTTTAGCTAATCCCGAACACTTCCTCTGCCTCCAGATTCTATGATTTCAGGTGCTTAGCAATACCTATATTAGGTAATTATCTTACACTCTTTTGGGGAGACCCTTTCAGTTCTAGAGAATTGGAGATCCCCTCCCCCAAGGACCTTGCATTTAAAAGAAGGCAAAAAAAGGGCAGGGGAGTGGAGGGGGGGGGCAGCTAGGTGGTGTAGTGGACTCAGGAAGACCTGAGTTCAAGTTTGACCTTAGACACTTAGCTGTGTGACCCTGGGCAAATCGCTTAACCCCAATCACCTGACAAAAATTTTAAAAAGTTAGAAGAAGGTAACTAGACTCAGATTTATAAAATCTTTTTAGAAAGAATCTAGTTCAACTTCCTCCCTCTTTTTTTCAGAAAAAGAACTTGGAAGTCCCAAAGGATAAGTTACTTTAATCTTCATATCTTTGATCCCCTAATTAGTCTCCCAAGTCTCCAGTCCATCCTCTGAAACGCTGTCAAACTCATCTTCCTTAGGGACAGGCCAGACCTGATCACTCTCCGGCTCAGAAACCTTGAAGAATTCCCATTCTATTTTTCTAGGGTAAAAGACATCCTCCTTAGTTGCTGATCTTTTAAGGCTCTCAACAATCTGGTTCCATTCTAGCCTTATTTCACAGTGGCCCCCTTCCCTCAGTCTACATCCTAGCCAAATAGATCTGTTGTCCAGACTTGACATTCAATTCCCTCCAAGCCCAGGGCATTTTCAAGAGCCATTCTTCATGCCTGAAATTTCTGCCTCTTCTTTCATATCTTTCTTAAAAGTTCAGGAGGAAAATTCTCTGTGAAACCCTTCCTGGTGCCCCCAAACACTGGTGTGAATAAGATAACAGAGTTTAGCTGCAACTGGTGGATTGTGAACCAGAACCGCCTTCCCAAATATTTAGGTAAGTCAAAACTTGTATTCTTCTGTCCTCTTGTGGCTAACATCAGTACTTTAGCCCATGGCGTCATTATCCGGGAATCAGAAGAGGTAGGGGAAATTGCCACTTTCCTGAATATGCTGGAGTCTGTATTTAGAGACAGACAGGGTGTTGTGACAGAGATCTCACCGTATCCTAGATGCTGCAACTCCCTTAGGCAGGCACAACGGGTAAAGACCTTGGCCTTTCTACCCATGACCAAATGAAGAAAAATGTTTGTGTGATACCACCATTTGTAGAGTATTGGGAAGATGAGGCCTGTTATTCATTGAATACCTATCATACGCAGAGTAGAGAGGTAAAGAAATAGATGATAATATAATCTCTGGGTTCAGGAAGCGTCAAGTCTTGCTTATTTTTAAAATGTAATTTAATTAAAAACCATTTTAAAGTCCAGCATCAGTCACTTGCCATTGTGTTCATTTGCCTGCTAGACAACTGACCCTCAAACTCACCATGTCCAAAACAGAACTCATGTTATCCTCCCCCAAATCCATCCTTTCTCTAAATTGCCCCACTTCTGTTTCCCACCATTGTCTCCTGGATTTACAACTTTGGAGTCATACTTGGTTCTTCTCAGTCTCTTGCAACCTATCAGCCCCTCTTATTCATTCTATCTCCATATCTCTTGCCTCTGTCCCTTTGGGAACAGAGATTCCAAGGCAGGTAAGTGTCAAAGTAGTTAGAGCCCTAGATCTAGAATCAGGAAGACCTGAATTTAAACCCAATCTGAGACAGCTGTGTGACCCTGCACATGCCCCCAACCTCTCTGAGTCTCTACATACTCATCTGTATAAGAAAACATAATAGCACCTATCCTCCAGGATGTTATGAGGATCAAATGCTATAACATTTGTAAAGTGGTTTGTAAACCTCAAATTGCTATATACAAACTATCATCATCATCACCATCACCATCATCATCATCATCACCATCACCACCATCATCACCATCACCATAACCACCATCATCATCATCACCATCATCATCATCACCATCATCATCATCATCACCATCATCATCATCATCACCATCATCATCA